>CM050418.1:9045649-9244504 GCA_027564155.1 Gymnocypris eckloni scoliostomus | reverse complement strand
ACATACATATACTCAGTACACATAGTGTACTATAAAGACACACTCAATTATCAGCGACACATTATACACCGTATGGGCACATCTGCATTATGTACAGTATCTATACATAATGTAGTCTATACATAGTAATAATGTGAGGTGCAGCAGATTATAAATTAACAGCAGATTGGTTGAGCAGCAGATAGATGTGCAAAGGTGCAACAGATTATTCATATGCAGTGTCGTGGATGTGCATTGTATGGTGTCCAGTGATAGCAGATAGGTTGTGTTAGTGCAGTGTGTGCGTGTAGTCCAGTTAAACTGTGTTAAAGTGCAGTGCATGGCATGTTGTGTGAGTGGGAGTGTGTTGTAGGGTGGGTCATTTCTGACTGTTCATTAGCCTGATAGCCTGAGGGAAAAAGCTGTCCCTCAGTCGGCTAGTGCTTGAGGATCGGATGCTGCGGAAACGTCGTCCTGAGGGCAACAGAGAGAGCAGTCTGTGGGACGGGTGGCTGGAGTCTTTGATAATCCTCCGGGCTTTCCTTGTACACCGCCTGGTGTAGATATCCTGGAGGGAGGGAAGCTCACCTCCAACAATGTGGCGGGCAGTTCGCACGACCCTTTGCAGAAACCCTGCGGTTGCCAGCGGTGCTGTTTCCAAACCAGGCGGTGATACAGCCGGTCAGGATGCTCTCCACAGTGCAGGTGTAGAAGGACCTGAGGATTCTGGGGCTCGTTCCAAACTTCCTCAGCCGTCTCAGGAAGAAGAGCGCTGATGGGCCTTCTTCAGCACTGCATCTGTGTGAGCAGACCATGTGAGATCCTCGGTGATGTGAGCAGAGGAACTTAAAGCTGCTCACCCGCTCCACAGGTGTCTTGTCGATGGTGATGGGTGTGTGTTCTCTGCTCTGTCTCCTGTAATCCACCACCAGCTCCTTGGTCTTGTCGATGTTGAGTGAGAGGTGGTTCTCCTGACACCATTTATTCAGGGTACTCACCTCCTCTCTGTAGGCCGTCTCATCGTTGTCGGTGATCAGGCCTATCACCGTTGTGTCATCAGCAAATTTGACGATGACATTCGAGCTGTGTGTAGCTGTACAGTCGTGTGTGTACAGGGAGTACAGGAGTGGGCTGAGGACGCAACCCTGCGGTGCACCAGTGTTGAGGATCAGGGGAGATGAGGTGTTGTTGCCCATTCTGACCACCTGACTTCTGCCTGTCAGGAAGTCCAGGATCCAGCTGCACAGAGATCTGTTCAGTCCTAGAGTCTGGAGCTTCGCAACCAGTGTGGCAGGCACTATGGTGTTAACCCTTGTGCATTGTTCAAATTCACTACCCTTTCGTTATGTTCGGGATGAAAACAGCCACTAAATTAACTGCTGTAAAAATTTATCTGATAAATATTTTTTACAATTTTTTTGCATAAATCTGTTAATCAACCTCAGTCCTGATCAAAACTAAAAAAAAAAAAAAATCCAGGATTTTTACTCTTTAATTGCCAAGTTCATAAGTGATGTCACTGATTTTGGAAAAAAAACACACAAAATTACTTATTTTCAATATAAAAAGTGATTGTGGACTGGAATTTTTTTTACTTTTATCACAGTCTTGGGCATGTCCAAGATTAGGAAAAACATTGGCTTTGATGCATTGTTAGTTTTTGAGCAGCATCAGATTTACATTTTTTCTCCCTCATTTACTGTTCGTGGCTGTTTTGCCCCATTGACTTCCATTATAACGACATTTTTGATTGCAAAGCCATGACACCATATAATCATGCATTTTTGATTGTTGGTGGTTTTCCCTGTTGGGAAGAGGTCAAATTTGTAATTTTTACAGTTGATCACCAGGTAGCACCATTAACCCTTTAGATAGGCCTGTGCAAACAAAAGCTTAGTTTCTGGCTTGTATATGGAGTTATATGGAGTATAACAGCATATTATAGTATGTGTGTGTGTGAGTGTGTGTGTGTTTGTGTGTGAGAGAGAGAGAGAGTGTGTGAGAAAGACCTTTGTGCACTTACCTTGATGCGTCTGAGAAAATCTAAATATGCACCTCAGCTCTCAGAACTACATGGAGTAAACAAAAACAAAGTAAGTGTATTTATGCACCTGCTGCCTTTTGATGGTGAGAAGTATAGATGGCCTATGTGTGAAATGCTTGTCTTTTCTTGATGTAAAGAGCCATGTATAAAGCCAGTTTAAAACCTTAAAATCCTTCAGTGATACACTTTTCAATTTTTTTCTGTAAACAATCTACTCTGCATTAGATTTATGAACATAATTTATTATGAACCAAAATGCAACAACAACTTCAAATAAACTGAACAATGGTGCAAGAGTTGAGGATGGATGGATAACTAAACAATTATTCTAAGTATTTAGTGTGAGAATTGTGTGTGTGTGTGTGTGTGTGTGTGTGTTCAGTCTTTCCAGCAGGACTTGCAGCATATCACTTGGTGCTCTTTGCAAGTGTGTCCACCACAACAGATGCAAGAGCTGAGTGTTCTTTTTTTTTTGTCCTCTGTACCACTTGCATGTTCCCCTTTTCACTCCTGAGCTGCTGGTGCCTGCTGGTGTCTGTGGATTTGTGTCTGGAGGGACAGCTGCAGGAGACTGAATCTCTCTCACCAGTGCAGTAATGGCACATACCTTGTGTAGATTTTCGACACTTCCCTTGCAGCGGTTGTAATCTGTGGTTTATGACAATACATACTGCAGCTCGCTGGAGGGGTCAGGCTGCATAATAATTTCTAAAACTTTGGTACAAGTCAAGTCCTTTCTCATGTTGCTTGCTGCTCTTCTCACCATCAAATGACCAGCAGGATGGTATGCAAGGGTTTAAATCCACTTATCTTGTTTTTATTTAGTCTGCACTTCTCACCATCAAAAGGCAGCAGGTGCATAAATACACTTACTTTGTTTTGTTTACTCCATGTAGTTCTGAGAGCTGAGGTGCATATTTAGATTTTCTCAGACGCATCAAGGTAAGTGCACAAGGTCACTCTCTCTCTCTCACACACAAACACACACTCACACACACATACTATAATATGCTGTTATACTCCATATAACTCCATATACAAGCCAGAAACTAAGCTTTTGTTTGCACAGGCCTATCTAAAGGGTTAATGGTGCTACCTGGTGATCAACTGTAAAAATTACAAATTTGACCTCTTCCCAACAGGGAAAACCACCAACAATCAAAAATGCATGATTATATGGTGTCATGGCTTTGCAATCAAAAATGTATAATGGAAGTCAATGGGGCAAAAACAGCCACGAACAGTAAATGAGGGAGAAAAAATGTAAATCTGATCCTGCTCAAAAACTAAAAATGCATCAAAGCCAATGTTTTTCCTAATCTTGGACATGCCCAAGACTGTGATAAAAGTAAAAAAAATTCCAGTCCACAATCACTTTTTATATTGAAAATAAGTAATTTTGTGTGTTTTTTTCCCAAAATCAGTGACATCATTTATGAACTTGGCAATTAAAGAGTAAAAATCCTGGATTTTTTTTTTAATTTTAGTAGTTTTGAACAGTACTGAGGTTGATTAATAGATTTATGCAAAAAAAATGCAAAAAAATATTTATCCGATACATTTTTATAGCAGTCTAATTTAGTGGCTGTTTTCATCCCGAACATAACGTAAGGGTAGTGAATTTGTCCACGGTGCATCGTTGAGTTTTGAAAAAATTTCAAAGCATTTTCCTAAAATATGTGTTAAAATAAGATTTGTCACCAAAAATCATTCCATTTGCTGAAACACAAAAAAAGTTGTGGCCAAATTAACACTCAACAGCACCCCTTAGTGGACGAAAACGTCCCCAACAGCACATAAGGGTTAAATGCCGAACTATAATCCACGAACAGCATCCTCACATAGGTGTACTTGTTTTCCAGGTGGGAGAGAGCAGTGTGCAGGGTGAAGGCAATAGCATCGTCTGTGGAACGGTTACTGCGATATGCAAATTGTAGTGGGTCCAGTGAAGCAGGCAGCACAGAGCAGATGTAGTCTCTGACAAGCTTCTCAAAACACTTGCTGAAGATGGGTGTCAGAGCAACGGGCCTCCAGTCATTCAAGCATGTGATTTTATTTTTCTTCGTTATGGGCACAATGGTGGATTTTTTTAAGCATGAGGGAACCACAGACAGAGAGAGGGAAAGATTGAAAATGTCTGTAAAAACCCCGGCTAGTTGGAATGCGCATGCTCTGAGCACACGGCCTGGGATGCCATCCGGACCCACAGCTTTGCGGATGTTCACCCGTTTGAAGGATCGGGTTACATCCGCGACAGAAAGGGAGAGTGCACTCACCTCTTCTGCAGCAACCGCGGGAGCGCTCTCTGTATGGGCGGTGTTGTCAGCCTCGAAACGAGCATAAAAAGTATTAAGCTCATCCGGTAGAGAGGCGGCAATGTTTACAGTAGCTGGTTTATTCCCTTTAAAACCTGTGATGTTGTTGATGCCCTGACACGTGCTTCTTGCGTTGTTGGTATAGAATTGTTGTTCAACTTTGTTTTTATATTGTCGTTTGGCGGCTTTGATGGATCTCCTGAGATCGTAACTGGCTTGTTTCCGATCGTCAGTGTTTCCGGATTTAAAGGCAGATGTCTGCGCTGACAAGGCTGATCAAACATCGCTGTTAATCCACGGTTTTTGGTTGGGGTAGATGTGGATATTTTTTTTCGGTACTACGCCCTCTATACACTTCCTGATGAAACGCATTACAGTATCTGAATACGCTTCTATGTTGTCATCAGACGCTGCCTGGAACATGTCCCAGTCCACTTGATCAAAACAAAGTGTCGACCATTCTGGCTACCGAGAAGCATATAAAATTCCAGATCGGGGAGCAGAAGGATTTAATAGAGTGTAGGTTCCTTTCATTACACCACAAGTTGTTGATATAGAAACAGACGCCCCCACCTCTGCTTTTCCCTGTGAGCTCTTTCGTTCTGTCTGAGCGATGCACTGAGAACCCCATGAGCTCGATGGCTGAGTCTGGAACCATTGCAGACATCCAGGTTTCTGTGAGGCAAATAACGCAGTAGTCCCTTGTTTCTCGTTGGAATGAGATGGATATCCGCAGTTCACAGAGTTTGTTGTCCAGTGACTGAACGTTAGCCAGCAAAATGGTTGGGAGAGGACGTCGGAAAGCACGGCGTCTCAGTCTGATGAGGATGCCAGCTCTCTTCCCTCTTTTTCGACTACGTTTCCTTCGTCACGGTTTTACGGGCCGTGCGGCCCAGACAAAGGGCTCTGATACAGTGTCTGTGAACAAAGCACCGGCATTCAAGAACTCAAAGTCCGGTTTGCGTTGTGCGATGGAGGAACCAATGTTTAAAAGCGTGTGTCTATCGTAGAGAGTTATACTAACAACATCTAACAAGTAAAACAACAAAAAAACAAATAAAACATACGAAAAACTGCAGAGTTTTCTCGGAGCTCGCAACACGGCTGCCATACTCGGTGCCATCTTAACCATAGCAGCAATATGGATGGTAGAGAATAATGAATATCTACTGATTATTAAATGGAGTCATGTTGATGTTATGAGTTTGAGTTTAGGAGCCTGATGGCCTAAAGGGAAGGAGCTCCTCCTAAGTCTCCCAATTTTTGCCATCATGCTCCAGAAGCACTTGCCAGATGACAGTAAAAAGAAAAGACAGTTACCAGGGTAATTTGAGTCCTTGATGATTTTAGCAGCTCTGCTTTTGCAGCGTTTGAGGTAGAGGTCCTGCAGAGAGGGGAGAGCAGACCCTGAGATGCGCTCAGCTAAACGCACGACTCTCTGTAGAGCTTTGCAGTCCTGGTTTGAGGCGTTTCCATACCACACTGAGATGTCTGAGATACCACACATTTCCATACCACACTGAGAGTCAATACACTTTCTATGGCCCCTGAGTATAGAAAGACCCCAAGTCAGGTCCTCGCAGATGTTTACACCAAGGTAATTGAAGCTGCTCCCTCTTTCCGCAGGGGTCCCACTGATCATAAGAGGAGTGTAGGGCCGCTGCTGTCTTCCTGAAGTCCACGATCAGCTCTTTAGTTTTGCTCACGTTAAGAGAGAGACGGTTGTCCTGGCACCATGATGTAAGTCTCTCTACCTCATCCAAGTATGCGGTCTCATCATTGTTGGAAATGAGGCCCAGAACCCCAGTATCATCAGCAAATTTGATAATAGAAGTGGAGCTGTAAGAGGACACGCAGTCGTGTGTGTAGAGAGAGTAGAGCAGGGGACTCAGGACACAACCCTGTGGGGCTCCTACGTTCAGGGTGATGGAGTTGGAGGTGAACTGGCCGACTTTCACCACTTGTGGTCTGGCGGTGAGGAAATCTTGAATCCAGTCACAGAGTGAAGTGTTTAGGCCGAGGTCTGAGAGTTTAACAGCTAGCTTGATGGGGACTATAGTATTGAAAGCTGAGCTATAGTTGATGAAAAGCAGCCTTACATAGTTGCCATTTTTGCTGTCAATGTGTGTGAGGGAAGAGTGCAGGACCTGAGAGATGGCATCGTCAGTAGACCTATTTGGGCAGTAGGCAAACTGAAGAGGGTCCAAAGTAGCAGGGATGGAGGAGCAAATGTGGTTCTTTAAAGTCTCTCAAAAACCTTCATGACTATTGAAGTGAGGACAACTGGACGATAGTCAT
This sequence comes from Gymnocypris eckloni scoliostomus, assembly GCA_027564155.1. NCBI lineage: Eukaryota > Metazoa > Chordata > Actinopteri > Cypriniformes > Cyprinidae > Gymnocypris > Gymnocypris eckloni. Next base: position 9,237,868 of record CM050418.1, on the reverse strand, counting down.
TCAGGTAAGAGGGTTTACTGTTCTTAGGCACAGGGATTATGACAGATTTTTTAAAGGAGGTGGGAATCACAGAGATATCCATGGACTCATTAAAGATGGATGTAAACAAACCAGCAAGCTGATCAGTGCAGGACCTCAGAACACGGCCAGTAATCCCATTAGGTCTGGCTGCTTTCCTGACGTTCACTCATGCGGCAGTGCGTTGGTTAACTGCATCACGGATTGTTCTGTTCACCCACGGTTTCTGATTGGAGAATGTCCTTATAGTTACAGTTTCAATAGCTTGCTCGGTTGGTATGTTGACATAGCTTATTGCTACATCCGTGAACTCACTGACGTCAGATGAACTCGCCCGGAACATGTCCCAGTCGATGTCATCAAGAGCACTTGCTAAGGTAAACTACTTAAAGTGGTTGTTTATTGTTTGACTCCGTAGATTAGACAAATGAATGAAACTCTTCCCCCATGCAGTGCAGTGATACGGTTTCTCTCCAGTGTGAATCCTCTCGTGTCATTTCAGATTTGCTGACTGACTAAATCTCTTGTCGCAGTGTGAACACTTGTAAGGTTTCTCTCCAGTGTGGATCTTATCGTGTGTTTTCAGGGATCCTGACTGACTGAATCTCTTGTCGCAGTGTGAACACTTGTAAGGTTTCTCTCCAGTGTGAATCCTCTGGTGCCGTTTCAAATCTGCATCTGTAATAAGTCTTCTCACACTCAAAGCACATATGATCTCTCACACCAGTGTGTATCTTCTGATGTAGTTTTAAACTCTGTAGATGTGAAAAACTCTTTCCACAAAAACATCATGAATGTGGAATGTTATTCATTCATGATTGAAGCAAGAAAAATCAGCAGACAACAAAAGTGGACAATAAAAGTTTTATTTTTAAGCAAAAATAAAGTAAAGACCGATCTCTCTCTTTATTGACAAAAAAGATATAAAACATCTCAAGTGAATAAAAGTGAAGATGGATCAGATGAAAACCTACATGACAGAATATATTCCATCTGGATTTTGTAAAACACACACAAAGCAGAAGAATTACTAATTGTTTTAAAAACAACAGTGAAGATGAAATTTTAAATAAATCAGCTTTTCAGCTTCGTGCACCAGAACATTTTGAATATATAATGAAACTCGTTATAAAAGCATAATATACTGTATATATCATAAAGCAAGGTTGTATACAATAATACAAGTTTAGATATTGTTCTATGGAGTTGATCTGAATCTCACAGAAGCCGCTGGTCTTGAAAATGAACTTTATTCACTGTGACTAATTTAGAAGAGGTTTCTTATGACAGATTACAGTTTTTCTCAATTGTTTACACACATTTTCTGAAAGCATGCCTCATATTCTCAGAACTCTACACACAAATTCAAAAAAACACACACAATGGGCAAAACCCCTCAATTCTCCTGCAAAATGAAACTTTACATTCAAAACAATGTTATTTCTTCTCAAAATGGGATTTTGTTTTCAAATGACACACACAAACCATCATATGTATAGACATTTATAAGAACCAGCTGAACACTGATGTGCTCAACGTAAAACACTATGATGAATGTAAAACACTTCTTCTCCATTCATCATAATGACTTAGGCCTTTTTTTGGTTCAGTGTTACACTTACTACAGACAGTACAAACATAAGTGTGTTGTACATTTTTTTGAGAATATTGTTTTTATACTCAGAACACAAATACACGGTAACATTTTATTTTATTTTTCCCGCAAAAACAATGTACACAGTGTACATCCCATTCCCAACCAACACAAAGTTGCACATACACTACATACAAAACAACAGAAGAATTTACTGTATACAGTTACAGTAAAAAAAAAACTATGCTGCATCCTCTCTTCTGTTGCGGTCTGGCCACAGCACCTCATCCACATCACAAGCAATGTTTTCACTGGCCATGCAGCGGGGGAAATATCGCCTAGCATGGTTCATGATTTCAGTTTCCTGTTCAGGAGACAGAACACGTTCCCGACCACCTTGTGTTGGTAATCTTTCAGTTCTGCAAAACAAATAGTAAAATACTGTAAATACAAAGTAGGTATACATTTCCTAAATACTTGAAACATACTTTACAGTATTTTTACAGTCCTACAGAACAGTCCACTGGCAATACTGTACTACTGTACTCATTGAGTACTGTATTGATATGCAGTACTGCAATTTTCTAGTGAGAGTAGATTTCTTACCTATTCTCATTTCGGAAAGTCCGGATGATGGATGCTACAGTGTACCTGCTCAAATGTGGCTGTACTCTTTGCCCAGCCTCCCTCATTGTTAGACCATGGTTGACCACATGATCAACCAAAGTGGCTCGGATCTCATCAGAGATTATGGTCCTTGGCCTTCCTCGTCCTCGTCCTCCCCATCCTCCTCCTCTTACTCTCACTCCTCTGGCTCTGCCTCTGTTTCCAATGTTGGCATCCATTGCTCCAAAACAGAAGAGCTCACCTGTTGCCCTTTTATGCTAAAGCTCTGATTGCTAATTGTAAAACTGTGTGACGGGTGTTTGCCCTTGTAATGAGTCAGTGTGCATATTTGAATTGCAGTGTGTTCCTTGTGAAAACAAGATATTTTCTGCATGAAAATTGTGCCAAAAGCAGAGAATTGTGTGTAGTGTTTTGAAAAAAGTGTGTTTTAGAACTGCAATTTGAGTGTAAAGCAGGAACTGTGCTTGTAGTTTAGCAGAATTGGTTCAGGGGGTTGGTGAATGAGTTACATGTTGTGGTCAGTGTGTCTCAAGTACCAGAATTTGTGTGTAAACAATTGAGAAAAACTGTAATATGGAAGAGATGCGGTGTAGCACCTGAAACCTGAACCTGAAGATAAACTACTTATTGTGATTGTTTATTTTATGACTCCGTAGAGAAGATGATTGAGTGAAACTCTTCCCGCATGCAGTGCAGTGATACGGTTTCTCTCCAGTGTGAATCCTCTCGTGTGATTTCAGATTTCCTGACCGATTGAATCTCTTGTCGCAGTGTGAACACTTGTAAGGTTTCTCTCCAGTGTGGATCCTCTCGTGCCGTTTCAAATCTGCATCTGTAATAAAAGTCTTCTCACATTCAAAGCACATATATTCTCTCACACCAGTGTGTATCTTCTGATGTAGTTTTAAACTCCACAGTTGTGAAAAACCTTTTCCACATAAAGAACATGAATGTGGTTTCTCATTTGAATGAACTTTCAGGTGACTCTTCAGGCCTGAGGCCCAAGAAAACGTTTTTTCACATTGATCACATTCATGCGGTTTCTCTCCAGAGTGGATGATCATGTGGTCCTTAAAGGTTGCTAAACGCGTGAATCTCTTCCCGCACTGATCACATGTGAACGGTTTCTCTCCAGTGTGGATCCTCATGTGTCTCTTGAGACTTGCTTTGTATGTGAAACTCTTTCCACACTGAGTGCAGGTGAAACTTTTCTTGTCTCTTCTTTTCAGTAAAGAAATTCTTTCAGTCTGTGAGTGAGTTGTTTCTCCAGTTTTGACATGATGTTGTTTCTCCTCCATTAGACCTGAAATTAAAGTTAAAAAAGGTAACAATATGAATGAATCATGTGAAGTGAGAGCAGAGAATGACTAAACCAAATTATGATAATTTTGACACATTTTTACAAAATAAGGTACAATTATCTACATTAAAAATACAGACACAAATACAATATTTCTGTAGTGTTGAAAACTTTGTTCTTCTAAAGTGTAGAAACTCAGAAGAGAAGACCAGGAGACTTCGGATTCGATCGTCAGCAGAATTTCTTTATTCTATGACATGTGTTGTTATCTGCAGTCATCGAAAATCTCATCTTAAGTAATTTTTACAGGGTATCTTATAGGTATTTTTGGAGGAGGGATTCTTAGAGGTGGAGACAAACATCAAACAAAGCAAACATCTGAGGGAGGCGTTAGTTAATTACAGGAACCTTCCCGTGGTCCAATAAACCTAACAAAGGTTGAATCTGACTCCTTGATCTTACCATTAACATAAGAGACAAAAGGCACAGCTGTCTCGAGCTCAAATGGTCAGGAAACGCTCTCAAACATCTGTATTTCCTGACACTTTCTTTAGTCAGGAAGTGTATCTAAATTAAACATTTAAAATAAAATTTGTAATCCTTCAATCCCTCTTTGAGAGTTCTAATAACTCTCACAAAATACAAATTTAGACACTTAAAAGTTAATTCTTGTAACTTGTAATCGTTACAGGCACAGTGTACATGTTCTGTGTTGTTTATATGTAATTGCATGCTGACACAGAAACAAAACATGCAATTAGGGTCCGTGAAGATTTTACGGGTAATAGTCTCATGCGTTGTATTTTTATTCTTTTTCTTCTTCTTTCTTTTCTCTTTCTTGTGTGATAGTTGGCTCGGTAATGGGTCTAGTTGTTTTCTAGAGGTTGTGGCTTTATCCGCAGGTGAGAAGGGTGGTGCATATGGATCTCAGGACAGCCATCAAATGGTATCTGCACAGAGGAAGAAGAAAGAAACACAAACAAGAGAGAACTAACGGCACAGAGCAGTATTTGTAGAGTCTGCATACATTAGGGTTGTATCCTCTGTTCAAAATATAGTCTGCTATGGTTGTTCCTTCTTTCCCTATTTCTCAATTCCTGCGACACCTAAAGAACAGTGAGGAAAGGATGGACTAATGGAGGGAAAGGCCTATGAGGAAATCTTCACCTCAGGGTTGGCCCCGAAGCCTGTTGCTTCGGTTCTTCCTGGGCTCCTCACTGGTTCTTGTGTCTGCCCTATCCTATCCCTGCAGGGGAGGAACAACCTTAATATGTGACACATGAGTCCAAGTTTTCCTTCCTGACACAATACTGCAGCTGCTGTAATCAACATCACTTGATGTGGTCCGTACCACTTAGGCTCTAATGGCTTGTTTTTGAATGTCTTTATCATGACCCATTGACCTGGGACGATTGTGTGTCCCCCTTCTGGTGGAGTCTGCCAACACGACTCAACTCTCTCTTTGGCACTCTGCACTGCCTTTGTGAGGTTTTCACAGTAAGCGATCAGGGCATCTGAAGCAATGTGCACATCAGCATTTCTAAGATCAATCACACCTGGCATCTGCATTGGGCGTCCAGTAATAATCTCATGAGGGCTCAGTCCTACTGATCTGTTAGGTGATGCTCTCATACTACACAGTACTGCGGGCAGTGCTTCAACCCATGGTACTCCTTCCTGATGCATTTTGCTTAGCCTGGTTTTGATTGTTCTGTTTGATCGTTCAACCTGTCCTGATGCTTGTGGCCTATAGGGGCAGTGAAGGTTCCATAATCTTCAACATTCTAGACACTTCCTTGACTACCTGTCCTGTGAAGTGGGTACCTTGATCTGAGTCAATGCAATCTGGTAATCCCCATCTGGGAATGAAATCAGTGACAAGACATTTAGCAGTGTGTGCAGCTGTAGCGCGCCCTGTTGGATAAGCTTCTACCCATCTTGAGAACTTGTCTATTACTACCAAAACGTCAGTTTTTCCTTTACAAGGGGCAACGATATGTAATCAACTTGCAGGTGACGAAATGGCCCTGGTGGAGCTGGGGTATGTGCTGCTGGTGTAATGGCTGCTGGTACATCATTATTTTTCTGACATGTAACACATCTCTTGACTGTTTCAGTGGCTGCGTTTCTGAATTTTGGATTCCACCATTGATTTGAGAACCTGTGATTCATCGTTGCTGGACCACTATGACCCAAACTGTGTATTTGTTGAGCCAAATATGGCAACAGTGATTCGGGAGCAACATACTTTCCCCTTTGGTCCAGCAGCGGATGAATCCACAGTGGCTCCTTTGTCTAACCATGTCCATGCTTCATATAGAGGAACGTCTTTATACAGATCAACGATTGATTCAGGAGGTAGAATTATCTTCTGTGCTGTACTACCTGAACACACTTGTACAGTTGCATAGAAACAAGCCTGTTTAGCCGCTACATCAGCAAGAGCATTACCTTTAGCTTCCGTAGTATTAGTTGTGAGATGTGCTTTCACTTTGATCACTGCTAATTTCTTTGGGAGTTTCATGGCAAACATTAAATCTTTCACTAATCCAGCATGCTTAATGGGGATCCAGCAGAAGTTAGAAATTTTCTGGTTTGCCAAATGACACCAAAATCATGAATTACCCCAAAAGCATACCTGGAATCTGTGTAGATATTTGCAACCGATCCTGAAGCTAGCGTGCATGCTCTAGTTAAGGCTACTAGTTCTGCAGCTTGAGCTGAAAAATGATCTGGAAGACGACCTGAAGCAACTACTTCAGTGGTGGAAGTTACTGCATATCCTGCTCGTCTGTTACCTTCAATAACTTGAGCTGAACCATCAACAAACAACTCCAATTCTCGTTCTCTATGGGAGTTTCTGCTATTTCACTTGTCGCTGTATATGTAAGCGTAACACAATCATGAGTCATTTCGCCTTCATCCTCTATCACAAATTCAGTCATTGCAGACATCATACATGAGGATGGGTTCGTGACTGGTGCACGCTGTATAACAATATTCGGGGCTGTGAGAGTTGCTAACTTCTCTTTTATGCTACCTTTCACAAAAATTCTTTGGTCATTGTGTTGGATTACAGGGGAAAGGTAGCTACTCACAGAATAATTAGTTTTTCCTGGTCTTGTTGTGCTCTTAGAAGAGCCTGAACTAACTGTCCTATAGTTTCAGTGGTCACTGGCGGAACTACTTCAGGGTTGTGTGCAGGCTGAGAAGGAGCAGAATTATGCATAGCATTTCTTTTACTATCTTGCAACTTCTTCCTACACTCTTTCTCCCAATGTCCAAATTTTTCACAGTATTTGCATTTGCTTTCTCTTTTAGACCATCTATTGTCTTGTTCGTTGTGTTAAGCGTAGCTGCTGCTACTCTTACTTTTGCTTTGACATCAGCATCTCTTTCCCATGTAGTTAACCTGTCTAGGTTACTTCTGAGAGTTCTGTTAGACCAAGTTAGATCTAAGAATGGTAAAGCTTTTCTGTATTCGGCTACAAGGCCATCTGACCAGATACGAACCAGGGGTCCCTTGTCATCCAGCACACTTTCAGGGTCATCAACAATTCCACTGTAGATTACAGCTGACTGACAAAATCTCTCAGTATATTCACTCACAGTTTCTTCTTTCCTTTGCACACAGGTAGTAATTCTAGACCAATCTATTTTGGGTCCTAAGATATTCTTTAGGATTTTCAAAATACCTTCTCTTAAATCACCCTTACTGGCATTTCGCAGTTCAGAAGTGACAGCAGATTCAAAACTGTTGAATTCAGATTCAGTTAGTATTTGTGACATCAGCTGCGTGACTTCTGTCAACGACATGTCATAAAGACGCATTTTACTGATCAATGTTCTTCTAAATTCAGAAAAATGTGTGCGTGCTGACGGTAAACTCTGAGATAGTCTCTCTATATCTTTAGGACATAAAGCTTTGGCAGCAGTTTGTATTTGCACAACAGAAGAATGGAGAGGAACACCATCAGTGTCCTCAATCCCCTGAGATCTTCTCCTAGCCCCACACACATTGAAGGAATTTACAGGCACATCAGTTACTGATTGAGAGCTACATCTGTTTCAAAAACGCTTGTAAATCAGGGTAAATGTTATCAGGCTGACTTACTTCCACATCAGTTTTTGCCTCTTTCTTGAGGTTCAATTTCTTGGTCAAAGTGTATATTCTAGCACGGAGTTCATTGTTCTGTTTCTCTAGCTCTGAAATACGCTGAGACTGTTGTGTCGCTAGCGTTACACTGAATTCTCTGTGACAACAGATAATGCCTTTCACATTGTTCTTGCGAATACATGCTCCTAGTACCTTTTTACACTCATCTACTGACCAAGTCTTGTCTGGATGAATCTCATATTTCTGCGTTAGTTCTTGTCTAACTTTTTCAGTGACTATTAGGTCCATTTTTTTTCCTAACAGCGTTTTGAATTCACTATCTGACCACAGAGGAGTCGCAAGACCACTCTTTTCTGTGGTTGGAATCAGCCTAGCATTCATTCTAACCATTTTGTAAGTTTCTTCGGTACCACACAAACAAAACAAACACTTCTCTGATTAACAGAGGGTACACTTGTTTTTTTTTAGCACGTAAATGCCAAAAAACCTTCCCTGCCTGAAACAACAGAGGATAAACCAAAAATTAGCACGTAAATGCCAAAATCTTCCCTGCCTGAAAGAACAGAGGATAAAATTTCATCTCTAAAAGCAGAACTTTAGAGGATAAACTCTTCCCTGTCTGAAAACAGAGGATAAACGTCCCTGCCTACAAGAACAGAGGATACTTTTATCTCTAAAATCAAAAAAACTTTAGAGGATAAACTCATCTCTAAAATAAAAAACTTTAGAGGATAAACTCTTCCCTGCCTGAAACAGAGGATACACGTCCCTGCCTACAAGAACAGAGGATAAAACAAAATTATTAGCATGAAATGCTAACCTTCCCTGCCTGAACAGAGGATAACTTTTAGTTAAACAAAACCCTACAGATGTATGTTAACTCTTCTCTGGACGAGGATACACTGGTCTTAGGTTCTTTTGGATTAGAGAACAGCCACTCACCACACTTGGTTTGAGAGAAAAATTCAGTCTGGGAATCCTTGTTGAGCTTGAAGTTTCGCTGGATTCCAAAAGATGCAGATCTTTGTTTGAGCTTGAAGTTTTCAGGTGAGGAAGCTGGAACTCTATCCGGGTTCTTGCGGCATCTGTGAAAACTCTGTTCTTCTAAAGTGTAGAAACTCAGAAGAAGACCGGAGACTTGGTTCGATCGTCAGCAGAATTTCTTTATTCTATGACATGTGTTGTTATCTGTAGTCATCGAGAGATCTCTTCTTAAGTCTTTTACAGGGTATCTTTATAGTCAGGATTGGAGGAGGGACTTTTTTTTTTTTTTAGGTTGAGACAAAACATCCATTTGAGCTGAGGCAATAAACCTAGCAGATCCACATCTGGCCAGGACAAAGTCATTTGCAGAATAAAGGTTCAATCTCTCATTAGTCATTGATCTCAGTGAGCAAAGGCACAGCTGTCCAAGCCCAAATGGTCAGGAAACAATCTCAAACACACCTTTGCCTTGCCCGACACCTCTTAGTCAGGGACGTGAATTCAAATCAACAGCATAGAATAACATTTGTGATCCTTCAAGAGTTTGAATATAAGTAGATGCAGTGAGTGTGTGGAAATGTGGTTCACAGCTAACACTAATTCCTTTCTCTCTCTCTCTCTCTCTCCCATTTAAAAGACTAACGTCTCACGTTTTCAAGTTGGCTGTGTTAATGTTTCCCAATCATCAGCAGTGTTATAATTTACAGGTTGGTTTAATATAACAGCTGATTAAAGAAGTCTTTTACCTTTTGTGGTGGGACCAGCGTAATAACTGGTAGGTTATTAGAAGATAATTTAGTATTACCTCATTATCTTGATTAATATGGTGATTTGATTGCATTCAATTATAATGGCTTTTATGATTTTTGAAACACATCAATGGATAAAGCGCTATTGTTAGGAATTTTAATTGTTAACTGAATGTCATAATTCAAAATTTGCAATTAATTTCATTTTAAATAAATTATTTTAATTCCTGCTTTCCAGCAACAACAGTATCCATTTATGAATCATTAACGCTCTTATAATTTGACCACTACAATAAAACCTTAATTATTAATTATTTTTTTTTTTTTTTGATGTTGATGACACAATGAGGAATGATTAAGTTTGGAAATTATATTAGTACTATTATGGGAATCCAAAACTAGTGATTTAGAAGCTGTAAAATTAATTTAATAATTAATTATGAATTCGAAAATTCTAATTACATTTAATGATTAATTACACTTCCTGTTTACATTTGTAACAATATTGGTTTATCAACTCAATTTGCAAGATTGCGTGTAATTTCTAATCCTAGGTGAGCCTATTCATTTTAATTATAACATGTACATTTTTAATTAGAAACCACAAAAGTCTAATTTTAATTATAATTTTCAGACTTAACACAAGTCTGGCGCCACCTATAGGCCATACTTGTTTCATAGGTGATCTGATTAACTCAAATAAAATTAATAATAATTTAATTAAACTAATTTTATTAAGTTAAAATTAAATAAAGTCCTCTTTACTTAGGCCTGAGGTAGATGGTGCTCCCCTAGTGTTGTGTTGGAAGTGACAGTGACACCATGCAATCAATGTCACTTCTCACCAAAACAGGTATAGCATAAGCGTTAAACTTCTTCTAATTAGAAAACCCCAAAAAGGAAATTAAGGTTTCTCAACTTAGGTCAGTTTGTTTTACCCTGTAAACAGCAAAACCAACCTAAGCATATCGACTCAACAACACCACCTTGCTGCCAAGCGTATTAGTTTTAAACCCTTGGAATAAATCTTCACTTCCTTGTCATTTCCTCCCTGTTACTAACTTCTAATTTGACTTGTTTGCTTAAGACTTGGCCAGTGGGAAGATCACGCGAATAGGCGAAATGTCACAATTGAACAGAATGTTTATGAAACTTGAGAACTACATTTCAAACTGTTTACCATTTGCCCTCTATTGTGAAATCCTATCACAAGGTTAAAGCAGTTGCAATGAGAAGATGAACATCGGCAAAATTTTTAAACTTACCCAAACACGTGCGAGACAAGCTAACCAGCATCATGATTGTAAAAATTGCCATTAAAGGGACAAGTACTGTCATTGCTATTGTTTTCCTCCATCAAGGAGAAAATTGGAATAAAGTAATAACAGTCCTATATCTCAAAGAAAATTTACGCGCTTATTTTTCTGACTAGAAGCGTCCTTCTAAATCAGACTTTCACAAAGCGACAAGCAGAACATCTGCTATTAAAAGAGTTTTATTGTCCTTCACCTTCGTATTTAGATTGGTCTCCTTCCTAAAAGGAAAGGAGGCTCTCGTACAAAGAAAGGTGAAGCACACAGTCATTACCCCTGTTACTCATTCTGTTAGTGTGTGCTTTTCTTTCTGTTTCCCCAGCTGTGCTGCCTCTCGATGTGCTCAATTTCTACTTGAAGAAGCTTACACAAATTACCACGCACCCACCACAGAAGGACCACAGAAACAGAATCACACCCAACACTAACATCGCTACTGTTACACATTTACACCCTGTTGTTTTGTTTGTTTTGTTTTGCTTTGTTTCCCATCCAAGGTCTGTGTCAGTTCGGTCCAAGATCCCGTCACCCGCCCATAGAACACATGTCTCTGCAAAACAGAACATGTCAGTCACTGGGAAGGACTGGAAATGTAGCTAAAGATATTTTGCTCCTCGACAAGCATCCTCCCTAAAAGCTGCTGAAGCACTCCAACATCAGACACAGGACCAACTAGATGACAACATACAACATCCACAAGCATCATGAGACAAGACCCAGAGTCAAAACTACAATCACCAGAAAATTAGCCAAGATCACCTCAAGCTTAAGTCACACACTCCCGCCATACCCCCTCAAACTGAAGCGACAAGCCGCCCGCTGCGCCAGCTGAGGCTGACAAGCGCTGGCGCGCCGAGCAGCTGGAGCATTGAGCGACAGAGAAGGGACTTCCGATGAGGTGGAGCAAGGCGCCGAGGAGGGAGATCAGCAGACTAAAAAGAGACTCTAGCAGCTACCAGCCACGAAATGCAGCAACTCAAAGAGGACTTGCTGATCATGCTGACAAGCTACAGTATGCAGAGAAGCTACTAGAAGAGCAAAGAGGGACTGACTTCAGAGACAAAAACAGCAGAATCAAGACCCTCGAGCTCATTTGGCTGGATCAAGAAATGAGATCAGCCAGCCTAACCACGCGACAGCCTGACTCGTCTGAGAGGTCTGAAAGTTTCCAGAGGAACTCAAGCAGCTTACGAACTCGCCATGGGAGCCGTCAAGGACAGGGCGTGCACCAACGCACCCCTGCCAAGCAGGACCAAGTCACCTGTGCCTATGGACTGACACGTGGACATATAAGACAGAGGGGTGGTGTTAAAAGGCAGTCACCAAGCGCCGTCTGAAGGAGACTTTATATCCGCGACAGAACCAGAAGAATCTGCTGCAACCAGCCGCAGGAATCGTCACCTGCAACTTGGACCTAAAAGATCTTGAGCAAAGCTGGCCCGGCGTTGTAGTTAGCAAACCCCATTGGCGTGCCAAACAGCCAAAAGGTCCAAAGCGTATCTGCAGATGTTGATTTCCATCTGGAAATGCGACCTAGATTACGGACAAAGATAAACTCTATTTACTCCGAGCGACATCCAGTCCTGAAATGCGCAGCTTCCTTGACGGCAGCCTGTTAACACAAAGACTGATTATCAACGGCTGCGAAAAGCCCTCATTAAAGAGTTCGCCGACCCTGAGTCCGATCAAGGCTTAGTGGCTGCCCTGGAGGCGAGACAAGGGCGTCACGACCTCCTCAAGCTTACTATAGTCGACTCAGACAAGCATATTTTTGGAACTACTTAAATGATTCTGACATGGAAGATGAACTGAACTTTAAAACTCTCTTCCTCAGGAATCTTCCATTCCTGGCATAAGCCACCATCTTGGCGTTCTACTTTGCATGTCCACGAGCGATGAACACTCAGCAGTTGCGAGACTTGGTGCCAAAGGCCTACTACAAACAAAGATGGCCTCAGAAAAGAGCACAAAAACCCCAGCAGTTCTTGATTTCAACACACACAACACCATGAACTGGCTCTAGAGGGGCACACTAGCATGAAGACAGCGCTAAGCCACCACACAGAGAGAATGGAATGCACCCCGTCCAACAGAGAACGAGACTCACACGCTGACACCCGACCTGAACAGAGGTATGACCGATGGGATGGACAGCGTGGGCCGTCAGCGCTCACCTGGCCGACACTGGGAGAAGTCATGGGACCAAGCAAAGGCCTCACTTGAGAATCAGTGGGAAAAGGAGAGAGGAACCAGATTCAGCCTGACTGGCTGTCAGGCGAAAAGGCAGTGACAAGCTGAACAAATCAGCCACAGGGAAACAGCATTACTTCACCTCACTCTCAAGAGAACAGTAAACACCCGAACTCGAAGATGGACATAGAAACCCCACCTGAAAACCCAGCAACAGAGGTTAAAACATAACTCCAACACCCAATACTATAAATCACAGCAGCGTCCAACAAACACACCTGCTGATGAAACTCCTCAAGTTCCTGAAAAGTGCTGTCTCAGTCACCTGCCATTCTACTCCGAGAGAACACCAGATCCAGGTCTGACATCCTAAGCATTCCTCCCAAACTCCAGCCCTCAAATGACCAAACGATGCCCTCACCACAGCAGGTGCATCACATGAAGAAGTCCTGGACCTTTCATGCCCTCCCACCCAACCCTACAGTGGCAGCAGTAACCCCGCCGCCCAACTGCGCCACTGGCGTACCACCCCTGCCCTCCTGCATTACCATACCACCTCAGTTTGCTGCTTCAGCCCGATCCCTCCCTGCCCTCACATGCGGATTCGTCCTGCGAACCATGACAGCTCACATGTCAAACCCATTATGACACACATCCTCCGAAGGCTCCGTGGAGAAACTCCACTTTATCGATTTACATGCTGCATCTGCAAGGCGAATTTGTCACAACGCGTATGTCCTGGGCACTCACTACTGCATACAGCTCGTAGTACCTCACACACGGCCAGAGGGGAATGCAGCCTGACACACCACGTTGCACCATGATGGGTTGCCAGTGCCAGCAGCCGGCAAATCAAACCACCGAAGGCAGGAAGGGAAGATCAAACCGACTGACACAGACCGACCACAGCCATATCCCATGCCACACAAGCATAAGTATTTGTCATTTTAGGAAAACATATAGCAACCGTATGCTTAGACACAACCCATATTCTCTCCTCCGCAACTGCTGGGTTGAGACCAATCTAGTAGAGAGGAGTTACTCTCAATTATTTTTTATTATTATATAATTTTTTTTAATTTTTTTTAATTTTTAAATTTTTTTTTTTTGTTTAATTTACTTTATCGTTTGGTTTCTTTATCTCATGTCTCACTTTGTGTTTTCCTTTCCTCTCTCACTTTGAACCCTTAACCCAATCCTTGAATCCAGGTCCTGAAATTGAGATCGACTTCCCGTCCAGTAAAAGTACGCTGTAGTCGCGCCTGTGAGAACCGTTGTGGGAAACCCGATCGAGGCCACCGCCAAAATCATGAGCGACGCATGATACACGATGTAAAAGTTTTCCTCGGATTGACAAGCGTAGCCATGAATAGGATTCCGTGCTACCACGATACCTCTTAGCCTTGTTCAAGCGTTGTAACCCGGACCCACTACGGAGCCCCGCTAGTCTCATCAAACCCATCTCGCGCCTTTCCCGGTGGCGCTGTTTCCCCATATGTCATAGGCGAACAGGTGACTTAGTTGTCTTTTTCTTTTTTTTTTGTCCATTATCGGCGTTAATAATGTTTACCGGCTCAAAAGGCGTTGTGAATGTGGGATTACGGCAAGGAAAACCTGTCAAAATCCAAACTCCTAAAGTAAGCTGCGTATTACGAGAACAACGAACAGTTGTATCTGGCCCCAAACTCAAAGATGGGCACGCTCACTTAGGACATTCACTCCCCCTACCGAGTAAACTCTGCGTCTGCGATAATACCAAGGGCATCTGCGGTTTGGAATCCATTAAGCCGAAGCAACACCACGTTCTCAAAGTTGAGAGTAGCATAAGCGAAATCATCAGAAACCGATGGCTGCTCAATACCCCAACCACGAACAGCCACCCTCACATGCGATTAACACGGACACCGCTTCTGGCGCATTAATTTGCCCAACAAAGCGTTATGGATCACTGTCGAAGAAAGCGCGATCCTCCATATTGACAGTTAGCATTGTATCACCTCACCGGCGATGAATATCAGGTTGAAATCGAAATCTCTTATTGAGTTGACACGGCTGACAGCGTTAGAAGCTATCGCTACTTCGCCTTCCACGCCCGCCCGGTAGCTTTCAATTATTCGGTCCCTGGTCTGCCGCTGACACGGCGCTTTGTATCTCTACTATCGTGGGATATGTTGCGTGACTTTGACACTGGCCTTCCTCCTACACAAGCGAGTGAGCGTCGTTCAGAGTCTCTCTCAACAAATACTGCGTCCGGGCGTCCCTCGCCTTTTTCGGCGGCGTGGTAATCCCGACCTAGAACCCGAACCTGAGAATTCGACCAACCTGACTGAGATCATGCCTATACCGCCTCGTCGAGCCCCTGACAATTAAGACAGTCAAAAATGACCCAATTGTCAATAATGATAAACAATGCATCCCTATGTCTTCACTTGTTTTTTTTTTTTTTATTGTCACCTCACCACAGCACAAGTGCCTTGGTGAGTGAAATTCTTATGAGCGTGCTCCAGACAGTGCAAAAAAAAACCAACAACAACAATTTACATATGGACAGACAGTGCAAAAAAAACAACAACAGCAATTTACATATGGACAGACAGTGCAAAAAAACAACAAACAATTTACATATGGACAGACAGTGCAAAAAAACAACAAACAATTTACATATGGACAAACAGTGCAAAAAAACAACAAACAATTTACATATGGACAAACAGTGCAAAAAGCTGCACTGGAGCATTACAGTGCTCCAGACAGTGCAAAAAAACAACAACAATTTACATATGGACAGTACATATTTACAGACTATACAGAAGACAATGTGCAAAATACACATACATATACTCAGTACACATAGTGTACTATAAAGACACATCTACATTATGTACAGTATCTATACATAATGTAGTCTATATAGTAATAATGTGAGGTGCAACAGATTATAAATTAACAGCAGATTGGTTGAGCAGCAGATAGATGTGCAAAGGTGCAACAGATTATTCATATGCAGTGTCGTGGATGTGCATTGTATGGTGTCCAGTGATAGCAGATAGGTTGTGTTAGTGCAGTGTGTGCGTGTGTGGTCAGTTGAACTGTGTTAAAGTGCAGTGCATGGCATGTTGTGTGAGTGGGAGTGTGATGTAGATGAGTTATTTGTGACTGTTCATTAGCCTGATAGCCTGAGGGAAAAAGCTGTCCCTCAGTCGGCTGAGTCTTGAGGATCGGATGCTGCGGAAGCGTCTTCCTGAGGGCAACAGAGAGAGCAGTCTGTGGGACGGGTGGCTGGAGTCTTTGATAATCCTCCGGGCTTTCCTTGTACACCGCCTGGTGTAGATATCCTGGAGGAGGAAGCTCACCTCCAACAATGTGGCGGGCAGTTCGCGACCCTTTGCAAAGCCCTGCGGTTGCCAGCGGTGCTGTTTCCAAACCAGGCGGTGATACAGCGGTCAGGATGCTCTCCACAGTGCAGGTGTAGAAGGATCTGAGGATTCTGGGGCTCGTTCCAAACTTCCTCAGCCGTCTCAGGAAGAAGAGGCGGCTGATGTGCCTTCTTCAGCACTGCATCTGTGTGAGCAGACCATGTGAGATCCTCGGAGATGTGAGCGCCGAGGAACTTAAGCTGGCTCACCCGCTCCACAGGTGTCTTGTCGATGGTGATGGGTGTGTGTTCTCTGCTCTGTCTCCTGTAATCCACCACCAGCTCCTTGGTCTTGTCGATGTTGAGTGAGAGGTGGTTCTCCTGACACCATTTAGTCAGGGTACTCACCTCCTCTCTGTAGGCCGTCTCATCGTTGTCGGTGATCAGGCCTATCACCGTTTGTGTCATCAACAAATTTGGCGATGACATTCGAGCTGTGTGTAGCTGTACAGTCGTGTGTGTACAGGAGTACATGGAGTGGGCTGAGGGGCGCAGCCCTGCGGTGCACCAGTGTTGAGGATCAGGAGATGATGTGTTGTTGCCCATTCTGACCACCTGACTTCTGCCTGTCAGGAAGTCCAGGATCAGCTGCACAGAGATCTGTTCAGTCCTAGAGTCTGGAGCTTCGCAACCAGTGTGGCAGGCACTATGGTGTTAAATGCCAAACTATAATCCACGAACAGCATCCTCACATAGGTGTTCTTATTTTCCAGGTGGGAGAGAGCAGTGTGCAGGGGTGAAGGCAATAGCATCGTCTGTGGAGAGTTACTGCGGTATGCAAATTGTAGTGGGTCCAGTGAAGCAGGCAGCACAGAGCAGATGTAGTCTCTGACAAGCTTCTCAAAACACTTGCTGAAGATGGGGGTCAGAGCAATGGGCCTCCAGTCATTCAAGCATGTGATTTTATTTTTCTTTGGTATGGGCACAATGATGGATTTTTTTGAAGCATGAGGGAACCACAGACAGAGAGAGGGACAGATTGAAAATGTCTGTAAAAACCCCGGCTAGCTGGAAAGCGCATGCTTTGAGCACACGGCCTGGTATACCATCTGGGCCTACAGCTTTACGGATGTTCACCCGTCTGAAGGATCGGGTTACATCCGCAACAGAAAGCGTGAGTGGACTCACCTCTTCTGCGGCAGCCGCGGCAGCGCTCTCTGTGTGGGCGGTGTTATCAGCCTCGAACCGAGCATAAAGGTGTTGAGCTCGTCCGGTGAGGCGGCCATGTTCACAGTAGCTGGTTTATTCCCTTTAAAGCCTGTGATGTTGTTGATGCCCTGCCACATGCTTCTTGGGTTATTGTTGTTGAAGTGTTCTTCAACTTTGTTTTATATGTTCGTTTGGCTGCTTTGATGGATCTCCTGAGATCGTAACTGGCTTGTTTCCGATCGTCAGTGTTTCCGGTTAAAGGCAGATGTCCGCGCTGACAAGGCTGATCGAACATCACTGTTAATCCACGGTTTTTGGTTGGGGTAGATACACGGATTGTTTTGGTTGGAACTAGATCATCTATACACTTCCTGATGAAACACGTGACCGTATCTGAATACGCCTCTATGTATAGCGTCAGGCGCTGCCGGAACATGTCCCAGTCACGTGATCAAAACAGTCCTGTAGTGTAGCGTCCGATTGGTCCGACCAGCATTGGACTGTCCTGAGGCGGGTGCTTCACGTTTCAGTTTCTGCCTATAAGCAGGCAGGAGCAGACGGAAGAGTGATCCGATTTGCGAAAGGTGGGCGGGGAGGGACTTGTATGCGTCCCGGAAGGGAGTAACAATGGTCGGTGTACGATCTCCAGCGTGTTGATGGTGACGTGTTGAAAGTATTTTGGAGCTATTGTTCTGAAGTTGGCTTTATTAAAGTCCCCTGTGACAACAAAAGCTGCATCTGGGTGCGCGGTTTCCTGCTCACTTATATTCCTGTACAGTTCCTTGAGTGCCTGGTCTGTGTTGGCTTGGGGGGGATATAAACAGCCGTTATTATGATGGCTGTAAATTCCCTCGGTAGCCAGAACGGTCGACACAGAAGCGTATGAAATTCCAGATCAGGGGAGCAGAAGGATTTAATAGAGTGTATGTTCCTTTCATCACACCACAAGTTGTTAATATAGAAACAAACACCTCCACCTCTGCTTTTCCCTGTGAGCTCCTTTGTTCTATCCGATGCGGAGAAGCCCGTGAGCTCGATGGCTGAGTCTGGAACCATCGCAGACATCCAGGTTTCTGTGAGGCAAATAACACAGCAGTCCCTTGTTTCTCGTTGGTATGAGATGCGCGCACGCAGTTCACAGAGTTTGTTATCCAGTGACTGAACGTTGGCCAGTAAAATGGTTGGAAGAGGAGGTCGGAAAGCACGGCGTCTCAGCCTGACGAGAACGCCAGCTCTTTTTCGGCGTCGGCGGCGTCTCCTCGATTTCGCAACCCACACAAAGGGCTCTGATGCGGTGTCTGTGAACAGTCCACCGGCATTCAAAAACTCAAAGTCCGGTTTGCGTTGCGCGACGGAGGAACCAATGTTCAAAAGCGTGTCTCTATCGTATACAGTTATACTAACAACATCTAACACGTAAAACAACAAAAAAACTAATAAAACATACGAAAAACTGCAAAGTTTTCCCGGAGCACGCAACACGGCTGCCATCCTCGGCGCCATCTTGAGTGCCAAATTTAAAGCTTTCTATAGATATATTTATCATGTCTAAATTGATCAAACATGCTATGATCAGCTGGCCGCTGGTCGTTAGCTACTTTAAAAAACAAAAACTTACATTTAACGAATAAAAAAATGCTCCAAATGTTTCTCTAAATTACCTTAATAAAATAACGAAACGAAATACAACCACTTTGCAATTTCATACAAAACTGAAATATTCTAATTGCTGAAACAGTAGAGTATCAGCTGTTTTGGGAGAAGGGCAAAATAAAATACGGGCTCGGGTCGGACTCGGGCTGGTAACTCTGATAAGCTGTCGGACACGGGCGGACTCGGGCTGGTAACTCTGATAAGCTGTCGGACACGGGCCGGTCTAGAGCCTATATTTTAGGCCCGTCCGGGCTCTACCTCGGAGGACCTCAGAGGAAGCCAACCATCAGCGATTAGACTGAATTAACCAAATTTTGCCATAAGTTAATTATATTGTGTTTCTACAATATAAACCTATTTTAGAAACTTAACTTCGTGTGAAGTTGCTTTGCAACGATTGTATGGTAAAAAGTGCTATACAAATAATCTTGAATTTAATTGAGAAAATGAGTGAATCGTTTCACCCCTACTGTAAAGTCACTGGTCATCTGACCAAAAATATTTAAGACCCATTGAATCCGAATTTAAGACTTTTTAAGGACCCGAGGAAACCCTGTTTTTTACTAATTCACATATTAAGCATTTATGTTTCTGTCACTATAGCAAATTCCTCGTATGTGTAAACATACCTGACAATAAAGCTTTTTCTCATTCTCTCTATTTATAGTAAAATATCTGAATCCAATTCACACATGCATTTCTGTTTGTCTGTTAGATTTTTGCATTTAATATTTACAAATATTACAATTTTAAGAATAAAACTAAAGAATAAACAGAAGTACAGTTATGTAACCAAGAAATAAATCAGTGTATCCATAATTCCTTCCATCAGTTTAAAGTGTTGTTCATTGGTTTTTACTTTTGGTTTATATTAAACAGTTTAACACAGACTAATGAAATAAATGCTGTTAGGACATCTTTATCTTGTAGATATCACAATAGTAACTGCATAGTTTAAGTCTGATGATAAGAATTAAATTAACTTTAACTGGCAATTTACAGGAGATCATCATAATGAATGAGGTGAAAACAGGATCTATTGTCATGAAATAAACAGTATTTTCAGCAGCTTTATTAATATTGATGAGACTCAGACTATAAACACTAATTAAACAAGACAGTCAGGATCAGCAGCAGATCATCTCTCTTTATTATAATATTTATAGTGACTCCAAACACTGAAACAATCATACACACGAATTAATAGAAAACAAACACAAGAAAAAAAAAAAAAAATTCGCCCATGAATTTAAATAAAAAACATTTATTTTGGTGTTTTAGCCTTTGATGGGAAAAAAAATCTTGCTGAAGATCACTTGATGACATCAAACTGTCGTCACACGTGCAGCACATCTAACACATAGTATATTTTTCTCTTAATATACTCATAACCAAACAGTTACAATCATAGAAATGACATTAATTTAATAACCAATATACAGGAGGGAGAGAAAAGAAGGCTTACCCATTGTAGCTTCGATCGTTTTCTGATGAACTACTTCTTCTTCTTCGATTTTATGGCTGGTAGCACCAACATTAAGGTGCATTATCGCCACCTACTGTATTGGAGTGTGGACCAGAGTTTACCCATTCCATAAAAACAGCTCTGTTCTCTTGAGATAAATAAATAAACTCTCTAATCCACGAGTAACTATATTTTAATCTTTAATTCATCCACTCCCATCTTTCTAAGTTCATTTTTCATTATTTCTCGTTCATTAGTATAATTTTGACAAACACATATAACATGTTCTACTGATTTCTCTTCTCCACAGTGCTCACATAATCCTGTTGGATGTTTCTGATGAACTACGGTGCGCGCGCAGGGACAAAATACCAAACGTCTGCAATATTTACACCACCAGGGGACACTCAAACACCATTTAATATCATTTACAGTCTAATTTCATGCAATTCAACACTGTGAATTATTATAATCTTTATTATCTTTTTGATTCGGTTACATCAACAGACTTCAACAAACGACACAATCAGTTATTGAGGCATTTACATCTAACACAACATCATTTATTAATTAATCTGTGATGAACCATGTTTCACATAAAACACAGAACTAGAACATATAAAACTAATTAAGTTAAACTCAATTCATTGGTTCTTTCACTTTTAAAATTATTACATTGTTTATATTTGGTGTCTTTTAACTGTATGATATTTGACATTGATATTTGATATTGTTTACTTTTAACTGTATGTGGTTTTTTTCTTGGTTTTTTTCTGTTTATTAATGAGAGAAAAGATAAATCAAAAAGCCAAAAAGAAACAAAAACACTCAAATCCTTTTAATTAAACCAGTGTTTTCCAAGAACTTTAATGAAGCAGCTCTGATATGGCCTCCCTTTAATAAGTATTTCATAATAATAATATCATACTCTCCTTTCTTTCTAAACTCTTCTAATAACTGTTCTCTATCCTCCACAATGCATGATGACATGTTCAAGCGTTTCACCTCCACACCAATCACAGAGACCTGTTGGATGCTTAGACATGAACGTCTTTGATTTATTAAGTCCAGTGTGGCCTATTCTAAGTCTGGATACTTGTGTCTGTATTGAATACATATGTCTTCCTTTGTTTTCCATTTACCACTGATGTTACCATCTTTGCATTATTATTATTTTTATTATAGCTTTAATTACATATCTATTATATGATACTGTCATTTCTATACTGGTGTCCATCACAGCTTGTTTCACCAGTCTGTCTGCTGCTTCATTACCTTTCACTCCCACATGAGCTGGAACCCATATGAATATTACTCTTAACATCTATAATTCTAGCAAAATTTCAACTATTAAATCCTGTCTGGTGACTGAATATTTTGCTTCAATACTCAAGAATAACTAGAATCTAATCATACTAAAACCTCCTTTAAACCTGCTTCACTTATCCACCTTAAAGCTGTGATTATTACAATCAAGTTTAAGTCAAGTAAAGTCGATCTTTATTGTCATTCTGCTACATGTACAAAATATCGTGTCTCGCAGGACCACGGTGCTACATACTAGTTAAACATGAGATAAACATACAACAATGCAAGTATAAGAAAAACAATAGAGCTATACAACAAGGTTCAAGGTTCAAGGTTTCTTTATTTGTCACATAATAGTTATACAGGGTATAATTAGAAGTGAAATGTAATCGAATCAGGTCCGCTCAGTGGACAGTGCAAAATAATAAGAATACAAATTATATAAAGTAACATAACACAAGGGCATACATATGGTAAGAAAAGGAGAAATAAGAGTAAAATGTGCAATGAAATAAAAAAAAGTGCAAAACAATAAGATGTGCAAAAAACAATAAGATGTGCAAAAGACAATAAGATGTGCAAAAAAGATGTGCAAAAAACAATAAGATGTACAAAAAAAGAAAAACAGTGTACTGGGACTTAATAAATAGTAATGTGAATAAGAGGGATGTGCAGACGGGTTGTTCAGGGTATTGTACATAGAGCAGCAATGATGAGAATGTGACTACAGAGAGAATATATACAGTTAACAATGGGTCTTGTAAGTGTTTATGAGGCTGAGTTTGAGTTTAGGAGCCTGATGGCCTGAGGGAAGAAGCTCTTCCTCAGTCTTTCAGTCTTTGCCATCATGCTCCTGAAGCACCTGCCACATGGCAGTAAACAGAAAAGATGGTTACCGGGGTGAGTTGAATCTTTGAGGATTTTAGCAGCTCTGCTTTTACAGCGTTTGATGTAGATGTCCTGCAGAGAGGGAAGAGCAGACCCTGTGATGCGCTCAGCTAAGCGCACGACTCTCTGAAGAGCTTTGCAGTCCTGGTTTGTGGCATTATTATACCACACTGAGATGCACTGAGTCAGAACACTTTCTATGGCCCCTGAGTAGAAAGCTTTCAGGATAGCTGGTGAGACCCTGAATTTCCTCAGCTGTCGCAGATGGTACAGTCTTTGCCTGGCTTTCTTAACCTGTGTTTGAATGTGTGTAGTCCAAGTCAGGTCCTCGGAGATGTTTACACCGTGGTACTTGAAGCTACTCACCCTCTCCACAGGGGTCCCACTGATCATAAGAGGAGTGTAGGGCTGCTGCTGTCTCTTCCTGAAGTCCACGATCAGCTCCTTAGTTTTGCTCACGTTCAGAGAGAGACAGTTGTCCTGGGACCATGATGTAAGTCTCTCCACCTCATCCAAGTATGCAGCCTCGTCATCGTTGTTGATGAGGCCCAGAACCACAGTATCATCCGCAAATTTGACAATAAAGGTGGAGCTGTGAGAGGACACGCTGTCGTGGGTGTATAGAGAGTATAGCAGGGGGCTCAGGACACAGCCCTGTGGGGCTCCTATGTTCAGGGTGATGGAGTTGGAGGTGAACTGGCTGACTTTCACCACTTGTGGTCTGGCGGTGAGGAAATCTTGAATCCAATCACAGAGTGAAGTGTTTAGGCCGAGGTCTGATAGTTTAACAGCCAGCTTGGTGGGGACTATAGTGTTGAAAGCTGAGCTGTAGTCTATGAATAGCAGCCTGACATAGTTGCCATTTTTGCTGTCGATGTGAGTGAGGGAGGAGTGCAGTACCTGGGAGATGGCATCATCAGTAGACCTATTTGGCCGATAGGCAAACTGAAGAGGGTTAACATCTGACTATACATGTACTATAAATACTATAACTACTATAGTGACTACACATACACAAACCGAGACTGTACAAAAACTTTATATAACTGTATATGAATACAGATATTAATGAAATTGTGCTAAAGAGATATTTGTACATGCAATTGTGCAAAAATACATATTTGGACATTAAATCGTTGTGCAGAAGAGAGATTTTGTGGAAAGCAGAGAATAGTACAAAATGATTTTGTAGTGCAATGCTCAAGTAAACAATTAATTCTCCTGAAAAAACTGATAATTTATTTGAAATCCTTATTTTTCTGTAAATATGTGATTTAGAAATGACGTGCTACACCTACTTGATCATTATCTGGATAATCAATGCATCTGAATACACTTGTATTAAATGTCCATACTCTATCCACAAATATTCCCTTACCAGGATTTCCTCACATTCACTCACACCTTCTTTCTGCCTGGTTTCTAGCATGTTTAGATCAACTGTAGGTTGAGGCAGAATCCACAACTGCTGATAAGGTCATTCTAGGAACAATTAATAACTAATTATTCTACTAAATATTCAGTTATCCATCCAAAACTGTTAAATTTCTGTTATCCATACTCCCAACATTTCTCTGGAACACGTATTATGGGATGTGAGTTATCCTGAGCCATTAAGTTTGCCTGATATACTGCAGTTAACGATTGTCTTTGTAAATTGAGAGGCATCTCACCCACTTCTACTTGTAACGCTGAAACGGGAGATGACCTATACTCCTCAAAACATATCATTCATGCCTGTGCTTGAATATTTTCTAATTTTCCAAGATGTGTGTTTGAGCAGAGCCACATACTACACAGCCATAGTCCAGTGTAGATCTGATTAACATTATGTAAATTGTTTTTGATGCCACACATCGAATTATATTCAACACTTTCTTGCATTTATCCTCAATCCCTTTAATGTGTTGTTTCCATGTAAGTATATGGTCTAACCTCATACCTAGAAATCTTATTTTAGACACCTGTTCTAGATTATGAATTTGGTGTCAGCTCCTTTCCTTTTGTTAGTGAAGAGGAATACCTTTGTTTTTTTCACAGATATTTTGAACCCACACTGAAATGACCATTCTTCAACCACTTTTAATGCACCTTGCATGTTCTGCACCACATGCTCTATATTTCCACCCCTGAACCACTGAGCTCCATCATCAGCAAATAAAAATCTGTGAATACTCTTATCTACTCTCTCAAACACATCATTTATCATTATTATGAAAAGTAATGGGCTAATGACACTTCCTTGAGGAGTACCATTCTCTGTCATTCCTTTAGATCAGGGGTCCCCAAACTTTTTTTTGCGAGGGCCACATAATTTTTCCTTGTTTAATGGGGGGCCGGGTTGGTTTATGGCAAAAAATTACATGGGCAGGAGTGACTACTAGTATTATTGTTAAGATTTTAATTTAATTTATTATGCCTCCTATTGCTGGAAGAGTTTATTATTTTGTGTACCATACAAACAAATTATCAATACTTTTCAGTGCTATTTAAAATCAAAACATTTACTTATGCAAATTAATTAGTGTGAACTGTGGGCTTGCTTCTGGGTGGTGAGATGTCCAATGTCACAGCCAGTCTCAAAGTCTGATGCAAATGTTCATCAGTGTGTCTTGATCTCATCTGAGTTTTCATCAGTTTCATGAATGAAAAGGTTTGCTCACAGATATACGTGCTGCCAGTCATTGCATGCCTTTTGATGTTTGGGTATATATTATATTAGGGAGGGCAGCATAGAACTCAATGAAACCGTTGGGCTTAAATGCGTCTTTCAGAACATCACAGTTCTGTAACTCAGCCGACTTAAACTGATAACAAGGCAAGGCTTCGTCAATGTCAGCAGCGAAGGGGTTCGGGAAAAGGCGGATTTCTTTAGCGTGGACATGTAGCTCACGGAATCGCACGTCAAACTCCGCCTTCAGCTCACGCGTGTCACCTGTTCGATCGCGATGACACGTTACGTTGAACGTAGGCTACCGTAATGTTGGTATGTGAATTTTAAAATTAATTAAGCTACGTTAATAACTAAGTTAAAGTAAATTTTAGTTTGAAAGTCAACCCTTATTATAAAATACTGACATGATATAAGTAAAACATATAAAAAATTACATTTTAAAATGACAAAATATGTCTCTGGCATTGTTCAGAGGGCCAGTCCAAATGTGGGGGAGGGCCGCATTCGGCCCGCGGGCCGTAGTTTGGGGACCCCTGCTTTAGATGATATGAAGTCTTACCAGCCCACACTGAAAAAGTTTTTCAAGCAGTATTTCATCCAATTAATAATGTATTTCGATTAAATGTACAATTATTTGTGTTATTTTTCAAGTAATATTGTTTTAGTTCAAAACATTGATAAATATAAATATTTTTAATTAAGAGCTAGACTGAGACATATTTGTTTTGACAAATTTAAAATATCAAGGTTAGATTAACTCATATTATCACGTTTATATCATGACCACGCCTCCTCACACTGGTGCTGCGAGACACTTAACGACAATTTAGTCACAGTGATTGTGTGTGGATTCAACGAGCTGTGGATGAGAAGGTGGAAACTTTATTTTAGAAGTTAGTTGTATCTGTGTGCGCACCGCTCAGTCGTTCACGGCCAAATCAAACACTCCGCTAATGTTCCGCTTGCTCACCGGTGAACCAAATCCCGCTCAGATCACGCGCTCACATTAAATGTCTCCAGTAACATTAGGCCTATTTATTTTTTCCTGTTTATAGTGAAATTATTGAATAAATGTCTCAATTAAACAGTTATGTTTCAGGGTGAACTTGTTTTAATAGGGATGTTCATTAACCGTTAACCGACTGATAAGAATTTTGATCGATTAATACAATCAGTTAAATGGTTTAACGTCACTTATTTATTTATTTTTAGTAATTTATTAAAATATGTTAAAAGGTTTGCTGCATGGTTAAAATAAGCTATACGCGTATAAAAAACACGTTTTTTAGAGAGAGCCAGAGAGAGAGAAAAAACAAGTCGCCTATAAGTAGCATTTTATTATTTAATTCTGATTTTTTTTTTTTAAATAAGACAAAAAATAGAATGCAGCTTTCTGCCGTCTGCTTTAATTTCGCGAAGCACAATAATGAAATAAACTCTGCATACTCTAAAAAACACTGGGTTAAAAACAACCCAATTTGGGCTGGATAAATATAGGACAGAACACATTTGGGGTTAATTTTACCCAGTAAATCGGGTTGTTTATTTAACCCATCATAAATGGTTGATTTAACCCAGCTAATGGGTTTATTCGTTTCTATTATAATATTAGCTTTTTTTTACTTTATGTATGAAATAATATTTACAGATTAATTTAAATCCTCTAAACTTTTGTAAAATACTCCAGAACCACTGGTTTACGTGATAAGTTCCTTTATTTCTAATTTGCTTGCTTTTATCCTTTACACATTGCCCTATTTAATCTCGTTTAAAAAACATTAGAAGTAAAGATTAAACATTAAACCGATGTAATTCACGAGTAAATGGACCACTCTGTAATTGTGTGTCCACCGTAACAGCGCTGACTCTCGCGCCTGAGCTGGAGTCGTGTTCGGCGGGGACTGATCACGGATCCGCCGCCCTGCACTTCACTCATGGACGAAATGAACTGCGATTGCCTTCACAGTCTGACCAAAAACAAACAGTAAACAGCTCTGAGGACATATTTTAACATCCAAAGTATTTGTGTTCTGTATCTTTATAAATACATCGTTTATTTTAAGCAAAGCATCAGATTCTTCATCAAGCAATAAAACCGACGCAACGCGAGCGACGTTTGTTTATTGATTCACACCCTGCGCCTGTATGTTGCTCTGCATACATTTGAACGATATTCTGCACAGAAACAATTTGATAAATAAAATTAAATGTACACAAACTACCCAAACACTGGAAAAATAACTCAAATAAAATAATCCAGGACTTTTTTTTAGAGTAGGCTGCTTGTTGCACAGTATTTCTTTTATTTTCTTAAATTATTATTTAAGTCAAAATATATTTTTAGTATAGGCCTATTTATTCGTTATAATATATAACGACTAGATTTATTATGTTGTTCTCTGCTTGCAGAAGTGCTGCAGGTGGGTGATATGATCATGTAAATCACTGTGTGCACATGCAGTTTTATCTTATGTACTTTATGTAATATTAGCCTATTCGTGATAAACTTGAATGCTGTGTACATCGCGTGCCATTGCCTACAGTCCGGTAGCCTATGGTCAATATAATAATTAATTATGTAATAATTTCTATAATAATTCACAAAGGTCAAGTAGGTTTGTTTATGCATTAAACGAGAAATGGATGTTGTTCCCTCAACATAGCGAGGCCACGACATGAGGAGGCCTTTACCGTTATTGTTCATATTTCGATTTGTTGTTCAATCAAACTTCAGTCATTCAAATAAATAAATATTCCAAGCCCAGAGTCAATTATTCAAAAATAACTGTTTTGATCTGATCATATATAGCCTAAACAAGTCATGGGTCTGAGTGCTGTTATTGGATAATGTTGTATTGGACATTAATCCTAATAAAATGCTGCTATAATTAAAACCATTACATTAAATACATTTAAAACAGTGTATTTCAATTCAGCAGCGTGCAGATCCTCGTTTATGTCAGACTGAGCAGCACGGACACTCGCTCACCTCAGCTCTACCATATATCTATTATAACGACACATGTCGTTATTACGAGAAAAATATGTCGTTATAACGAGAAAAGATGTCGTTATTAAGAGAAAATATGTCGTTTTAACGAGAAAAGATGTCGTTTTAACGAGAAAATATCTCGTTATTACGAGAAAAGATCTCGTTATAACGAGAAAAGATCTCGTTATAACGACATAATTGAGTGGAAAAATATTATATGGATGGCAGTATTACGTCACCGTAGTATTCAACATCCATAGAGGTCGCGATGAGTTCAAAGCGGCAAAAAACTCTTCACTCCTTTTTTACGAAAAAGTCAAGCAGCGTAAGTTGGCATGTGGTATCCGAATAGTGTTGCACAATGTTGAGTGACTCTGCTATCGCTCTTGATGAATAATTAGTAAGTTTTCAGTCTATTTTTTCGTAACTCTGTTGTAACGTCTTTTATTTTAACACGTAACGTTATGTTATCAGAACCCTTCAAATAAGAATAAGTATAATGTTGAACTGAGATTTTACAGCGTTGTGACATGTTTAACTCTGCCAATTCTTCATAATGTATTTCAATCAAATGCATGCATTGACGATCCGATATAGGAACGATCTTAATTTAGGGGTGCTCTTTCATTATTGCACTAATATTGCGTTTTTATGTGTTGTCAAGAATGAAGAAGAAACAGACAGCCTAGGTTTGTCAGGACAGAATCAGGATGATAAACTTCACAGGTGAGAACAGATAGAGTGGCTTTTAACACCTGGCTGTTTTTACATTGTATACAATCTGTTAAATACACAAGTGTTTGTAGGATTATATATGGACCAATCATAAAAAAACACATTATTAGTAAAATATAGATTATTTTTACATTAGTACGATAAACAACTTGGTATGGTATTCTTCATGACCATATTTTGCATCCCATAATCCTACCCAACACCTAAACTTAACAACTACAACGACTACCTTACAAGCTATTAATAAGCAGTAAATGAAGAGTTTGAGGCAAACGTCATAGTTAATAGTGAATGTGTTCCCCATACTAAAGTGTAAAAATAATTTAGGATACAAATGATTGGTTATTGTCCAGCAGTGTACTTAATTTGTAATTTTCTTCTGTATGTACATGTTTCAAACACTACTTTATTTAGACCGAGGCAGAAGTGAATTCAGAGTTGAGAGAGAATGAGGCAGAAAGTTTCAATGAGGCTTCAGAGATAAGGACAGAATATTTACCGCATTGTCTATGATAAGATATTTATTATACCTTTCAACATAGATTAATCAGACTACTTTGTACTTTTTTATACTTTAGTTTTAAGTAGCGTTATATATTTAGATATGTTAGTTTTAACTGTGTCAAAAAGCCACTACTTTTAAACTAACCAGCAAGAAAGCTTAAAGGAAACGTCACTAAATGTTTATTTCATCTCATTGTTTAATTGATATAGGGTCTACATACCTTGACATGTTTGTCAGTTGAGCTCAATACATAGTTTCTTTGCAATAGTTTGTTTTGAATTACTTTTTTTATTGAATTCCTGAAACATGGACTGTATAATAGAACAGAACAGAATAAAGTAGTATGTGAATGTGCAAGTGTCATGTACTGTACATACAACATACACAAAATACAATGTGAAATATGTAAACAATAGTACCCTTATAAGGACATCTTTGTAACTTATACTCAAAAAGGTGCACATTAATACCTTAGAGTACCAGTATGTTCCTTAATGTACAACTATGGAACTTTTTGGGGTAAATACGCTACAAAGATGTCCTTTTAAGGGTAAAGCCAGCCAGCGACAAGATGTTTTCTTTCTTTCTTTCTTCCTTCCTTCCTATAATCATATATATATATAATCATAAAGCGTATTAAGCAAAAAGGTATGATTAAAAATAAAATCTGTCAATTAGACAACGGTTATCTGAAAAAAACAGGTATAATACAAGACAATAGACATTTTCTTATAACTTATTTAAAAAAGTCATTGACACCCTCCACAAAGAGGGTAAGTCACAGAGGATCATTACTGAAAGGTGTGGCTCTTCACAGAGTGCTGTATCAAAGCATATTCAATGCAAAGTTGACTGGGTGGAAGAATTTGGGTAGGAAAAGGTGCACAAGCAACAGGGATGACCGCAAGCTTGAGAATAGTCAAGCAAAGCTGATTCAAACACTTGGGAGAGCTTCATAAGGAGTGGACTGAAGCTGGAGTCAGTGCATCAAGAGTCACCACGCTCAGACATCTTCAGGAAAAGGGCTACCAAGCCACTTCTAAACCAGAAACAGCGTCAGAAGCATCTTCCCTGGGCTGTTGAGAAAAAAGAACTGGACTGTTACTCAGTGGCCCAAAGTCCTCTTTTCAGATGAAAGTAAATTTTGCATTTCATTTGGAAATCAAGGTCCCAGAGTCTGGAGGAAGAGTGGAGAGGCACATAATCCATGTTTTTTGAAGTCCAGTGTGAAGTTTCCACAGTCAGTGATGATTTGGGCTGCTATGTCATCTGCTGGTGTTGGTCCGCTGTGTTTTCTGAAGTCCACAGTCAACGCAGCCATCTACCAGGAAATTTTTGTGCACTTCATGCTTCCTTCTGCTGACAAGCTTTATGGAGATGCTGATTTCATTTTCTAGTAGGATTTGGCACCTGCCCACACTGCCAAAGGTACCAAAAGCTGGTTCAATGACCATGGTGTTACTGTGCTTGATTGGCCTGCAAACTCACCTGACCTGAACCCCATAGATAATCTATATGAGAGACACCAGACCCAACAATGCAGATGAGCTGAAGGCCACTGTCAAAGAAACCTGGGCTTCCATACCACCTCAGCAGTGCCACAAACTGATCACCTCCACGCCACGCCGAATTGAGGCAGTAATTAAAGCAAAAGGAGCCCCTACCAAGTATTGAGCACATATACAGTAAATGATCATACTTTCCAGAAGGCCAACAATTCACAAAAAAAATAATATTTTTTATTGGTCTTATGAAGTATTCTAATTTGTTGAGAATTGGTGGGTTTTTGTTAAATGTGAGCCAAAATCACCACAATTAAAATAACAAAAGATTTAACTACTTCAGTCTGTGTACATTGAATTTATTTAATACATGAGTTTCACAATTTGAGTTGAATTACTTAAATAAATTAACTTTTCCACGACATACTAATTTATTGAGATGCACCTGTATGTCTAAGAACCGCTTATAATATCTTATAATTTGAATGGAAGTTTTATGCCAATTTGTTCTGTAAATTTGTAATAAAAAAAATAAAAAATAAAAAGAAACCCTCCACTGAAGCGAGCGAATGATGACGTCATCGCGAGGCGAAACCAACGTAGATGATCAAAAGCGTGCCAAATTCCGTTTAAAACTACAAAATACCATAAGACAACATATCAAACAAAAATAATGTTAAAGCAGTTACTGACACTCTTCCCGCTTGCAGTGCAGTGATACGCTTTCTATCGAGTGTGGATCCTCTCATGTGATTTCAGATGTCCTGACAGATTGAATCTCTTGTCGCAGTGTGAACACTTGTAAGGTTTCTCTCCAGTGTGGATCCTCTCATGTGAATTCAGATGTCCTGACTGACTGAATCTCTTGTCGCAGTGTGAACACTTGTAAGGTTTCTCTCCAGTGTGGATCATCTGGTGCCGTTTCAAATCTGCATCTGTAATAAAAGTCTTCTCACACTCAAAGCACATATATTCTCTCACACCAGTGTGTATCTTCTGATGTACTTTTAAATTCTTCAGCCACGAAAAACTCTTTCCACAGAAAGAACATGAATGTGGTTTCTCCTTCGTATGAACTTTCAGGTGCTTCTTCAGGTTTGAAGCCCACACAAATGCTTTTTCACATTGATCACATTCATGCGGTTTCTCTCCAGTGTGGATGATCATGTGACTCTTGAGGTTTGATGATTGTGTGAAACTCTTCCCGCACTGATCACATGAGAACGGTTTCTCTCCAGTGTGGATCCTCATGTGAATCTCAAGATTGTGTTTGTTTGTGAAACTATTTCCACACTGAGTGCAGGTGAAACTTTTCTTGTCTCTTCTTTTCAGTAAAGAAATACTTTCAGTCTGTGAGTGAGTTTTTTCTCCAGTTTTGACATGATGTTGTTTCTCCTCCATTTGGTCTGAAATTAAAGTTAAAAAGGTAAAAATATAATTAAATCACGTGAAGTGAAAGCAGACAACAGCTACACCAAATTATTATCATTTCTACACATTTAAAAAAAATAAGGTACAATTATCTATATTAGAAAATACAGTTACATCCAGAACTTCTGTAGTAAGAACTATTTAATAATCAATCATTTCTAATCTATAATTTTTCCTAATTAAATTTTATGATTGTTTTATACTACAAACAATTATTTAAATGTTCTGCACAGAATAAGGTAGAAAATATACTTTATATTTTCTGTACTGTAATAATTGATATGTCAATTAGCACTGCATCATTCATAAATTGTATTTATTGTCTTAATGTTTCATCAGTTCATTCTGCTTTTTATTCAGCTCAGCTGCAGATATAGTCTGGCCTGTTCTTTGAGCCAGAGATCACTTCTCTTTCAGTGCGAAAACTTCTTTATCTCATTTTCATAAAATAAAATGCTATAGTATGTAACTTTTCCTCTCCATCGACGAATGATGATTCTGAAAGAAAAAGTGCCGATGTCTGTTTGCTATGACAACAAACGCTACTTTCAAGCATCTGATTATCAGATAAACCTCGCGCTCTTATTTCAAGGTTGTTGTTAATGCTGTGGTTATTGTAACAGTTTTCTTCGTACATTCGGTTATACGACATTGTTAAAACACATTTATCATTCAATGGAATTGAGCGCATGCTTTACACACTTACATTTTTGCTCCGTCCATGCAATAAATACACAGCCTTCGACTGCTCAGGTAATGTAGTCGGTATGACCGAGAGCCATTGAAAAACTACAGAAAAGTAAAACTACATCACTATAGCATTACTGGCCACGAGTACTAAGAGCTCACACATCAGCTGCTCAACAAATGTATCAGTGAGACGAACACAATCCTGTGACAGACGGTTAATAGTGGAGCGCGTGAAGGAGAGATGTGAGGCACGAACACTGTTCAAGGTCTCCATTAATTTGTGCTTGTAGTAATTTAATGTGTATATATTTTGAAAGCATTGAATCGTTGTAGAAATCCCGATTCATTCGATTCATAGCATTTTAAATCGATTACTGTCCGAAATCGACGATTCAAAAATCCATGTTTCGAGATCGATGCATATGCATCGTCTGGGTTTGTAATCGATGCATCGAGAAAATGAGTGAATCGTTACACCCCTATTGTAAAGTCACTGGGTCCGTCAGACTGAACAAATATATTTTAGCGGTAATCTGACCAAAAATATTTAAGATCCATTGAATCTGAATTTAAGACTTTTTAAGTACCGAGGAAACCCTGTTTTCTACTAATTCACATATTAAGCATTTATGTTTACCTGCTGGCTGTGTTCCTGTGGCTCAGTGGTAGAGCATTGCGTTAGCAGCACAAAAGGTTGTGGGTTCAAATCCCAGGGAACATGCATAACCTGAATGTACTGTAAGTCGCTTTGGATAAAAGCGTCTGCTAAATGCATAAATGTAAATGTATAACCTGCATTCATGTTTCTGTCACTATAGCAAATTCCTCGTATGTGTAAACTTAACTGACAAAAAAACGTATTCTCATTCTCTCTATTTATAGTAAAATATCTGAATACAAATTCACACATCCATTTCTGTTTGTCTGTTAGATTTTTGCATTTAATATTTACAAATATTACAATTTTAAGAATAAAATCAAAAGAATAAACAGAAGTACAGTTATGTCACCAAGAAATAAATCAGCGTTTCCATAATTCCTTCCATCAGAGTTTAAAGTTTTGTTCATTGGTTTTGACTTTTGTTTTGGTTTACATTAAACAGTTTAACACAGACTAATGAAATAAATGCTGTTAGGACATCTGTATCTTGTAGATATCACAGTAGTGACTGCATAGTTTAAGTCTGATGATAAGAATTAAATTAACTTTAACTGGCAATTTACAGGAGATCATCATAATGAATGAGGTGAAAACAGGATCTATTATCATTAAATAACGAGTATTTTCAGCAGCTTTATTAATATTGATGAGTCTCAGACTATAAACACTAATTAAACAAGACATTCAGGATCAGCAGCAGATCATCTATCTTTATTATAATATTTATAGTGACTCCAAACACTGAAACAATCATACACACGAATTAATAAAAAAAAACAAAATTGCCCATGAATTTAAATAAAAAACTTTTATTTTGGTGTTTTAGCCATTGATGGGAAAAAAACTCGATACATCTCGCTGAAGATCATGACATCAAACTGTCGTCACACGTGCAGCACATCTAACACATAGTATCTTTTTCTCTTAATATACTCATTACCAAACAGTTACAATCATAGAAATTACATTAATTTAATAACCAATATACAGGAGAGAGAGAAAAGAAGGCTTACCCATTGTAGCTTGGCTCGTTTTCTGATGAACTGCTTCTTCTTCTTCGATTTTATGGCTGGTAGCACCAACATTAAGGTGCATTATCGCCACCTACTGTATTGGAGTGTGGACCAGAGTTTACCCATTCCATAAAAACAGCTCTGTTCTCTTGAGATAAAGAAATAAACTCTCTGATCCACGAGTAACTATATTTTAAGCTTTAATTCATCCACTCCCATCTTTCTAAGTTCATTTTTGATTATTTCTCGTTCATTAGTATACTTTTGACAAACACATATAACATGTTCTACTGATTCCTCTTCTCCACAGTGCTCACATAATCCTGTTGGATGTTTCTGATGAACTACGGTGCGCGCAGGGACAAAATACCAAAGGTCTGCAATATATACACCACCAGGGGAACTCAAACACCATTTAATATCAAGAACTTAAATGTGATCAATGATCACATATTTGATTTTCTTTAAGCCACACTACCTCCCTGAAATTAGTTTTTGCAGGGTTGTCAGTAATTACATTTCTCATAAAGCTTTTAAATGTTTAATAAATTATGTTTCATCGCACACCTGACTGTCTGCCTGTCTAAAGTAACATTGTAATATAATTTTAGTTTGATATGTTGTTTTATCAATATTTTTGCCGTTTTAAACAGAATTTGGCGCGGTTTTGGTCAGCTACCGTTGGTTTCGCCTCGCGGCGATGACGTCACAATTCGCGCGCTTCAGCGGAGTTTCTGAGGTGAGCAGTTCACGCTATTTCACATAATTGTAAAATACACGTTACATAGTTTGTTTAATCACCAATGAATGTGTTTTTTTTATCGGACTCAGTGCTGTTTGTGTGCCTGCTAACATGTATAGCTATCTGAAGAAGGCTTTGTGGTCTCTCATCATACAAAACGATAAGAGACAACTGTTTTGTTGTTGTGAATGTAACATTAGTTACTAGAAAATACAATTATAAAAAACACTAGAAAATACAATTATATTT
Organism: Gymnocypris eckloni scoliostomus; assembly: GCA_027564155.1. Classification (NCBI taxonomy): domain Eukaryota; kingdom Metazoa; phylum Chordata; class Actinopteri; order Cypriniformes; family Cyprinidae; genus Gymnocypris; species Gymnocypris eckloni. The sequence goes on along the minus strand of CM050418.1, from coordinate 9,201,904 downwards.
AGATTCAATCAGACAAATACATAAATAAAGATGTCAGTGTCTTTATATTAGCCTATAATGTTTTTTGTATCACTTGAGAAGTAATTGTCACATTAGAACAATTTCCCAGGATTTCATCATATATTGTGACTCAAACAATCAGTTTCTATCAGCAAACAAAGAGAGATGATCTGCTGCTGATCCTGAATGGCTTGTTTAATGAGTGTTTATAGTCTGATTATCGTCGATATTATCAGAATATTGCTGAAAATCCTCTTTATTTCATGTCAATAGATCCTGTTTTCACCTCATTCATTATGCTGATGACTTCTGATCTGTTAATTACCACTTTAAGCTTGTTTTATTGCTATTAACAGACTTAAGTCAACAATACGATCAGTTATTTTGGCATTACAAGATATAACTAAGTATCATAATTGCATTTATTTAATGAATCTGTGATAAACCTTGTTTCATATAAAACACAAAATAAATATAATTTGTGAATTAGTATAGAACACTTTGATAGATAGGTTAATATTATAATTAAGTTGTAACTAAGTATACTATTTTAATCAGGAATGGATTTATTGATTTTATTCATTTCAGTCTACATGCGGGAAGAGTTTCACTCAATCATCTTCTCTACGGAGTCATAAAATAAACAACTACATTAAGTAATTTAGCTTCAGGTCCAGTGCTTTCAAGTGCTACACCGCATCAAACATTTCCAGAAAAATAAGGATTTCAAATAAATTATCAGTTTTTTCAGGAGAGTTAATTGCAATAATCATGGCTTTAAGGTGGATAAGTTAAGCAGGTTTAAAGGAGGTTTTAGTATGCTCAGATTCTAGTTATTCTTGAGTATCGAAATTAAATATTAAGTCACCAGACAGGATTTAATTAGTTGAAATTTTGCAAGAATTATAGATGTTAAGAGTAATATTCATATGGGTTCCAGCTCATGTGGGAGTGAAAGGTAATGAAGCAGCAGACAGACTGGCGAAACAAGCTGTGATGGACACCAGTATAGAAATGACAGTATCATATAATAGATATGAAATTAAAGCAATAATAAAATAATAATGAAAAGATGGTAACATCATGGGAAATGGAAAACAAAGGAAGACATATGTATTCAATATATGATATTATTATTATGAAATACTTATTAAAGGAAGGCCATATCAGAGCTGCTTTATTAAAGTTCTTGGAAAACACTGGTTTAATTAAAAGAATTTGAGTGTTTTTGTTTCTTTTTTGGCTTTTTATTTATATTTTCTCTCATTAATAAACAGAAATAAAGAAGAAAAAACACATACAGTTAAAAGTAAACAATATCAATATCAAATATCAATATCAAATCATACAGTTAAAAGACACCAAATATAAACGATGTAATACATTTAAAAGCGAAAGAACCAATGAATTGAGTTTATCTTAATTAGTTTTATATGTTCTAGTTCTGTGTTTTATATGAAACATGGTTAATCACAGATTAATTAATAAATGCTGTTGTGATAGTTGTAAATGTCTCAATGGCTGATCGTGACGTTTGCTGAAGTCTGTTGATGTAACCGAATCAAAAAGATAATAAAGATTATAATAATTCACAGTGTTGAATTCCATGGAATTAGACTGTAAATGATATTAAATGGTGTTTGAGTTCCCCTGGTGGTGTAAATATTGCAGACGTTTGGTATTTTGTCCCTGCGCGCGCACCGTAGTTCATCAGAAACATCCAACAGGATTATGTGAGCACTGTGGAGAAGAGGAATCAGTAGAACATGTTATATGTGTTTGTCAAAAGTATACTAATGAACGAGAAATAATGAAAAATGAACTTAGAAAGATGGGAGTGGATGAATTAAAGCTTAAAAATATAGTTACTGGTGGATTAGAGAGTTTATTTCTTTATCTCATGAGAACAGAGCTTTTTTATGGAATGGGTAAACTCTGGTCCACACTCCAATACAGTAGGTGGCGATAATGCACCTTAATGTTGGTGCTATCAGCCATAAAATCGAAGAAGTTCATCAGAAAACGAGCGAAGCTACAATGGGTAAGCCTTCTTTTCTCTCCCTCCTGTATATTGGTTATAAAATGAATGTCATTTCTATGATTGTAACTGTTTGGTAATGAGTAAGATAAAAATATACTGTGTGTTAGATGTGCTGCACGTGTGACGACAGTTTGATCAATTACAGAAACGTTAGTGCTTTGTTAATGAAACGTGTTAATGTTCTTCCACAAGCTGCATCGATTTTTATTCCCATCAACGACTAAAACACCAAAATAACAATTTTTTATTTAAATTAATGGGCGATTTTTTTTCAGTGATTGTTTTCTGTACATTCGTGTGTATGATTGTTTCAGTGTTTGGAGTCAAAAGCTAAAGTATGAATCTTAGGGAAATTAATAAACTATGCAGCCACTATTGTGATATCTACAAGATACAGATGTCCTAACAGGATTTATTTCATTAATCTGTGTTAAACTGTTTAATGTAAACCAAAACAAAAGTAAAAACCAATGAACAAAACTTTAAACACAAATGTAAGGAATTATGGAAACACTGAAAGAGAAGTGATCTCTGGCTCAAAGAACAGGCCAGACTATATCTGCAGCTGAGCTGAATAAAAAGCAGAATGAACTGATGAAACATTAAGACAATAAATACAATTTATGAATGATGCAGTGCTAATTGACAGATCAATTATTACAGTACAGAAACTATAAAGTATATTTTCTACCTTATTCTGTGCAGAACATTTAAATAATTGTTTGTAGTATAAAACAATAATACAATTTAATTAGGAAAAATTATAGATTAGAAATGATTGATTATTAAATAGTTCAAATAGTTCTCACTACAGAAATTCTAGATGAGAAGGAATTAGAATGTCGTGGAAAAGTTCATTTATTTCAGTAATTCAATTCAAATTGTGAAACTTGTGTATTAAATGAATTAAATGCATACAGACTGAAGTAGTTTGTCTTTTGTTATTTTAATTGTGACGATTTTGGCTCACATTTAATAAAAACCCACCAATTCACTAACTCAACAAATTAGAATACTTCATAAGACCAATAAAAAAAAAATGTGTGAACTGTTGGCTGTTTGAACTGTTGTTAATTTACTGTATATGTACTCAATACTTGGTAGGGGATCCTTTTGCTTTAATTACTGCCTCAATTTGGCGTGGCATGGAGGTGATCAGTTTGTGGCACTGCTGAGGTGGTATTCTGGATGTAACTGTATTTTCTAATATAGATAATTGTACCTTATTTTGTAAAAATGTGTAGAAATTATCATAATTTGGTGTAGCTGTTGTCTGCTTTCACTTCACATTATTTAATTATATTTCTACCTTTTTTAACTTTAATTTCAGACCTAATTGAGGAGAAACAACATCATGTCAAAACTGGAGAAACAACTAAGAAGTATTTCTTTACAGAAAAGAAGAGACAAGAAAAGTTTCACCTGCACTCAGTGTGGAAAGAGTTTCACACAATCACCACACCTTCAGAGACACATGATCATCCACACTGGAGAGAAACCGTTCACATGTGATCAGTGCGGGAAGAGTTTCACGCAATCATCAACCCTTCAGAGTCACATGAAGATCCACACTGGAGAGAAACCGTTCTCATGTGATCAGTGCGGGGAGAGTTTCAAAGACTCATCAACCCTTAAGAGACACATGAAGATCCACACTGGAGAGAAACCGTTCACATGTGATCAGTGCGGGAAGAGTTTCACGCGATCACCAAACCTTCAGAGTCACATGAAGATCCACACTGGAGAGAAACCGCATGAATGTGATCAATGTGGAAAAACATTTGTGTGTGCTTCAAACCTGAAGAGTCACCTGAAAGTTCATTCAAAGGAGAAACCACATTCATGTTCTTTATGTGGAAAGAGTTTTTCACAACTGTACAGTTTAAAACTACATCAGAAGAGACACACTGGTGTGAGAGAATATATGTGCTTTGAGTGTGAGAAGACTTTTATTACAGATGGAGATTTGAAACTACACGAGAGGATCCACACTGGAGAGAAACCTTACACGTGTTCACAGTGTGACAAGAGATTCAGTCAGTCAGGATCCCTGAAATCACACGAGAGGATTCACACTGGAGAGAAACCTTATCACTGCACTGCATGCGAGAAGAGTTTCAGTCATGCATCTTCTCTACGGAGTCATAAAACACACAATCATATTAAGTAGTTTATCTTCAGGTCCTGTGCTTTCAGGTGCTACACCACATCTCTTCCATATTAATCTGTCATAAGTAACATCATCTAAATTAGTCTAAGTATAAAACTTTGCTTTATGATATTAATTATATTATTATGCTTTATCATGAGTTTCATTTTATGTTCTTATGCATATTTGTAGAAGCTTTTTACGGGTTCAAAATGGTCATGTTCATTAAGTTGAAAAAGAGGCTGATTTGTTTTTAATTTCATCTTCACTGTTGTTTTTGAAACAATTAGTTATTCTTCAGCTTAGGGTGTATTTTATACTGAACAAAATTAATAATCATGCTGTCTAATCATCATCTTGATATGCTACACCTGTGAGGTGGATGGATTATCTCGGCAAAGGAGAAGTGCTCACTAACACAGATTTAGACAGATTTGTGAACAATATTATAGAGAAGTAGGCCTTTTGTGTTCATAGATAAAGTCTTAGATCTTTGAGTTCACTTCATGAAAAAGGGGGCAAAAACAAAATTGTTGTTTATAATTTTGTTCAGTGTACAAAATGCAGGTGTAAGATATTCTGTCATGTAGGTTTGCATCTGATCCATCTTCACTTTTATTCACTTGAGATGCTTTATATCTTGTTACTCAATAAAGAGAGAGGTCTGTTTTTACTTTATATTTGCTTCAAGTATTAAACTGTTTTTGTCCGCGTTTGTTGTCTGCTGATTTTTCCGCCGTCATGAATGAATAATTTCAGAATTTTAGTTACGTGAAATATTATGATTGGTTTTGGGGCTTTCCATAATTACATTTATCGATAAAGCTTTAAAATGCATAATAAACTAAATTTGACCTCACACCTAGCCACCTGCCTGTCTATGTCAGTAACTATTTTAACTTTATGTTTGATACGTTGTTGTATGGTATTTTGTAGTTTTAAACAGAATTTGGTGCATTTTTGATCATCTAAGTTGGTTTGGCGTCGCGATGATGACGTCATCATTCGCTTGATTCAGTGGAAGGTTTCTTTTTTTTCTTTTATTATAATATATCAAAAATATAACAAATTTACAGAACAAATTGGCATACAACTTAAATTCAAATTATAAGCCATTATAAAAGGATCTTAGACATACAAGTGCGTCTCCATTAGGCTGTGATAGTATTGCAACAACAAATATCGCGGTTTGACGGTTAATTGCACGACACCCCCCCCCAAAGTAAAACAAAATTGCTGTGGTCGCACTTGCGCAAGTGCATGGTCTGCTGCTCCAAAGCGTCTGCTTCATATACTGCACGCTGCAGAGCCGCAGCACATTGTAGCAGGAGTCAGATTTCAATGATCACTTGAAGAGATGCACTTTCAGTGCGAGCGCTTTGTGGGTAGAGCCAACACTCACTGCATAAGCACGAGCGCGAAGGTGCACGCAGCCGGACTGCGCAACGGAGGATTTGGTTTTCAAACTAATGTAAAATACCACTTTTTAAACCAGAGAAGGTGACATAAATAATACTGATGAAAAAGAATGGGTTGAATGTTGAACACTTTCGTTACCATATAGCTATAAACTAGATTAATCAATGCTTACTGATTAACTTTTATCATAATGTTGTATAAAAAAAAAACTGAGAAAGTAGCGACCTGTGGGAAGAATGAGTAGAGCCCTGAATGACTTGATCAAGAACGCATGCAGCTTGTAAATGAACTTAAATGAATATTAATAAAGTAATCGTATTTATTCTTAAAACAGCAAATTAAATTAACAATAATAACAAAATAATATTAATCTCTGTAACTTTGTTTTTTTTCAATATCTTCTGAGTTTAATAGGAATTATGGAACAGTCTTCGTCATCGTTTGTAACCCATTCTTTGTACAACAAATTATTTAAAGAATAACAACCTGAGCAAGCTGCAGAAACAACAAGCCAAGCTCAACATGCCCCGTGCTTAGTTCTGGTGAGATGTGTTCTTTAGAAATTGTTTTTCGGGTAAAACTCCGTGGATATAAACGCACTTGTCTAAACATAACTTGTTGAAAACTGTATTTGTTGTTAAACTTTTTACACTCATTGTAAACAGCAACAATAAAAAATCATTGTTTTCCCAACAGCACACATTTCATAAATTTTTACTTTATACACTTTTACTTTATACATTTTATCAAACACATTTTTAAACATTCAAAACTATTACCTTCTCACATTTTTCACAATCTGTCATAACATCAGTACAATAGTATTTAATGTACCTTTTTTTTACATTAAGAAAGTCATTTCACTTTTTTCAAAACAGCACTAAGTACTTGTTCTACTACATTTTCTATAAAGTTGTTAAGATCAAGAATCTCAAAGCAATCTATTTCCAACAGTACACATTTCATTACTTGTAACTTTATACCCTTAAAACATTATCACAAACACATTTCATCAAACACAGTACTACACATTTAATTTGAACCTTTTAAACATTCTTGAGGATCACAATTTATCATCAGCAGAGTCCGCGTCAAGTGCACTCATTGGTATTCTCCAAATAATTGTGACAGTCCATGTTTTCAAAATCATTGTCATTGTCCATGTATTCACTAGCATCTTTATAATCAGGAAGAAGAACAAGCGTCTTATATTGTAAAAAATGACTTGTAGTTATTCAGTCCACAAGTGATGCTGAAATTGGGTTCATGTTTGTGAACCAGTCCAACATGTTGAATTAGTTTCATTAAGTTGAAGGTTTTTCTCCTACTCCTTGTGCATAGATATGGTTGTGGCATTTTTAGCACAGAATATTCATTAATCAGGTGACAGTTATTGGAAGGGCTTGCCACCCACCTCAGTAATCTTTGCCATGGCATGCTGCAGGAAGGTCAGTGTATTCTTCATGTAGGGTGGATAAGCCAACAAATAAAGCACTGAAGGCTGCAAATATCCCTTCAACTCCTTTCCCCCTGCACACCATCCACTTTGACAAAGACTTGAACCCTCTTGGAGAAATCCATTTTCCAGTCAGTTTCTACCACCTGTATGGTTGGGTATGAAGTATCAGCATCACACTGAGAAGAAAAGAAAATGTTAAACATCTATCAGTAAAACAATGCAACATCTGTCAGAACTGCATAACCAGACCTGTATAAGAGTAGTATTACAACGTGATAACTTTATCAGAGTTAAACAAATAGTTCCATACCTCTCTTAGTGTGATTAAGTGCTGAACTTTCTCTTTAAAGATGTGGGGCAGCAGAATAGGTGCTGCACGAAAGTCAGAATCTGTTGTAAAAAAATAAAAATAAAACGTATTCTATAATATTTTAATATAAATTGCCTGTTTTTATATTCATTTATACCCGCCATAAGTGGTTGCCTTTACTCATTGTCATTCATATTTCAGCAATTTTCTAAAAATAAAAAAACAGATTCACTGCAAATATCAACAAATGTTAAATAAAATGCATGAAATTCTTTACAAGCTAGTCTTAAGTGAATACATGTTGTACCAAACTTTGTGAATGAATGTGCAGACCCAAACAGAAAATTAAGACTGAAATTAACTGACAAACTGTTTTCTGGTGTTTCAGATAAATGTATGAAACTTTTCATACAACTTTTTCATGACTGACTAGTCAATGGTTTGAATGAATTGGTCAAGGCACCTGTAGTCATTTTTTGTCCCATAGCTTGTAAGTACATCCTTTGTTCTTATTTGATTGCCGTTTACTTTAATAAGTTGGAGAATGTTTTACTCTACATTAGACTAGTATTTTTACTGAGTAATTTTTTTAAAGTAGAAGCTCACTTCCAGAACAAATATTTACAGATAATGTACTCACCCCCATTGTCATCCAAGATGTTCATGCCTTTCTTTCTTCAGTCTTAAACAAATTAAATAATTTTTTGAGGAAAACATTTCAGGGAGGTTCTCCATATAGTGGACTTCTATGGTACCCGTGAGTTTTAATTTCCAAAATGCAGTTTAAATGCAGCTTCAAAGGACTAAACGATCCCAGCCGAGGAAGAAGGGTCTTATCTAACGAAATTCCCAATGACAGCAATTGCCTATTGGATCAAATTTAAAATCTTATTTAATAATCCAATAATTTCGCTGCCATCTCATTGTTTTGAGGTAAGAGGGCCCCGGATGTTTTCTTTCTTTTCAGATAGAAACTACATAGAAACTGTGCTGCTGTGGTTTGCTATTTCAGTTTACAGAGCGTGCAGACTTTAGGTCAGATCAGATTTTTTGTAATATCAGCTGAATATGAACAGTGTGACAAATTGACACATTTCTTGCAAATCAACTAATTTACGTAATTGATTAAGTTGATGCGTCGTTCCAGCCCTTCTTAACTGTATCGTACAGCATATTATAAATATAAAATCTCCAAATTTTGAATGTTTAGCACAGCATGTTAACTGAGTTTCTTTGTGTGTGCTGCTTGGTCACCCTGCTTTCTAAGATATCAGCATCAGGCATAAACAAATAAAATATCGGTCAACCACTAAACACAGGAAAAATATAATACAAAATACTCAATGTTATACTTACATTTCTGTAGTCGAAGTTTGTTGATAGGATTCTGCTGGCACTGGTTCTAGTGTTATTGTTACCACCTCCTTCGTCTCCTGTACAAATTTGTTAAACTATTTTTTTTAATCTGTGGTTAAAGCCGAGTCACACAAAACGCGATGGATTTGAACAGTTTGTATGGCCGCTGTTGTGAAGAAGAGATTGTGCACCGTACGTCGGTTATTCGACATCATGGCTGTCTCACTTCAGGCATTGTCGACACAGGATCTTCTTGAAAAATTGAAAGAAGCTGGAATACGTCACTGAAGATGAAGAACAGAAATGTAGTGGTAAGTTTAGTAGTAACGTTACTGTGAAAATCAGTTTGTTCCCTTTCGATTCCTGTTTACTTGACTTTGTGTCTGTGGACGTTGGCTATGCGTTACGTTAACGTTGCCCTGGACGTGAGGGAAACCATTCTTTGAAAACACTTTTTGGCCTGACAAAACCATCCCATTGCTATTGCATTTTAAGCGTGTTGTTATTACAATTATTTTATTTAGCCAGACATGAAGACATAACTTTTTTCATAACTTAACGTTAACATTACTCGACTGCAAGACAGTGCTCGAGACTCTTCTTTGCACGCTTAAAATGCACCGCGCGGGCTACAATCCCATTGGACGACACGAATTTAAAGAAGGCCGGCTGCGAAAATGCATACTTGAACTTTGAAGCAAAGTAAACTATACTACTATAATACTCCATATAATGTTACATAAACGTGAAATAGTTTTGTCTACATTGTGCTTTTGCTAAGAAAGATGAGTACATGTATTCTCTAACTCTAAATTAAAAATAAAACTTATATCAGTTCAAAATTACAATTAGAAATACAGGCATACTTTAATACATTCGTTTTATGTTTAAAAGTTATTATTAATAACATATGCATAATCAATAACATGGCATGTGCTTGTGTACTGTTTAGAACTAACGTTAGTCAGTAAAGATGTAACGTTACGAGGGCTCTTAAATATATTTGGTTATTTTGTGCATCTCTTCCAAATAACAAACAACTCATGAAAATGATTATCTTGCTATGTTCAATCTATTTTGGGTGACCATTTCATACACTTTGGCTTACTCATTTTGTGACACGAGTGATTGTACCTTTATTTGGGGACGAAATGGTCCAAACAGGGACCCTCTGACAGTTGGAAACATATTTGTACCTTTTTTACCCTTAAATGGTACACATAAGTACCCTAAGGTGCAACTATGACCCATTGAGGGTACAACTTCACCATTTGTACCCTAAGTGTTTGCAAACGGACCCCAACCGTACCCTTTTTTCTGACAGTAGAGCATGTCATTCCTAAATCACACATTTACAGAAAAGTAACAATTTCAATTAAATTCAATTAAATTCAATTAAAGTGAGGCAGGTTTAAAAGAAAGGTTTTAGTATGCTCAGATTATAGTTATGCTCCCTTGAGTATTGAAGAAAAATATTCAGTCACCAGTATAGAAATGACAGTATCATATAATAGATATGAAATTAAAGCAAAGATAAAATAATAATGCAAAGATGGTAACATCAGTGGTAAATGGAAAACAAAGGAAGACATATGTATTCAATACAGACACAAGTATCCAGACTTAGAATAGGCCACACTGGACTTAATAAATCAAAGACGTTCATGTCTAAGCATCCAACAGGTCTCTGTGATTGGTGTGGAGGAGGTGAAACGCTTGAACATGTCATCATGCATTGTGAAGGATAGAGAACAGTTATTAGAAGAGTTTAGAAAGAAAGGAGAGTATGATATTATTATTATGAAATACTTATTAAAGGGAAGCATATCAGAGCTGCTTTATTAAAGTTCTTGGAAAACACTGGTTTAATTAAAAGGATTTGAATGTTTTTGTTTCTTTTTTGGCTTTTTATTTATATTTTCTCTCATTAATAAACAGAAATAAAGAAGAAAAAACACATACAGTTAAAAGTAAACAATATCAAATATCATACAATTAAAGGCACCAAATATAAACAATGTAATAATTTAAAAAGTGAATGAACCAATGTATTGAGTTTACCTTAATTAGTTTTATATGTTCTAGTTCTGTGTTTTATATGAAACATGATTCATCACAGATTAAATAATAAATGCTGTTGTGTTAGATGTAAATGCCTCAATAACTGATCATGTGGTTTGCTGAAGTCGATGTAACCGAATCAATGTAAGTCGATGTAACCGAATCAAAAAGATAATAAAGATTATATTAATTCACAGTGTTGAATCCCATGAAATTAGACTGTAAATGATATTAAATGGTGTTTGAGTGTGGTGTAAATATTGCAGACGTTTGGTATTTTGTCCCTGCGCGCGCACCGTAGTTCATCATAAACATCCAACAGGATTATGTGAGCACTCTGGAGAAGAGGAATCAGTAGAACATGTTATATGTGTTTGTCAAAAGTATACTAATGAACGAGAAATAATGAAAAATTAACTTAGAAAGATGGGAGTGGATGAATTAAAGCTTAAAAATATAGTTACTCGTCGATTAGAGAGTTTATTTATTTATCTCAAGAGAACATAGCTGTTTTTATGGAATGAGTAAACTCTGGTCCACACTCCAATACAGTAGGTGGCGATAATGCACCTTAATGTTGGTGCTACCAGCCATAAAATCGAAGAAGAAGAAGTAGTTAATCAGAAACCGAGCGAAGCTACAATGGGTAAGATCATCTTTTCTCTCCCTCCTGTATATTGGTTATTAAATTAATGTCATTTCTATGATTGTAACTGTTTGGTAATGAGTATATTAAGAGAAAAAGATACTGTGTGTTAGATGTGCTGCACGTGTGATGACAGTTTGATGTCATGATCTTCAGCGAGATGTATCGAGTCTTTTCCCATCAATGGCTAAAACACCAAAATAAATGTTTTTTATTTAAATTCATGGACGATTTTTTTTTTTCATTAATTCGTGTGTATGATTGTTTCAGTGTTTGGAGTCACTATAAATATTATAATAAAGTGAGATGATCTGCTGCTGATCCTGAATGTCTTGTTTAATTAGTGTTTGTAGTCTGAGTCTCATCAATATTAATAAAGCTGCTGAAAATACTCTTTATTTCATGGTAATAGACCCTGTTTTCACCTCATTCATTATGCTGATCTCCTGTAAGTTGCCAGTTAAAGTTAATTTAATTCTTATCATCAGACTTAAACTATGCAGTCACTATTATGATATCTACAAGATACAGATGTCCTAACAGCATTTATTACATTATTCTGTGTTAAACTGTTTAATGTAAACCAAAACAAAAGTAAAAACCAATGAACAAAACTTTAAACACAAATGGAAGAAATTATGGAAACACTGATTTATTTCTTGGTTATATAACTGTACTTCTGTTTATTCTTTTGATTTTATTCTTAAAATTGTAATATTGTAAATATTAAATGCAAAAATCTAACAGACAAACAGAAATGGATGTGTGAATTTGTATTCAGATATTTTACTATAAATAGAGAGAATGAGAATAAGCTTTATTGTCAGGTATGTTTACACATACGAGGAATTTGCTATAGTGACAGAAACATGAATGCAGGTTATACATTTACATTTATGCATTTAGCAGACGCTTTTATCCAAAGCAACTTACAGTACATTCAGGTTATGCGTGTTCCCTGGGAATTGAACCCACAACCTTTTGCACTTCTAACGCAATGCTCTACCACTGAGCCGCAGGTAAACATAAATGCTTAATATGTGAATTAGTAGAAAACAGGGTTTCCTCGGGTCCTTAAAAAGTCTTAAATAACGTTTTCCTAATAAAAAGTCTTAAAAAGTCTTGAATTCAGATTCAATGGGTCTTAAATATTTTTGGTCAGATTACCGTTAAAATATATTTTTCAGTCTGACGGACCCAATGACTTTACAGTAGGGGTGTAACGATTCACTCATTTTCTCGATGCATCGATTACAAACCCTGACGATGCATCGATTTCGAAACATGGATTTTTGAATGGTCGATTTCAGACAGTAATCGATTTAAAATGCTAAGAATCGAATGAATCGTGATTTCTATAGCGATTCAATGCTTTCAAAATATATACACATTAAATTACTACAAGCACGAATGAATGGAGACCTTCAACAGTGTTCGTGCATCACATCTCTCCTTCACGCGCTCCACTATTAACCGTCTGTCACAGGATTGTGTTCGTCTCACTGATACATTTGTTGAGCAGCTGATGTGTGAGCTCTTAGTACTCGTGGCCAGTAATAGTGATGTAGTTTTACTTTTCTGTAGTTTTTCATTGGCTCTCGGTCATACCGACGACATTACCTGAGCAGTCGAAGGCTGTGCATTTATTGCATGGACGGAGCAAAAATGTAAGTGTGTAAAGCATACACACAGTTCCATTGAATGATAAATACATTTGTTGTACATTTGTAAATACGTTTGTTGTCATAGCAAACAGACATTGGCACTTTTTCTTTCAGAATCATCATTCGTCGATGAAGAGGAAAAGTTACATACTATAGCATTTTATTTTATGAAAATGAGATAAAGAAGTTTTCGCACTGAAAGAGAAGTGATCTCTGCTCAAAGAACAGGCCAGACTATATCTGCAGCTGAGCTGAATAAAAAGCAGAATGAACTGATGAAACATTAAGACAATAAATACAATTTATGAATGATGCAGTGCTAATTGACATATCAATTATTACAGTACAGAAACTATAAAGTATATTTTCTACCTTATTCTGTGCAGAACATTTAAATAATTGTTTGTAGTATAAAACAATCATAACATTGAATTAGGAAAAATATAGATTAGAAATGATTGATTATTAAATAGTTCTTACTACAGAAATTCTGGATGTAACTGTATTTTCTAATATAGATAATTGTACCTTATTTTGTAAAAATGTGTAGAAATGATCCTAATTTGGTGTAGCTGTTGTCTGCTTTCACTTCACATGATTTAATTATATTTTTACCTTTTTAACTTTAATTTCAGACCTAATGGAGGAGAAACAACATCATGTCAAAACTGGAGAAACAACTCACTCACAGACTGAAAGTATTTCTTTACTGAAAAGAAGAGACAATAAAAGTTTCACCTGCACTCAGTGTGGACAGAGTTTCACAAACAAACAAAGTCTCAAGAGACACATGAGGATCCACACTGGAGAGAAACCGTTCACATGTGATCAGTGCGGGAAGAGTTTCGCACGATCACCACACCTTCAGAGACACATGAAGATCCACACTGGAGAGAAACCGTTCACATGTGATCAGTGCGGGAAGAGTTTCACTGAATCATCAAACCTTCAGAGTCACATGAGGATCCACACTGGAGAGAAACCGCATGAATGTGATCAATGTGGAAAAACATTTGTGTGTGATTCAGGCCTGAAGAGTCACCTGAAAGTTCATTCAAAGGAGAAACCACATTCATGCTCTTTGTGTGGAAAGAGTTTTTCACGGCTGAAGAATTTAAAAGTACATCAGAAGATACACACTGGTGTGAGAGAATATATGTGCTTTGAGTGTGAGAAGACTTTTATTACAGATGGAGATTTGGAACGGCACCAGAGGATCCACACTGGAGAGAAACCTTACAAGTGTTCACACTGCGACAAGAGATTCAGTCAGTCAGGATCCCTGAAAACACACGAGAGGATTCACACTGGAGAGAAACCGTATCACTGCACTGCATGCGGGAAGAGTTTCAGTCATGCATCTTCTCTACGGAGTCATAAAATAAATGCTCATATTAAGTAGTTTATCTTCAGGTCCTGTGCTTTCAGGTGCTACACCGCATCTCTTCCATATTAATCTGTCATAAGGAACATCATCTAAATTAGTCTAAGTATAAAACTTTGCTTTATGATATTAATTATATTATTATGCTTCATTGAGTTTCATTTTATGTTCTTATGCATTTTTGTAGAAGCTTTTTGTGGGTTAAAAATGGTCATGTTCATTAAGTTGAAAAAGAGGCTGATTTGTTTTTAGTTTAATCTTCACTGTTGTTTTAAAAAAAAATAGATATTCTTCCACTTAGGGTGTATTTTATACTGAACAAAATTAATAATCATGCTGTCTAATCAGCATCTTGATATGCTACACCTGTGAGGTGGATGGATTATCTCGGCAAAGGAGAAATTCTCACTAACACAGATTTAGACAGATTTGTGAACAATATTATAGAGAAATAGGCCTTTTGTGTTCATAGAAAAAGTCTTAGATCTTTGAGTTCAGCTCATGAAAAAGGGGGGCAAAAACAAAAGTGTTGTGTTTATAATTTTGTTCAGTGTACAAAATGCAGGTGTAAGATATTCTGTCATGTAGGTTTGCATCTGATCCATCTTCACTTTTATTCACTTGAGATGCTTTATATATTGTTACTCAATAAAGAGAGAGATCTGTTTTTACTTTATATTTGCTTCAAGTATTAAACTGTTATTGTCCACGTTTGTTGTCTGCTGATTTTTTCCTGCATCATGAATGAATAATTTCAGAATTTTAGTTACGTGAAATATTATGATTGCTTTTGGGGCTTTCCATAATTACATTTATCGATAAAGCTTTTAAATGCCTAATAAACTAAATTTAACCTCACACCTGGCCACCTGTCTATGTCAGTAACTATTTTAACATTATTTTTGTTTGTTGTTTTATGGTATTTTGGCTTCAAACTGAATAAATTTTGCTTTGTCGGTTAAATGAATTATTATCAAAGGAGAATGATTCAGAAGAAGAAAAATTAGAGTTGAATAAGATACATTTTCAAATTAATGAACTTTATTTAGATTTAGCCAAAGGAGCATTTATTAGATCCAGAGCCAAATGGCTAGAAGAAGGCGAAAGGAACTCTAGCTATTTCTTTGCACTTGAAAAGAGAAAATCTCTCTCAGCTCTTAATATTGATGGAGCAGTTTGTAAGGATATAGTTCAGATTTCTAATTTCGTTAGTAACCTTTACTCTTCTAAATGTGATACTAATAGCTGTGATAGCTTTCTTGATAAAGTACAGTGTTGTATCACTGCTATTGATGAGGATTATAAATCATATTGTGAGTCTGGGTTAAAATGCGAAGATGTATGGAAGGCACTTCAATCGATGAAAAAGGAAAATCTCCAGACATTGACGGCCTTTCTGTTGAATTTTACACTCACTTTTGGGATACTATTAAAAGCCCTTTAGTAAAAATGTATAAAGAATGCATTATTCGAAGAGAGATGACAGTGACCATGAAACAAGGGATTATTTATCTTATCCCTAAAGCTAACAAAGATATTCTTTCAATTGATAATTGGCGCCCCATTACACTCTTAACTGTAGATTATAAAGTCCTGGCTTTGGTGTATGCCAATAGATTAAAAACAAATCTTGATTCTATTATTTCTGAAACTCAGTCTGTTTTTTTAAAGGGCCATCATATATCCAATAATATAAGATTAGTTTTGGATTTGCTTGACTATGCTGATTCTGTGCACTCAAATAGTCTAATTCTTTTTCTCGATTTTTATAAAGCCTTTGACACGATTGAGCACCAGTTTCTTTTAAAATCTCTAAAGTTGTTCGGATTTGGGGATGCCTATGTTGACACTATTGCTATGTTATGAAATCAATAGCTCTGTTGTTATACATTTTAATACCTCTAATAGATTTGATATACTGTGTGGTGTTAGGCAGAGCTGCCCAATTTCTCCCTTTTTATTTGTATTAGTTACAGAGCTATTATCCCTAAGTATTGTTCAAAATCAAGAATTAGAAGGAATTTCTGTTTTAGGGAGGGAAATGAAGATTTCACAATTGGCGGACGACACCACATTGTTTCTAAAGGATGAATCGCAAGTGTCAAAGGCTCTAGACTTAATATACAATTGTTCTTGTTCTTCTGGTCTAAAACTGAATGTCTCAAAATGTGAGATAATGCCTGTTCGTGATTTGAATAATGACTCCATAGAAAATATTCCAATTAAATCCACAGTTAAATATTTAGGCATTTATATCACCAAAAATCTTCTAGCTAGACAGCACTTGAGTTTTTCGTCCAGGATCGTCAAATCCTAAAATATTCTTAATTCCTGGCTACAACGGGACCTATCTTTATATGGTAGAGTTATATTGTCCAAGGCTGAGGGTCTTTCTCATTTTGTATATCCATCTCTATCCTTATTTGTTGAGAATAAAGTAGCCAAAGAAATGAACAATATTTTCTTAAAATTTGTTTGAAAAAATAAACCTCATAAATTAATAATAAAAGTGATTTGATTTGATTTGATTTGATTTTGTCCCTGCGCGCGCACCATAGTGCATCAACAATGGGTAAGATCGTCTTTTTGCTCCCTCCTGTATGTTGTTATTAAAATGTAATGAAAGTAATTATTATATTTTCTACGGTTGTAACTGTTTGATAATGAGTATATTAAGATAAAAATATACTCTGTGTTAGATGTTTTGTACATGTGATGACAGTTATAGCAATGATTGCTGTAGTGTAGTGCTTTGCTAATGGAAATGCTTTTATTTTTTCATCAAACGCTAAAATAATATATTTTTTATTTAACCCTAAAAGAGGCAATGTATCCTGGGGCATATAAACATTTGATAAGATGTGGGAAGAAGCAGTGAAAGTGTAGGTCTTAATTCTTGGTTTAATTTTGAAAGGGTGTTTGTTGTGAATATTTAGATGGGGTATTTTTTCTTTCTATATTATTTGTTTAGCTCGCAGGAAGCATTTAAAACAGCATGTAGGGAAATATATTCACGCTCCAATAAAAGTTGATCTAGTTTGTATTTGCACATGTTGGAGGGACTCACCAGTTTAATAAGCTGTTATTCAGCATTAGCTAATTAGGTTTAAATTGAAATTGTATTAATTAAATGCTTACACGTGTCTACATGTTTGTATCTCAGGGGATACGTCGCTCTTTTAGGGGAATAAATCGTAATCATAATCGACTCAACTCTCAGATTTGACAATCAGATAAAGTCGGTAGTAAAAGCAGTTTTTACCAACTTAGAATGATCTCCAGGTTAAAACCCATTCTTAGTTTTAAAGACTTAGAAACCGTTATCCATGCATTTATTACCTCGCGATTGGATTATTGCAATTCTCTTTATGTTGGGATCTGTCAGCGTCATCTATCTCGTCTGCAAATTGTACAAAACGCTGCAGCCAGGCTTCTGACAGGCATGAAAAAAAAGGGATCATATTACTCCAGTATTATCTTCTCTTCATTGGCTACCAGTTCAGTACAGGATCGATTTTAAGATTTTATTGATGGTTTTTAAAGCACTTCATAACATGTCCCCAAGTTATATCACCAATCTTTTAGAGTACCATACACCGGCTAGGACACTGAGATCAGCAGATAAACTGTTACTGGCAGTTACTCCCCTACATTAGTAATTGATTCCTCCAATGGGGGATACAAACATAAAAGTAAGAGTCAAATTTTGAAAACAAAAATTGTGCAATTGTATTATTTGAGTTCCAATAAGATGGAAAATAGAAATAAAATAATTGTCTGTCTTTTAATGGTTTTGCCCTTTTAGGGTTAAATTCATGGTGATTTTGTTTTCATTTTCTATAGTGATTGTTTTCTGTACATTCGTGTGTATGATTGTTTCAGTGTTTGGAGTCAAAAGCTAAAGTATTAATCTGAGGGAAATTAATAGAAATCAATATCAAGACTCGCTGATGAGATTTTAATGTTATTTAGCTCTTTTTCTTTTTACATTAATGTTTGTAAAAAATAGTTTGTTACTTCACGTTTTTTATATTTGAACAGGACTGCAAACAGAAACTGTAAAGATAAGTGTGTCAGTCATGTCGGTTTGAGAAGGATTTTTTTTCAATAGAGCTGTATTTCTAATGGAAAGCACTCCGAATAAAATACTTAGAATGAAGTGAGATGATCTGCTGCTGAATGGCTTGTTTAATGAGTGTTTATAGTCTGAGGCTCATCAATATTAATAACGCTGCTGAAAATCCTCTAGCTCCTGTTTTCACCTCATATTATGCAGATCTCCTGTAAATTGCCTGTTAACGTTCATTTAATTGTTTTCAGAGACATAAATTATGCAGTCACTATTAGGGCTGCAATTAATCGCATGTGATTCTCGTGCACATCTCGCCAGGAAAGAGGGCTCCGTGATTTGCACTAAATCACCATCACCTGTTTTCAGATGGAGCGGCACTTAATACACAGAGCCAGATGAATCGCAATTTTGATTATGAACGCGAAATTGCCTAGCTTGTCCGTGAACGTCAGTGAACATACTGACAATAGAAATGGATAGCCTGAATGCACTGTAAGTCGCTTTGGATAAAAGCGTCTGCTAAATGCATAAATGTAAATGTGAACTAAGGCTCAGTGTATTAAGTGCCGCTCCATCTGAAAACAGGTGATGGCGATTTAGTGCCAATCATGGAACCGGCTTTACTGGCGAGATGTGCATGATAATCACATGCGATTAATGGTTTTTGTAGTAAAAACATAATAACTACAAAATAAACCACGAGTTTATCACAGTAACCACAGTTAAACAGTTGTTTGAAGTAAAACAATAGTAGCCTAACTACACAATAAATCATAGTTTAACTATATGGTTTTTGTATTCAAACTATTGTAACTACACAATAAACCATGGTTTAACTATATGATGTTTGTAGTAAAACCATAGTAACTATGAAATTAGCATACTAGATTTCATAAAACATATCGTTACTCCTTATAATATATAACATGCTCCCAGACACAGAAGCGGTGTCTGATTCATGAACAAACTGATTATTTTCAACGAACCTGTTCAATCCGTTCGCAAATCGCACCAAACGATTAATTCACGGATTGCAATGATCCGATTGCAGCTGTTCTCGAGTCGATAACTCTGATTCAAATGATCGGTTTAGAGCGAGTCTCCAGTAGGGGTGTGGATACTGCACATTTTGGTATCGATCCGATATCGAGTAAATACAGGGCCAGTATCACTGATACCCATATAAAACACATTCATTTAAATGACCAACAACAATGACTTTGCTGGCAGAGAAGCCCAGATCATGAAAGCAATGCACAGTTTCATGTTAAGTATATTTCTCAAAAGAGTTATGACAATAATCAAGGTGCATGGCATAATAAATTAAGAACGTAATATTAAAAGACAAAACTTATTATGCACCTTAATGTTGAACACGATATATATACAAGTTAGCAGATGTGCCCCGAATATGAAAGCAACGCTCAGTTCACATTATGCAGTTTTCTCCCATAGAAAACCATTATAAAGAAAAGTTTAACGTAAGTAGCTTATTGAATGAAAACAGTCATATGAAAAATAACTATTAAACCATAAGTCGTTTATTATTGAAATTAATTTAGTATGTTATGTACTGTATTTTATGTTTGTTTTATACATACTGTAATATTAGTTTGTTATTATTGCAATACAAAAACTGATATGAAAAGGCCAAATTCGGTATAGTTTATACAAATATATATAGGGCTACTATGTATGTATGTACAGGTAAGCAGATGAACCCAGAACATGAATGCAGCACACTGAATTACATTTTCTCTCGTTGCAATATCAAAACATTTAATATGGTGCAAATAATGGAGGACGACAGTAATATAGACTCAATTCGGTATACAGGTATACGCAGTATGCACTGTGTGCAGGATTTCCTCCCCTTTTCATTTGTTTTGTAGCTCGGAGTTCCGTTCCATCTCTCACTGTATCCGCTCGCGTTCGGAGCCGCCGAGTCACGTGATGCATAACAACAAACCAGCGTAGCAGCGGAAGAGCAGTAATGTTTGTATACGAGAAGTGAAAAGAGCGGAATATACACCCACAGACATGTCTACACTTTGTTGTATGTATTAAGCAATGTATTAAGTGTATAGGAGAACAAAATAACCTAAAGTATCGATCCCATCAGGCTAGTATCGATCGATACTAGGTGCGATACGCACAGCCCTAGTCTCCAGTGAACTGAACTCACGAGACAGAACCGGGAGATCTCGTGAACGCGCGTGAAAAGTAAGTTATTAATGTCGAATTTTAGGATTAATTATTGTAACTGAAATTCGTATTTAGGTCAAAATGGTCAGTTGTTTGTTAAATAAATCTGCTGTAAAGGGTGATCTATTTCAGCTATCTATGATATTATTGAATACATACACATCAACATCAGTGTCTATGTTTTAGGTGAAATAACGAAACATTAAAATAACACATTGAATTAAATAACTCATGCACGTTCATATTCCCCGCTGCTGTAACATTAGCAGTTTTATTAAAATGCTACGCATTTAGCCCTATATGTGACATATGTTTTATATTGTTTATCGAGAGCAGCCGATACATTTTTATATTGTTTAACTTTAGATCAACTAGGCGATCAATGATCGTCTTCTGGATCATTGCCAAGTCAGAAGTCTTCCCCATTATTGTGGTTTCAAAGAACAAGAGATACCCAGAATTTATACTGTAGGATGGTCATTTATTGAAACTCAAATGTAAATATTCTAATATTTTGAGATACTGATTTTTGACTTTCATGATCTGTAAGCTCTAATCATCAAAATTAAAACAACATTTTTTTAAACGTTTTACTTTACATGCAATTAATCTAAAATATATGAAAGTTTCACTTTTTTAAATAAGTTATACGAAAAATGTTATCAAAAAATTTTTTTTTCACGACATTCTAATCTATTGACATGCACCTGTACAAAATGGCATAAACGAATTGGATCAAATTTCACATTTTGTGTTTTATATTAACAGTTTTATTATTTCAGGAGACTATATACATTTTAAAATGTATCTAATCTATCACAATCTAAAATAGATTCCACATCCGCCAGCTTTATATCATTCCATGTCTGTGCATTCTGTATTGATCTACTGTTTGGAGCATCAGCTCCCCACTTCACCTGTGTCCCACTTCACCTCTGTCCCACTTCACCTGTGTCCCACTTCACCTGTGTCCCACTTCACCTGCCTCCATCACCTGCTGCCCCCTGGACACAAGCTAACAGCTCCTCCGTGCTGCCTGTCACTGCTCTCTGGTCAAACACCTGTTCATCCACACTGCACTGTAATAATCTATGTATATTTACTGTATATTCACCAAAAGGCATCCTGTACTGTAGTTTTCTATCCATATAGAGTTCATATCCATATAGAACTCTATAGCCATATTCTATCCATATAGAGTTCATTCCGCTGGCAACCGCAGGGCTCTGCAAAGGGTCGTGCGAACTGCCCGCCACATTGTTGGAGGTGAGCTTCCCTCCCTCCAGGATATCTACACCAGGCGGTGTACAAGGAAAGCCCGGAGGATTATCAAAGACTCCAGCCACCCGTCCCACAGACTGCTCTCTCTGCTGCCCTCAGGGCGACGTTTCCGTAGCATCCGTTCCCGCACTAGCCGACTGAGGGACAGCTTTTTCCCTCAGGCTATCAGGCTAATGAACAGTCAGAAATAACTCACCTACATCACACTCCCTCTCACACAACATGCCATGCAATTTGAGGTTGGATTACATACTTTGTGTTACCACACTGAATCCACATTCTAGATTGCCTTTCTTTCCATTTTCTGGATGCCTCCAGAATGTATACATCTGGACCTGGCATAATAAGACGTATTGGTTAACTGATCAGACTAGCACACACGGTTTGACTCAAGTTCAATGGGAAATTCTGCATTCTAATTTAGGCATTTATTTAGAGAAGCAGGCAAAATTACTGAGGGCATCAACCAAATTAGAGGTCATGGTAAAGCAACATCTGCATAATGTGACCAAGTTGGCGATTAACACTGTAATCACATCTGATCAAGTTGCTTATTTGGGCAAACTAATTGAAACCACTGCTCATGATAGCTGGTGGTCCATTTTTGAAGGTTGGTCACCACAGGCACGACAACTTCTCAATATTTTTATTTATCTATTGATTGTTTTACTGATATTCTTTATCCTGCTTACTATATTCAGCTCATATATATTTTGTTTTGTAAGAAGGATGCATTTGAGATATGTTCGGAGTTTGATTCTCCGTTAAACGAGGGACCGAATGTAAGAGATGGGTTGTTTTTTTGTGCTCAACGGATGAAAACTGAGAGACTGAGACTCAAGGGGGGGATACATTCAAGGTTGCAACTATTGCAAAACAACATCTTTATCTCCTGAGAAAGAACAAGGAGTCTAGAAATTGGCTTCCATCTTGACTGATAAGAACCAGGAGCAAAATTCTGTGGAAAAGTACAAGGTAGTGAAAACCTCAGAGATATTGCTGACTCATCTTTTTGTAATTGCAACAAGTGCACCCAACTGGGAGGGGGAGCGAGCCAGGCCAGTTTGCTTTCTCTCTCACTTGGAGGTTTTTTCTTAAACCGCACCTACATTTAAAGTATAAATAAAGTGGAAGCTCAGCCGTGGGATAAGTGTACGTCGCCTGGGATTTCTCGGACAAGTATTGGTCTTCCACTATGACTGAAACAGGCTCCCCAGTCTCTTAAAGAGTGAAGATGATGGCACAGTCCTGAGGTTGTATATTTGTTATAATAATTTGCTTGGGGTTTAGTTTTAGTAAGTGCATTTTTATTATCTTTTATCCATTTACTCATGATCATTTCCATATCATGCACTGTTTTATGATTCTTCTTCTTTAATGTGTTTATAATTGATTATTATTTTATGCATTTACCTATGCTCATTATTATGGATATTAGCTGTGTAATAACAATAAACAGTTGTATTGCTTGATTAAGTATGGTGAACGGACATTTTATTGGCACCTTCTCTTGCTGATTAGCACCACACTTGTCTCACATCAGTTTTGAAAACAGAAACCATACTAAAACAACAAGATACAGATGTCCTAACAGCATTTATTTCATTAGTCTGTGTTAAACTGTTTAATGTAAACCAAAACAAAGGGGGGAAAATAAAGAAGCGGTGTCTGATTCATGAACAAACTGATTATTTTAAAAGAATCTTTCAAATCGGTTCGCGAATCGCACCAAACGATTCATTCACGAATTGGAATGATCCGGTTGCAGCTGTTCTCATGTCGACAATTCACTGATTCAAAGGAACTGTTTAGAGCGAGTCTCCAGTGAACTGAACTCACAAGAAAAAACTGGGAGATCTCGTGAATGCGCGCGAAAAGTCCGCTACTAAAGTCGAATTTTAGGATGAATTATTGTAACTGAAAATCGTATTTAGGTCAAAATGGTCAGCTGTTTGTCAACATAAGTGATTATGTTTTAGGCCAAATTACGAAACCTTAAAATAACACAGATTGAATGAAATAACTCATGCACATTCACATTCTCCGCTGGTGTAACGTTAGCAGTTTTATTAAAATGCTACGCATTTAGCCCTATATGTGACATCTGTTTTATATTGTTTATCGACAGCAGCCTATGCATGTTTATATTGTTTAACTTTAGATCAACTAGCCGAGTAGGCAGCTATGAATGTTTATTCATAACCATACTGAAAATAAGTAAATATTGTTAGCTGAGGTTAACTCTGGGGAATGTGGGAAATTGTTTAGGTATAAAGTCCAAATACGTTTTATACAATCACCTAGATAGATTACATCTGAGGGAAAAGGAAAGGATGTGATGTTCAGAGCATGGTAACTACATTAATTATCAGGGTGGGAAGTGATGCCCTCTGGGGGTATGTGACCAGGGGTGTTTTGAGGAAGGTTTGAGAAGAAAACAAATCATTATGAAACTTTAATTTTATTTTCCTTAAAATATTCTTCCTAACTTCAGGCCTAATTTAAGCTTTAAATCACCCCTTTTCTTGCTGGTGAAAATTCGATGGTCAAGTCTGTTTTCTCTCAGGTTCATTACAATGTAAGCTTCACAGAGAACATTACTACAGAACATTCCTGTCTCCATATGACAGAGTGTTAACTCCATAGTGTTATTTTTGGCAAATCCAAGGTATTTTGAGCGGTAGGATTATAAAATATATATATATTTCAGGTCTAATGGAGGAGAAAAAACAATGTCCAAACTGGAGAAAAAACTCGCTCACAGACTGAAAATATTTCTTTACTGAAAAGAAGAGACAATAAAAGTTTCACCTGCACTCAGTGTGGAAAGAGTTTCACAAACAAACAGAGTCTTGAGGTTCACATGAAGATCCACACTGGAGAGAAACCGCATGAATGTGATCAATGTGGGAAAAAAAAATTGTGGGCTTCAAACCTTTATAAACACCTGAAAGTTCATTCAAAGGTGAAACCACATTCATGTTCTTTATGTGGAAAGAGTTTTTTAGAAATTTGGAATTTAAAACTACATCAGAAGATACACACTGGTGTGAGAGAATATATGTGCTTTGAGTGTGAAAATACTTTTATTACAGATGGAGATTTGAAACTGCACCAGAGGATCCACACTGGAGAGAAACCTTACAAGTGTTCACACTGCGACAAGAGATTCAGTCGGTCAGGAGACCTGAAAACACACGAGAGGATTCACACTGGAGAGAAACCATATCACTGCACTACATGCGGGAAGAGTTTCACTCAATCATCTAATCTACGGAGTCATAAAATAAACAATCACATTAAGTAGTTTATCTTCAGGTCCAGTGCTTTCAGGTGCTACACCGCATCTCTTCCATATTAATCTGTCATAAGAAACATCATCTAAATTAGTCACAGTGAATGAAGTTTATCTTCAAGACCAGCGGCTTCATCTGTAAGATTCAGTCCAACTCAATAATAGAGTTCCTCCTCTAAGAACAATAACTAAAGTTTTTTTCTTGTATGCAACTTTGCTTTATGATATGAATTATATTATTATGCTTTATTACAAGTGTCCTTTTATGTAAAAAAATGTCTTCTAATGCATATTTGTAGAAGGTTTTTACGGGTTCAAAATTTTCTTCATTATGTTGAAAAAGAGGCTGATTTATTTTTAGTTTCATTTTCAATGTTGTTTTTAAAACAATTAGTTATTATTCCGCTTAGGGTGTGTTTTACTAAATGCAGGTGTAAGATATTTTGTCATGTAGGTTTGCATCTGATCCATCTTCACTTTTATTCACTTGAGATGCTTTATATCTTGTTACTCAATAAAGAGAGAGATCTGTCTTTTACTTTATATTTGCTTCAAGTATTACACTTTTATTGTCCACGTTTGTTGTCTGCTGATTTTTCTTGCGTCATGATTGAATAATTTCATAATTTTAGTAACATCTAAAAGCCATGAAAAATTGTGATTACTTTTGAGGCTTTCCATAATTACATTTCTCAATAAAGCTTTTAAAAGCCTAATAAACCAAATGTCACCTCACACCTGATCATCTGTTTGTCTACATCAGTAACTATGTCATCTATTTTGATACGTTTTTTTTCATTTCAAACAGCATTTGGCGCGTTTTTGATCCTCTGCCGTTGGTTTCGCCTTGCGGCGAAGACGTCATCATCCGCGGCTACAGTGGAGCTTTCTGAGGTAAGCAGTTCATAATATTGCACGTAATTGTAAAATACACGTTACTTATTTTGTTTAATCAACATTTTGGGTAATAGTTTGTATCGGTCTCAGTGCTATTTGTGTGCCTGCGAACATTTATAGCTAAAGAAGTTTGTGTCTTTTTCTCTTCACATACAAAACGATGACGAAATTATTTTGTTGTTATAAATGTTGTATATTTAGATTCATGTGGACAAATCACAATGTCCGATGAAGACAGTTGACAATGTCTTTATGTTAGTGTTTTTTTTATTCTGTATCATTTGAGAAATTATTTTTCAATAGAGCACTTTAATAGTCTTTCAGTAAATATTGTGACTCAAATAATCAGTTTCTATCAGAAAACACTCAGAATAAAGTGAGATGATCTGCTGCTGATCCTGAATGTCTTGATCCTGAGTGTTTATAGTCTGAGAATCATCAATGTTATCAGCTGCTGAAAATACTCTTTATTTCATGATAATAGATCCTGTTTTCACCTCATTCATTATGCTGATCTCCTGTAAATTGCCAGTTAAAGTTAATTTAATTCTTATCATCAAACTTAAACTATGCAGTCACTATTGTGATATATACAATATACAGATGTCCTAACAGCAATTATTTCATTAGTCTGTGTTAAACTGTTTAATGCAAACCAAAACAAAAGCCAATAAACAAAACTTTAAGCACAAATGGAAGGAATTATGGAAACACTGATTTATTTCTTGGTGACATAACTGTACTTCTGTTTATTCTTTTGATTTTATTCTTAAAATTGTAATATTTGTAAATATTAAATGTAAAAATCTAACAGACAAACAGAAATGCATGTGTGAATTTGTATTCAGATATTTTACTACAAATAGAGAGAATGAGAATAAGCTTTATTGTCAGGTATGTTTACTCATACGAGGAATTTGCTATAGTGACAGAAACATGAATGCAGATTATACATTTACATTTATGCATTTAGCAGACGCTTTTATCCAAAGCGACTTGTTATGCATGTTCCCTGGGAATTGAACCCACAACCTTTTGTGCTGCTAACGCAATGCTCTACCACTGAGCTACAGGAACACAGCCAGCAGGTAAACATAAATGCTTAATATGTGAATTAGTAGAAAACAGGGTTTCCTCGGGTCCTTAAAAAGTCTTACATAACGTTTTCCTAATAAAAGGCCTTAAAAAGTCTTAAATTCAGATTCAATGGGTCTTAAATAGTTTTGGTCAGATTACCGCTAAAATATATTTTTCAGTCTGACGGACCCAGTGACTTTACAGTAGGGTGTAACGATTCACTCATTTTCTCGATGCATCGATTACAAACCCTGACGATGCATCACTCTCGAAACATGGATTTTTGAATGGTCGATTTCGGACAGTAATCGAGTTAAAATGCTAAGAAACGAATGAATCGTGATTTCTATAGCGATTCGATGCTTTCGAAATATATACACATTAAATTACTACAAGCACGAATGAATGGAGACCTTGAACACTGTTCGTGCCTCACATCTCTCCTTCACGCGCTCCACTATTAACCGTCTGTCACAGGATTGCGTTCGTCTCACTGATACATTTGTTGAGCAGATGATGTGTGAGCTCTTAGTACTCGTGGCCAGTAATGCTATAGTGATGTAGTTTTACTTTTCTGTAGTTTTTCAATGGCTCTCGGTCATACCGACGACATTACCTGAGCAGTCGAAGGCTGTGCATTTATTGCATGGACGGAGCAAAAATGTAAGTGTGTAAAGCATACGCACAATTCCATTGAATGATAAATGTGTTTTAACAATGTCGTTTAACCGACTGTACGAAGGAAACTGTTCAAATAACCACAGAATTAACAACAACCTTGAAATAAGAGCGCAAGGTTTATCTAATAATCAGATGCTTGAAAGTAGCGTTTGTTGTCATAGCAAACAGACATCGGCACTTTTTCTTTCAGAATCATCATTCGTCGATGGAGAGGAAAAGTTACATACTATAGCATTTTATTTTATGAAAATGAGATAAAGAAGTTTTCGCACTGAAAGAGAAGTGATCTCTGGCTCGAAGAACAGGCCAGACTATATCTGCAGCTGAGCTGAATAAAAAGCAGAATGAACTGATGAAACATTAAGACAATAAATACAATTTATGAATGATGCAGTGCTAATTGACATATCAATTATTACAGTACAGAAACTATAAAGTATATTTTCTACCTTATTCTGTGCAGAACATTTAAATAATTGTTTGTAGTATAAAACAATCAAAACATTTAATTAGGAAAAATTATAGATTAGAAATGATTGATTATTGTCCAGCAGTGTATGTGATTTCTAATAGCAAATTCAAAGTAAGTGATAAGAAAATAATTCCTTGTAAAAAAATTATAATAATACGTACATACATAAAAGTATTGTATTTGACATTTCTGTCACTTCTGAAATGATGGCTATGCCCCTGGTGGGACAAAATGTTAGCCTATACATAATACTTTTAAAGCTGTTTTTTAATCTTGGTTCACATACATTTCTACATATGCCATGTCACGCCATAGCATCATGAAACTAGCATCTAACAATGGACAAAAGTTGTTGTTTTTTTCCTCTAATCTATGATAATCATAAAAGCTGTGGTGTAATTTGCTCTCTGACTAAGTATTTAATGAATCCTGTGAACGCACTTAAAGAATGCAGAATCGTTAATCCAATCGAATCAAATTTTATTGTGAATCGAATTGAATCCTTCTGAATTTGCAAAAATCGCTCTTGAATCGGAAACCTGTGAATCATGAAGACTTTGCCTGCGTCTCAGTGTGCATATTATCCATCCTTATTATATGCGTAGAAAAATACCTTTAGAGTTGTAAAAAATAAAGTGAAATATTAAACCAATAAATAATATAGGGGAGACTTTCTGTCTCCAGGATACAAAATAGGGACTGAAACTCAAATGTTCAAATGATGTCACTTCCTGGATGTTGCCATTAAAAAGAAAATGCTTTAAAAAGGAAGAAATAAAAGGAAATTGTGTTGAGATAAAAATATTGGCCAGTTTTATTTTTTAGAAAATAATAATTATATTTATAATATTATAATTGTGGATTTGATTAAGCATCAAATAGTTCTCACTACAGAAATCCTGGATGTAACTGTATTTTCTAATATAGATAATTATATCTTATTTTGTAAAAATGTGTAGAAATGATCATAATTTGGTGTAGCTGTTGTCTGTTTTCACTTCACATGATTTAATCATATTTTTACCTTTTTTAACTTTAATTTCAGACCTAATGGAGGAGAAACAACATCATGTCAAAACTGGAGAAACAACTCACTTACAGACTGAAAGAGTTTCTTTACTGAAAAGAAGAGACAAGAAAAGTTTCACCTGCACTCAGTGTGGACAGAGTTTCACATACAAACAGAGTCTCAATGTTCACATGAGGATCCACACTGGAGAGAAACCGTTCACATGTGATCAGTGCGGGAAGAGTTTCACTCAATCATCAAACCTTCAGAGTCACATGAGGATCCACTCTGGAGAGAAACCGTTCACATTTGATCAGTGCGGGAAGAGTTTCACAAACTCATCAAACCTCCAGAGACACATGAAGATCCACACTGGAGAGAAACCGCATGAATGTGATCAATGTGGAAAAACATTTTTGAGGGCTTCAGGCCTGAAGGAGCACTTGAAAGTTCATTTGAAGGAGAAACCACATTCATGTTCTTTATGTGGAAAGTTTTTCACATATACAGAGTTTAAAACTACATCAGAAGATACACACTGGTGTGAGAGAATATATGTGCTTTGAGTGTGAGAAGACTTTTATTACAGATGGAGAATTGAAACAGCACCAGAGGATCCACACTGGAGAGAAACCGTATCACTGCACTGTTTGTGGAAAGAGTTTCACTCATTCATCTTCTCTACGGAGTCATAAAATAAATGCTCATATTAAGTAGTTTATCTTCAGGTTCAGTGCTTTCAGGTGCTACACCGCATCTCTTCCATATTAATCTGTCATAAGAAACATCCTCTAAATTAGTCTAAGTATAAAACTTTGCTTTATGATATTAATTATATTATTATGCTTCATCATGAGTTTCATTTTATGTTCTTATGCATTTTTGTAGAAGCTTTTTATTTGGAAAAATAAGCATCACTATCAACACAAATGATTTAGTTCATAGTTACGAAGAAGGGGGGTTAAATGTTATTGACTTGGAGATAATGAATAGTGTTTTAAAAACTAAATGGTTAAGATAATTTATTTGTAATACAAACAGCTTATGGTTTACGGTCTCTTCTTCAATATTTGGGAAAGTAGGTGGCTTGGAATTTTTGATTAAATGTGACTTTGAGTTGTCAAAATTGCCTCTTAAATTATCTGGGTTCAATATAATATTTATTCCCTATTGGATATGATGGACAATTATGGTTATGTGCTCAATTACAATGATTTTTGTTTAAAACATAGATTTTGTATGTCACCCCAAATAATTTTACACTGTTGTTAAAGCCATACCAAAAAACATGGTACTTTTGATAAAAGGGGTTCTTTCACACTACTCTGTGTCATTCTCTCTCCCATCTCTTTGTCTGGATAACTTGTCTATTAGAGATCATAAATGTAACAACAAATATATTAGAAGTATCTTCATTGGTAGATTTAATCCAAATCGAATTAGACGTCACTATATTTTCAAAGATATTAACCCGAAAGAGATGAAGGAAATGAGACTGAATTATCTTACTCTTCCAAGTCTCCCTGAAAGAACTTCATTTCAAGATAATGAATGACATATACCCATCTAAAGAATTCCTCAAATCAAAGTTTGATATTGGAGAAAACTCTTGTCAATTTTGTGAAATTGATATAGAAACCACTAAGCATATTGTTTTTCCGATTGTAACCACTCAAAGCGATTTTGGTCCCAAGTGTAAAATGTCATGTTTTATTACATGTGCAAATCCTCTTGAATACAAACAAATTACATTTGGTGTACTTAAGAAAGTTTGTTCACAACACTATTTGATCAATAACCTCTTTGAACTTGCCAAATACTTTATTCACAAATGCAGAGTTTTGAAAACACCTCCTTCCTTTCCGTACTTTGTTAATGAGCTTAAAGCATTTGCCGCATCTCTTAGTACCCTCTCAAATGAAAAAGCTATTACAGTAGCCAATTTTTTCAACGAATTAAGTAAAAAAATAAACTTATGTCTGAACGTTTTTACAAAGGTTTATTTTTTATTTTGTTTACATTTATTGCTGTTAGATATAATAATTTGAAACTATGTCTGCCCTTTGAGAACTGTAAATGATTAATATTGTTTGTTAATGCCCATTTTGTCTGTAAATTTGTTTGTAATTATTGTTCTTTTCAATGAAAAAAAAACTGATTACACAGTTCTGTTCTGCCCGAAGTACTCGGAGATGCCGCCATCAAGCGTTTGATAGGAACTTAATCTAACTATTTCGTCATAAGTTAAAAAAAAAAATCAACTAAAATCATGTTGTTAGCTGTTAATATTTCTGTAATACAGCAAAACAGTGAAGATCATTCAAGAAAACGTATTTAAACGAATGCTCATGCTCAAACGTCTACACCAATAAGCTCTGCTGTGTTTTGAAAATGAACCAATGAAATCGGGGCTGGGCGGAGCTTAATGTGTTGCCCCACCCCATACTCCGGGGCTTCTTCCGTAGTTCGTCAACAATGGGTAAGCGTGGCTTTTTGCTACTGCGGTCAAGCCAGCCGCACTTTGAAAAACACGGTCAAGCCAGCCGCCCTTTTTTTTGGTTTGCGCGTCTATTCGTGCACTTACGGTACGTGTGCCGAGAGCGGTCTAAATGGATGTAAAGAAGCTGTAATACCGGCGTTTCCTTTACACTTTTTTATTTTAATGTTTGTAATTACATTATTTTTGTACATAAACGTTTGTAATGTACATTAATTATCATAATAATTTTAATAAAGGTTAATATTAATGTTGTTTATTCATTATTATGATTTTATTTTAATGTATATGTATTTATATATATATATATATATATAATTTTCAAACACTCATAAAAAGCTTTTCTTTATGGGTTAGCTCATTCTTTTAATTAATATTTCTTCCTGTCTATCAATGTATTCATTTTCAAGTCATTTCACTGTACAGCTTCAGAGAAAATTAAAGGCAACATCACCCCAAACAATCTTGCACTTTGATTATTTCCGTATATTCAAACACTCATAAAAAAATCCTTTATAGGATAGCTCATTATTTAAATTGATATGTATTCTGACTGACCGTGACTATAACTCTATTCATTTTCAAGACATTTTACTGTATAATTTTGGAGAAAAGCAAAATCACCCCACGCAACAAAATTCCTCTTAGCACATGCACTGTGTCCCATATTACAACACTAATAAAAAGTGTTCCTTCACAGGTTAGCTCATCTTTTCAATATATATGTATTTAGAGTGACTCTGACTGTCACTGTCCTCCTTGTCAAGGCATTGTACTGTACAGTTTTTGATAAAACTAAAAGCAAAATCACCCAAAACATCAAAATGCCTCTTAGCACATGCACTGTGTCCCATTTTCCAACACTAATAAAAAGTGTTCCTTCATAGGTTAGCTCATTCTTTCAATGGATATGTATTTAGAGTGACCCTGACTGCCACTGTCTTCATTGTCAAGGCATTTTACTGTATAGTTTTTGAAAGAACTAAAAGCAAACACCCAAAACATCAAAATGCGTCCTGGCACATGCACTGTTTCCCATTTTCCAACACTAATAAAAAGTGTTCCTTCATAGGTTTGCTCATTCTTTCAATGGATATGTATTTAGAGTGACCCTGACTGCCACTGTCTTCATTGTCAAGGCATTTTACTGCATAGTTTTTGAAAGAACTAAAAGCAAACACCCAAAACATCAAAATGCGTCCTGGCACATGCACTGTTTCCCATTTTCCAACACTAATAAAAAGTGTTCCTTCATAGGTTAGCTCATTTTTTCAATGGATATGTATTTAGAGTGACCTTGACTGTCACTGTATTCCTTGTCAAGGCATTTTACTGTATAGTTTTTGATAAAACTAAAAGCAAAATCACCCAAAACATCAAAATGCCTCTTAGCACATGCACTGTGTCCCATTTTCCAACACTAATAAAAAGTGTTCCTTCATAGGTTAGCTCATTCTTTCAATTGATATGTATTTAAAGTGACCCTGACTTTCACTATCCTCCTTGTCAAGGCATTTTACTGTATAGTTTTTGAAAAAACTAAAGGCAAAATCACCCAAAACATCAAAATTCCTCTTAGCACATGCACTGTGTCCCATATTCCAACACTAATAAAAAGTGTTCCTTCACAGGTTAGCTCATCTTTTCAATATATATGTATTTAGAGTGACTCTGACTGTCACTGTCCTCCTTGTCAAGGCATTTTACTGTACAGTTTTTGAAAAAACTAAAAGCAAAATCACCCAAAACATCAAAATGCCTCTTAGCACATGCACTGTGTCCCATTTTCTAACACTAATAGAAAGTGTTCCCTCATAGGTTAGCTCATTATTTCAATGGATATGTACACAGAATGACCCTGACTGTCACTGTGTTAATTGTCAAGGCATTTTACTGTACAGTTTTTGAAAAACTAAAAGCAAATTCACCCAAAACATCAAAATGCGTCCTGGCACATGCACTGTTTCCCATTTTCCAACACTAATAAAAAGTGTTCCTTCATAGGTTAGCTCATTCTTTTAATGGATATGTATTTAGAGTGAACCTGACTGTCACTGTATTCCCTGTCAAGGCATTTTACTGTATAGCTTTTGAACAAACTAAAAGCAAATTCACCCACAACATCAAAATACGTCCTGGCACATGCACTTTGACCCATTTTCCAACACTAATAAAAAGTGTCCCTTTATAGGTTAGCTCATTCTTTCATTTGGTATATATTCAGAGTGACCCTGAATATTACAGTATTAATTTCCAAGGCATTTGACTGTATAAATCCCACCGAAACGGGCGGGGCATCATGCTATATAAGCGGTCGTTTCGTCATAGGATCCTATGATTTTTTCTCCTTCAGCGACGACGACTTCGTCTACACTGATCCGGAAGGTTACTCGCCATTGACACGCCTCGCAGTAGGACCCAGCGACCTCGATCTGCTCGGCTGATCCACCTTCAACGCGCCCCAGCATCACAGCAGTTCCGGTCCCGTTCGTTGCCGCTATCCGGCGATCATATCACGTAAGTCTCTAAAAGAGCAAATCGGCGTTCTAATGCCGCGCCGTTACTGCGGCTCGTGCAGGTCTCCCCTGCACGCCGATGACGGTCACAGCGAATGTGTTTCCTGCCTGGGGAAATCCCATGCGGATGCCGGGCTCGCTGGTTCTGATTGTTCTCACTGCGAGAGCATCAGTCTCGCCTCTCTGCGCATCGCTTTCTTTTCAGAGAGCGATCCCGCCCCTCACGCCCTCCCATTTTCTTCCTCCCAGGGACCTGTGACAGGCCCCTCAACAACGACCATCGCCGTTCTTCCCTGAAGTTCACGACAAGCTCACGAGATCTTGGCGCTCCCCTTACTCTGCCCGCCTCCGTACTTCCGCTTCATCCGCCCTCACTACGGTTGACGGCGCCGAAGAAAAGGGATATGAGAGGATGCCTCAACTGGATGAGTCAGTGGCTGCACATCTCTGCCCACCCACTGCCATCGGCTGGAAGGCGAAAGCCAGTCACCCGTCCAAGCCATGCAGGACCACTTCAGCGCTCGCTGGACGCTCCTACGCGCCACTCTATGGCGGTTCTTCAGGTCTATCAGGCCAAGCTCCTCTCTGCCGTAGACGAGTCTGAGCCTGATCCTGCGACTCTCAGGGAACTGAGAAGCGCAACAGACCTAGCTTTGCGAGCCACCAAGACTACCGCCCAAGCCATAGGAAGGTCTATGGCCAGCCTGGTAGTGCTTGAGCGCCACCTGTGGCTCACGCTGACGGAGATCAAGGACGCGGACAGGGTCTCCTTCCTTAATGCTCCAATTTCCCCCAGTGGCCTCTTTGGACCTGCGGTGAAAGGATTCGCTGAGCGCTTCACAGAAGCACAGAAGGCGTCACAGGCTATGCGACACTTCCTGCCCAAGCGCTCCAGCCCAGCAGCTGCTCAGAGTCGCCCCAGGACTGCGCCGACTCAGCAGCCCGCGAAACCTGCACCTGCCTGCCGCCGCCTCAGCCTGCTAGAACTCAGCAGCCGCGAGGGCGTTCACGCTCAGCCAGACGCCACCCCCCTCCGAAGCGCCAGGGCCCCCGACTCAAGATAGCGTTGGACCCTGCGCCCCCGGTGTCCTCCTGATCTGCAGGACAGGAAGAGGAGGGGGTCTAGTCCCGCCACGGCCGGACCGCCCATCAAAAGGCCTCTCATGAGAAACCTCTTGGCACCCCGTTCTTGCGCAGAGGGAATTGTGTCTGTTGCTACAGGGTCCGTACAAGCGACCATGCAACAGTCCACTGTGATAGGGGAAAAAATAAAACACAAACATTCTCAAAAAGAGAGCAATTTTCCTCTTCCGTCCCTCATGAGTGCCCTGCCTCCGTGCAGCCGGCCACTCGAATTTATCCAACCCCTTGCCACGCGGGCCGAGGCCTGGCAGGCCATCCCCGGAGTGTCAGAGTAGGTTATCGGGATAATAAAACGAGGTTATTCACTCCAATTCGCTCGAAGACCCCGCGCTTCAGCGCCGTGGTCTCCACCTCGGTGCAGGGCCAGAACGCTCGAGTTCTGCGCTCAGAGGTGATGACACCGCTGGAAAAAGGAGCCATAGAAATGGTTTCTCCAGCTTTGAGCGAGTCAGGCTTTTACAGCCGTTACTTCCTCGTCCCCAAAAGGATGGCGGCCTCCATCCTCGATCTCAGACGCCTGAATCACGCCTCATGAGACGGCCGTTCAGGATGATCACGCTGAAGCAGATCCTCTCGCAGATTCGCACAGAGGACTGGTTCTGTTCTCTGGACCTGAAAGATGCATACTTTCACATCCAGATAGCCCCCCATCACAGACGATTCTTGAGATTCGCCTTCGAGGGAGTGGCTTACTAGTACACGGTCCTACCCTTTTGGCTGTCTCTGGCCCCCCGTACTTTTACGAAGTGCATGGACGTGGCTCTTTCCCCTCTGAGACAGATGACTGGCTCATTCTGGCCCAGTCAGAGGTAGAACTACTTTCACACTACTTTCCTCAGCCACTTAGAGCGCCTGTCGTCAACCAACAACCACAACCGAAACTGACAGGGCAATAAAAACGTAGATACATTATAAGAAATTAAACTGAAGGTGAGGAATTAGTAATCATGGACACAAATAACTACTTCTCAAATGGATGATGAAAATAATCAGTTATTTTGGTTAAAAAGAAAATATTTACTACATTAAATGACAGTAAAAAGTAAAATGTAAGAAGTAATTGTGTGTATAATATATCTAGCCCGACAATGAGGCATGGTGTATGTGCTAGAATGTATGTGCTTAGTTTTTTGGGGTGAGTTTGTCTTACATTTTCTTAAAAGCTATACAGTAAAATGCCTTGGAAATTAATACTGTAATATTCAAGGTCACTCTAAATACATATCCATTGAAAAAATGAGCTAACCTATGAAGGAACACTTTTTATTAGTGTTGGAATATGTGACACAGTGCATGTGCTAAGAGGCATTTTGATGTTTTGGGTGAATTTGCTTTTAGTTTTTTCAAACACTATACAGTAAAATGCCTTGACAGGGAATACAGTGACAGTCAGGGTCACTCTAAATACATATACATTGAAAAAATGAGCTAACCTATGAAGGAACACTTTTTATTAGTGTTGGAAAACGGGACAGTGCATGTGCTAAGAGTAATTTTGATGGTTTGGGTGATTTTGCTTTTAGTTCTTTCAAAAACTATACAGTAAAATGCCTTGACAGGGAATAGAGTGACAGTCAGGGTCACTCTACATACATATCCATTATAAGAATGAGCTAACCTATGAAGGAACACTTTTTATTAGTGTTAAAAATTGGGACACAGTGCATGTGCTAAGAGTAATTTTGATGTTTTGGGTGATTTAGCTTTTAGTTCTTTCAAAAACTATACAGTAAAATGCCTTGATAATGCAGACAGTGGCAGTCAGGGTCACTCTAAATACATATCCATTGAAAGAATGAGCTAACCTATGAAGGAACACTTTTTATTAGTGTTAGAAAATGGGACACAGTGCATGTGCTAAGAGGCATTTTGATGTTTTGGGTGATTTAGCTTTTAGTTCTTTCAAAAACTATACAGTAAAATGCCTTGACAAGGGGGACAGTGACAGTCAGGGTCACTCTAAATACATATCCATTGAAAGAATGAGCTAACCTATGAAGGAACACTTTTTATTAGTGTTGAAATATGGGACACAGTGCATGTGCCAGGACGCATTTTGACATTTTGGGTGATTTTGCTTTTAGTTTTAAAAAGAACTATACCGTAAAATGCCTTGACAAGGGGGACAGTGACAGTCAGGGTCACTCTAAATACATATCCATTGAAAAAATGAGCTAACCTATGAAGGAACACTTTTTATTAGTGTTGGAAAATGGGAAACAGTGCATGTGCCAGGACGCATTTTGATGTTTTGGGTGATTTTGCTTTTAGTTTTTCAAAAACTATACAGTAAAATGCCTTGACAAGGAGGACAGTGACAGTAAAGGTCACTCTAAATACATATCCATTGGAAAAATGAGCTAACCTATGAAGGAACACTTTTTATTAGTGTTGGAAAATGGGAAACAGTGCATGTGCTAAAAGGCATTTTGATGTTTTGGGTGATTTTGCTTTTAGTTTCTTCAAAAACTATACAGTAAAATGCCTTGACAAGGAGGACAGTGACAGTCAGGGTCACTCTAAATACATATCCATTGAAAGAATGAGCTAACCTATGAAGGAACACTTTTTATTAGTGTTGGAAAATGGGAAACAGTGCATGTGCCAGGACGTATTTTGATGTTGTGGGTGATTTTGCTTTTAGTTTTTCAAAAACTATACAGTAAAATGCCTTGACAACGAGGACAGTGACAGTCAGGGTCATTCTGTGTACATATCCATTGAAATAATGAGCTAACCTATGAAGGAACACTTTTTATTAGTGTTGAAATATGGAATTAGTGTTGAAATAGGTTCGAAAAGCAGAGGCACTGCCAGGGCCTAAAGTCCAAGATAGAACCCACAAAGCAAAGCAGCTGGTTGAGAGGCACCACTGGGATTCGAACCCAGGATCTCCTGTTTACAAGACAGGCGCTTTGACCAGCTAAGCCACGGCACCCTGCTGCAGCCTGCCTTCTTTTGAAGCAGCTGAGGGGTGGTTCTTAAACCAAATTGGCTGCTGCTGCACTGGAGCTCCTCTGCATCCCGTTTGCGTTCAGTTTTCGGAAAAATTACATTTCACTTCTAGTTATGCCCTGTATAACTATTATGTGACAAATAAAGAAACCTTGAAATATGGGACACAGTGCATGTGCCAGGACGCATTTTGATGTTTTGGGTGAATTTGCTTTTAGTTTTTCAAAAACTATACAGTAAAATGCCTTGACAACGAGGACAGTGACAGTCAGGGTCACTCTAAATACATATCCATTGAAAGAATGAGCTAACCTATGAAGGAACACTTTTTATTAGTGTTGGAAAATGGGAAACAGTGCATGTGCCAGGACGTATTTTGATGTTGTGGGTGATTTTGCTTTTAGTTTGTTCAAAAACTATACAGTAAAATGCCTTGACAAGAGGGACAGTGACAGTCAGGGTCACTCTAAATACATATCAATTGAAAAAATGAGCTAACCTGTGAAGGAACACTTTTTATTAGTGTTGGAAATGGGAAACAGTGCATGTGCCAGGACGCATTTTGATGTTTTGGGTGATTTTGCTTTTAGTTCCTTCAAACACTATACAGTAAAATGCCTTGACAGGGAATACAGTGACAGTCAGGGTCACTCTAAATACATATCCATTGAAAGATTGAGCTAACCTATGAAGGAACACATTTTATTAGTGTTGGAAAATGAAACAAAGTGCATATGCTAAGCGGCATTTTGATGTTTTGGGTGATTTAGCTTTTAGTTCTTTCAAAAACTATACAGTAAAATTCCTTGATAATGAAGACAGTGACAGTCAGGGTCACTCTAAATACATATCCATTGAAAGAATGAGCTAACCTATGAAGGAACACTTTTTATTAGTGTTGAAATATGGGACACAGTGCATGTGCCAGGACGCATTTTGACGTTTTGGGTGATTTTGCTTTTAGTTTGTTCAAAAACTATACAGTAAAATGCCTTGACAAGGGGGACAGTGACAGTCAGGGTCACTCTAAATACATATCAATTGAAAAAATGAGCTAACCTGTGAAGGAACACTTTTTATTAGTGTTGGAAAATGGGAAACAGTGCATGTGCCAGGACGCATTTTGATGTTTTGGGTGAATTTACTTTTAGTTCCTTCAAAAACTATACAGTAAAATGCCTTGACAAGGAGGACAGTGACAGTCAGGGTCACTCTAAATACATATCCACTGAAAAAAATTAGCTAACCTATGAAGGAACACTTTCTGTTAGTGTTAGAAAATGGGACACAGTGCATGTGCTAAGAGGCATTTTGATGTTTTGGGTGATTTTGCTTTTAGTTTTTTCAAAGACTATACAGTAAAATGCCTTGACAACGAGGACAGTGACAGTCAGGGTGACTCTAAATACATATCCATTGAAAGAATGAGCTAACCTATGAAGGAACACTTTTTATTAGTGTTGGAAAATGGGAAACAGTGCATGTGCCAGGACGCATTTTGATGTTTTGGGTGAATTTGCTTTTAGTTTTTCAAAAACTATACAGTAAAATGCCTTGACAAGGAGGACAGTGACAGTCAGGGTCACTCTAAATACATATCAATTGAAAGAATGAGCTAACCTATGATGGAACACTTTTTATTAGTGTTGGAAAATGGGACAGTGCATGTGCTAAGAGGCATTTTGATGTTTTGGGTGAATTTGCTTTTAGTTTTTCAAAAACTATACAGTAAAATGCCTTGACAGGGAATACAGTGACAGTCATAGTCACTCTAAATACATATCCATTAAAAGAATGAGCTAACCTATGAAGGAACTCTTTTTATTAGTGTTGGAAAATGGGACAGTGCATGTGCTAAGACGTATTTTGATGTTGTGGGTGATTTTGCTTTTAGTTTGTTCAGAAACTATACAGTAAAATGCCTTTACAAGGAATACAGTGACAGTCAGGGTCACTCTAAATACATATCCATTGAAAGAATAAGCTAACCTATGAAGGAACTTTTTATGAGTGTTTGAATATACAGAAATAATCCAAGTGGTAGGACGCATTTTGTTGCGTGGGGTGATTTTTCTTTTGATTTTCTCCAAAATTATACAGTAAAATGTCTTGAAAATGAATAGAGTTATAGTCACGGTCAGTCAGAATACATATCAATTTAAATAATGAGCTATCCTATAAAGGATTTTTTATGAGTGTTTGAATATACGGAAATAATCAAAGTGCAAGATTGTTTGGGGTGATGTTGCCTTTAATTTTCTCTGAAGCTGTACAGTGAAATGACTTGAAAATGAATACATTGATAGACAGGAAGAAATATTAATTGAAAGAATGAGCTAACCCATAAAGAAAAGCTTTTTACGAGTGTTTGAAAATTATATATATATATATATATATATATATAAGTACATATACATTAAAATAAAAAATAACAATGAATAAACAACATTAATATTAACCTTTATTACCATTAATATGATAATATATATATATATATATATATATATATATATATATATATATGATAATTATATATATATATATATATATATATATATCATATTAATGGTAATAAAGGTTAATAATGTTGTTATGTATATATATATATATATGTGTATACATACATATGCATAAAAAATGAAAAAACAACATTAATATTAACCTTTATTAACATTAATATGATAATTCATGTACATTACAAACGTTTATGTACAAAAATAATGTAATTACAAACATTAAAATAAAAAAGTGTAAAGGAAACGCCGGTATGACAGCTTCTTTACATCCATTTAGACCACTCTCGGCACCCGTACCGTAAGTGCACGA
This sequence comes from Gymnocypris eckloni scoliostomus, assembly GCA_027564155.1. Lineage (NCBI taxonomy): Eukaryota > Metazoa > Chordata > Actinopteri > Cypriniformes > Cyprinidae > Gymnocypris > Gymnocypris eckloni. Next base: position 9,160,489 of record CM050418.1, on the reverse strand, counting down.
TTAGACGCGCAACCCAAAAAAAAGTGCGGCTGGCTTGACCGTGTTTTTCAAAGTGCGGCTGGCTTGACCGCAGTCTTTTTGCTCCCTACTGTATATTGGTTTTTAAAGTGTAATGAAAGTAATTAATGTTATTTCTATGATTGTAACAGTTAACGTTAGGTAAAGAGTATATTAAGATACGAATACACTCTGTGTTAGATGTGTTGCATGTGTGACGACAGTTAAATCAACTGTTGTACGTTAGTGCTTTGCTAATGGAAACGTGCTAATGTTGCATGGATTTTTCCCATCAACGACTAAAACACCAAAATAACCAGATTTTATTTAAATTCATGGGCGATTTTTTTTTCGTCCAGTGTTTGTTTTCTGTACATTCGTGTGTATGATTGCTTCAGTGTTTGGAGTCAAAAGCTAAAGTATGAATCTGAGGGAAATTAATAGAAATCAATCTCAAGATTTGCTGATGCGATTTTAATGTTATTTAGCGCTTTTTCTTTTTTACATTAATAAACTGTAAAGATGAGTGTGTCATTCATGTCGTGTGTAGAAGTGTTTTTTTTCAATAGAGCTGTACGTATTTCGTATTTATTTATTTTCAATAGAGCTGTATTTCTAATGGAAAGCATTATAATTATTATAATAAAGTGTGATGATCTGCTGCTGATCCTGAATGTCTTGTTTAATGAGTGTTTATAGTCTGAGGCTCATCAATATTATCAGCTGCTGAAAATACTCTTTATTTCATGACAATAGATCCTGTTTTCACCTCATTCATTATGCAGATCTCCTGTAAATTGCCAGTTAAATTTAATTTAATTCTTATCATCAGACTTAAACTATGCAGTCACTATTGTGATATCTACAAGCAGAGGTGGAAAGTAACGAATTACATTTACTCACGTTACTGTAATTGAGTAGCTTTTTTGTGTACTTGTAATTTTTTTAATCTGTAATTTTACTTTTACTTAAGTATATTTTGTGTTAAGCATTGTACTTCGCTACATTTTAAAACACATGAATTACTGAGTAAAAAAAATAATTGCTCCGTGGAAACAACTGCAGTAAATAATGGGCAGAAGAAGAAACTGGCGCTAAAATCACAAGAAAGATGCAGACGGACTAGACATGCGTTAATGGTGCAGACCCAGCTGAAAACCAAACCCCGTCGTACTCTGCTGAAGTTGAACTCAAAGGAATGAAGTGAATCCCTGGCCATATATTCATGCTCTATTATGCAGTGTAAGCTGTGTTTGCCTCGGGAGACCGAACTAGCAGCGTATAACATCTCGACATCGCCCTTCGCAAGCATGTAGAGATAAGGTAAATACTTACATCGTTGCATTGGTGGTTAAAATGAAGCTTTAACAGTTTAACAAAAGGTTTTGCACAAATGAGCCAAAAAGACAGTGGTGCAGGGTGTGCAATATTGTCTGCGATAATATAGTAATTGTTGTTTTAACGATGTGCGATTTGACATTATCAGTATTTTGCCAAAAAAACAAACAAATCACTCTAAACAGTGTGCCGTGAAATCTAGTAACCTTAGATTAGACTAATCCGCGTGCATTTGGAGTGCTTTCTTTCACTGCGTGATTCAGTCTGTTAAAATGCGTTTAGAATGATCACAAAATTGAATATATAGAAGCAGAAAATGTATATATTTATATAATTTAATATAGTAAGTCAACATCACATGAAGAATGCCGTTTTCCTCAAAAAATCACCATGATTACATAGGCCTGTAGTTTTTCTTTTTACACAGTTCAAAAAACAAGACGTTAATTAAGAGCCTTACCTTTTAGACACCATATTGCCTGTTTTTGCTCTATTTCGACAACAAAAATAATTCCATACACAGTTTTGCGTCTCTGACTCTGAGCAATGACAGTGTTTTGTTCCTGAATGAATTGAACCTTCGCTAAGCCCCGCCCTCCTTAGTTACTGTTGCTACGCCTGTCAAGCTTTCGCGCCTGGCACGTCTATTACAGTATGTATGCACCGGTGTCAGACATTCCCAAGGAAATAATTAGTAATTTTTGTCAAACAGGTGAAATATCTGAGAAAGCAAAACAAAAGGGACTGCAGTATGCATTCGAGGGATATATTCACGGCATAATATGCAACCGATTAGATAATAATTTAATCAAAATTTAAGCTAAAGCCTATAACGTTAGGTCCCAGCACAAGCAGCAGCCACCTCACACGCTGACTATTCAAATGGGAAACACAAATTGAGGAACAGCTATGTGCATGCACAGCAGGGTAAGTGAAATTTGAAAATAATCTAATAATTATAAATCAAACAGCTTATCCATAAATCTTGTGGAATAAACGCAAGACATTAGCCTGACCACTTTGCAATGATAACATTCTCCCGCTAATATTTTTAGCGCGCCAGGCTAACGTTACTGCTCACACGTCGTGGGTCTAATCTAAGCCTTGGACCTGTGGTCAGTGAATCAGTGGGTCTCAAACTTTTTACACCAAGTACCACCTCAGAAAATATTTGGCTTTCCAAGTACCACCATTATGACCAACATTAAAATGCATTATAAATGGCTGCCCACTGCTCCGGGTGTGTGTGTGTGCACTTTGGATGGGTTAAATGCAGAGCACAAATTCCGAGTATATCACGTCACTTTCAGTCATGGGCGTAAATCCCGGGGGGATTCTCTTTAATGTAGTTGATGCTGCAGATTCATTCATAAATTAGTTGCGGCAAAAATGCTGATTAACGTTACCGATTTAATTTTCCAAGAATCTGCTATATTAGCGATTAAAATATTACTTATCTAGTTAACGTTAACTTGTTTACAATAGCTTGTTGCATAGTGCACTGCAACTTATGGGGGTTTTCCACTGACTGGTACCAGCTCGGTTCAGTTCGGTTCTGCTCTGTTTCGGACCTAACGTTACAGTTTTCCACTACAACTGGTTGCTCTAGCGACCAAACATTCTGAGAAGCAGCACGAGCAGAGCGCTCTAAGCTGAGGTAAACAACCTGGCATCATTACAATCGTCAGCATGGATGAAATAAAAGGGATTTTATTTCTTATCCTTGGTTTGTGGCTGTTTGAAATGTGCTGATCTGCTTTGTCATTGAACCTGAGAAAAACTTTGAAAATAACCATAATGACGCAGTCTCCGTGCTACAATAATAATGATAGAAGCAAAGTTTTTCACTGTGGGGACATATCTTTATAAGTACAATTTGACTATTATTTGTGTCCCCTTCAAAAATTGCTCATGAGAAATTTTATATTTATTGTCCCCCCCTACTGTTAAATGAAATTTACGCCCATGCTTTCAGTAGCACCATACACAGTAGAAAAAATAAAAAAACGAGTCAGTTTTAATCCTTATAAGGATATTTATTATTGTCAGCCTCTTAAAATATAGTAAATACACAGTTTGAACATGAACACTGCACCGTGCTTACTTCCACGTAAATAAAAAACGTAATTATTAAAATAAAATATATTGTACCTAAAAGTGAAATAAAAACTGTACTGTACTTAAATGTAAAAAAAATTGTACTTAAATAAAGATTAAATGACAATGTATCATACTTCCCACACCATCACACCGAGCGGGTCACGAACCCGGGATTCCGGCGCGGGAGGCGGGCGCTCGGTCAGGGTATATTCTGGCAAACCGTTTGCCAACTCGTCTAAGCAATCGGCAAAGCAAACTGTGGTACACCCCCCAACACGCGATGGGTAACTGCAAATGTTATTTTCCGTTTTCCAGCACGGTACCATAGAACGGCATAAAGCAAGAGGGTTAAGGGGCACCAGTTAAAAAATTTCAAAGTTAAAGTTCACGCAAACAGGTATTAATAGACAAGTTTTAGTCAAATATTGATTGTTTATAGCTGAATTATTAGAACGCAATTATATTTGGAACATTAGAATATAGCTATTAATCCAATAAAATTCAACGATATACCCCATTCTTGTGTTATCTTAATAAAATATCGAATTTCTAATATATTTAAGTGCACACCACCAGTGTAATGTAATTGTACAGTCCATAGATTTAAACCTAATAGTGGTTCTCAAACTGGTGATCATGAGCCACACTTGACATGTTATGAACTATATAATTTTTCATAAGCCTATCATCAGATAAATAAGACTTGACCAACAGAATATCAATGCATAGCACATTATATTGTATTATTTCATTAATGTTTTTAAGTTTTAAATAGTTTTGTTTCATTAATTTTCTGTGGGAGCACGTGTGTGTGTGTGGAGGGTGGAGGGGAAGGGTCTGTTTACCAATAGCCAACAGCAAGTTCTTTACTTGCATACATTTATAAGCAAAACTTTTCAAGGACGCTTTTGACTGTCAATATAGTTTTAATAACAGCATGTGATTTGTTCCAATTGTGTCCGTGCTTTTCTGGTCCATGTTGACTATACTGAAAGTTATCAGACATAAAGTTATACAAAAATTACATATTTTAAGTTTTGTCTTTTCCTCAGAGTTGGTCTCAGATCCATAGAAGACTCCTACGTAGAAGCTTTAAGAATAAAACATTTGCACTAGATGGTAGGCATAGGCTACAGTGTGTATGGTTACTGTTTTAGAATATAGTAATGTAAAATGACATGTACAAATAAATTTTAAAAGTAATTTAAATATAAGTGAATATACATTTACATTTACATTTACATTTAGTTTGACACAAAATATTTTCGAATATTTTAAGTGTAAAATTACGGTGATGTAATACTGCCCACACATAATATTTTTTCCACTCAATTATGTCCTTATAACGAGATCTTTTCTCGTTAAAACGAGATCTTTTCTCGTTAAAACGACATATTTTCTCGTAATAACGAGATGACATATTTTTCTCGTTAAAACGACATCTTTTCTCGTTAAAACGACATATTTTCTCGTAATAAGGAGATCTTTTCTCGTTAAAACGAGATCTTTTCTCGTTAAAACGACATATTTTCTCGTAATAACGAGATCTTTTCTCGTTAAAACGACATCTTTTCTCGTTATAATGACATATTTTTCTCGTTATGTGTCATTATAATAGATATATGGTAGGGCTGAGGTGAGCGAGTGTCCGCGCTGCTCAGTCTGACATAAAGGAGGATCTGCACGCTGCTGAATTGAAATACACTGTTTTAAATGTATTTAATGTAATGGTTTTAATTATAGCATCATGTTTATTAGGATTAATACAACATTATCCAATAACAGCACTCAGACCCATGACTTGTTTAGGCTATATATGATCAGATCAAAACAGTTATTTTTGAATAATTGACTCTGGGCTTGGAATATTTATTTATTTGAATGACTGAAGAATGATTGAACAACAAATCGAAATATGAACAATAACGGTAAAGGCCTCCTCATGTCGTGGCCTCGCTATGTTGAGGGAACAACATCCATTTCTGGTTTAATGCATAAACAAACCTACTTGACCTTTATGAATTATTAAAGAAATTATTACATAATTAATTATTATATTGACCATAGTCTACCGGTCTGTAGGCAATGGCACACGATGTACACAGCATTCAAGTTTATCACGAATAGGCTAATATTACATAAAGTACATAAAATAAAACTGCATGTGCACACAGTGATTTACATGATCATATCACCCACCTGCAGCACTTCTGCAAGCAGAGAACAACATAATAAAGCTAGGCGTTATATATTATAACGAATAAATAGGCCTATACTAAAAATATATTTTGACTTAAATAATAATTTAAGAAAATAAAAGAAATGTGCAACAAGCAGCCTACTCTAAAAAAAAGTCCTGGATTATTTTTTTTAACCCAAATGCTGAGATGAGCCTTTTGGGTAATTTATTTGAGTTATTTTTCCAGTGTTTGGGTAGTTTGTGTACATTTTATTTTATTTATAAAATTGTTTCTGTGCAGAATATCGTTCAAATGTATGCAGAGCAACATACAGGCGCAGGGTGTGAATCAATAAACAAACGTCCTCGCGTTGCGTCGGTTTTATTGCTTGATGAAGAATCTGATGCTTTGCTTAAAATAAACGATGTATTTATAAAGATACAGAACACAAATACTTTGGATGTTAAAACATGTCCTCAGAGCTGTTGACTGTTTGTTGTTGAGCAGGTTATGAAGGCAATCGCAGTTCATTTCGTCCATGAGTGAAGCGCAGGGCGGTGGTCTTATCCGTGAGCAGTTCCCTGAACAGACTCCATCCAGCTCGGTGTGAGAGCCAGCGCCGTTACGGTGGAAACACAGTCACAGAGTGGTCCATTTACTTGTGAATTACATCGGTTTAATGTTTAATCTTTACTTCTAATGTTTGTTAAATGAGATTAAATAGGGCAATGTGTAAAGCTTACATAAAAGCAAGCAAATTAGAAATAAAAGGAATTTATCACGTAAACCAGTGGTTCTGGAGTATTTTACAAAAGTTTAGAGGATTTAAATTAATCTGTAAATATTATTTCATGCATAAAGTAAAAAAAAGCTAATATTATAATAGAAACGAATAAACCCATTAGCTGGGTTAAATCAACCATTTATGATGGGTTAAATAAACAACCCGATTTACTTGGTAAAATTAACCCCAAATGTGTTCTGTCCTATATTTATCCAGCCCAAATTGGGTTGTTTTAACCCAGTGTTTTTAGAGTATGCAGAGTTTTTTCATTATTGTGCTTCGAAATTAAAGCAGACGGCGGAAAGCTGCATTCTATTTTTGTCTTATTTTACAAAAATGTTCAGAATTAAATAATAAAATGCGACTTATAGGCGACTTGGTTTTTTCTCTCTTGCTCTCTCTAAAAAAAATAGCTTATTTTAACCATGCAGCAAACCTTTTAACATATTTTAATAAATTACAAAAAATAAATAAATAAGTGACTTTAAACCGTTTAACTGATTGTATTAATCGGTCAAAATTCTTATGAGTCGGTTAACGGTTAATGAACATCCCTATTAAAACAATTTCACCCTGAAACATAACTGTTTAATTGAGACATTTATTCAATAATTTCACTATAAACAGGAAAAAATAAATAGGCCTAACGTTACTGGATACATTTAATGTGAGAGCGTGATCTGAGCGGGATTGGTTTACCGGTGAGCGGAACATTAGCGGAGTGTTTGATTTGGCCGTGAACGACTGAGCGGTGCGCACACAGAGCGAAATATTGAGCGGCGCGTTCGCTCACATGCTCTGGTACAAAACGTTAATTAGGTAAAGCGATACACGAATTTAAATGGGAAAGTAATAAAATATTATATTATATGAAATAGAAATAGGCCTATAGCCCTAACAAGTTAACATAACCTAATAATAATAATATACAAATATTAAATTAAATGTTTAATGTTAATAAAAACTGTTTTATCCATCTCTGATAGTCCCGGGTTGCTGTGAACCGAGGACGGCCCCTAAAAAAATCAATGTTTTAACTCAGCTTGTCTTTACTGTCTATCCCATCACGCAGAATAAGAGTGCATCTATGTACCGCTCTGCAAATTAGTCACAATAACGTTTCATACAGTCTGGATGTTGCTTTATCTCATTTAAAGCACACCACTGTTCTTCTCAATTCGGCGACACCGACGCAATAGTGATAACCGAGGAAAGCAATTTTATATACTTCCACAATAAGAACAAAATGTTACGAATTGCTTTTTTAAAATAACAGCGTGCTTTCTGGCACGCCTTATGTCTAAAGGTCTACTTAAATAAAACAATCGAAAACAACTTTGTGTTTATTTCATTCGTATAGCCTAAATCCAGCAAGAGATACTGTACAGTCTTTGCATCTGTATATTGTGTTCAGTGCTCACACCCAGCGCAGCGAAGACTGTTCCTTCAGTAAAGCAAAGCCTGCAATTTAACCCATAAGAAGAACGTGATGCGATGATTCAGCTAAAGATCATTTAATATATGAAATCATTAATACATAATTAATATATAATCAGACTAAAGTATATCAAGGCCGCCCACATATGTGAAACAAATATTAAAACAGCTCATTTGTTTACCCACGAACAAAAATAGGCCTACGAAAAATCTAGCAATTTGTTTGCCGTTTTAAACAGAACGAAATAATAATAATAATAATAATTATTATTATTATTAACCTAAGAGAAAATCTCTTTATTTATCTTTGTTCATATTTCGATTTGTTGTTCAATCATTCTTCAGTCATTCAAATAAATAAATATTCCAAGCCCAGAGTCAATTATTCAAAAATAACTGTTTTGATCTGATCATATATAGCCTAAACAAGTCATGGGTCTGAGTGCTGTTATTGGATAATGTTGTATTGGAGATTAATCCTAATAAACATGCTGCTATAATTAAAACCATTACATTGTATTTCAATTCAGCAGCGTGCAGATCCTCCTTTATGTCAGACTGAGCAGCGCGCGGACACTGCTCACCTCAGCCCTACCATATATCTATTATAATGACACATAACGAGAAAAATATGTCATTATAACGAGAAAAGATGTCGTTTTAACGAGAAAAGATCTCGTTATTACGAGAAAATATGTCGTTTTAACGAGAAAAGATCTCGTTTTAACGAGAAAAGATCTCCTTATTACGAGAAAATATGTCATCTCGTTATTACGAGAAAATATGTCGTTTTAACGAGAAAAGATCTCGTTTTAACGAGAAAAGATCTCGTTATAAGGACATAATTGAGTGGAAAAAATATTATGTGTGGGCAGTATTACATCACCGTAATTTTACACTTAAAATATTCGAAAATTATTACTTTTCTATGAGGACTGGACAAACTAAATGTAAATGTAAATGTATATTCACTTATTTATCCGATTTAAATTACTTTTAAAATTTATTTGTACATGTCATTTTACATTACTATATTCTAAAACAGTAACCATACACACTGTAGCCTATGCCTACCATCTAGTGCAAATGTTTCAGATTCTTAAAAGCTTCTACGTAGGAGTCTTCTATGGATCTGAGAGCAACTCTGAGTGAGGAAAAGACAAAACTTAAAAAATATGTAATTTTGTATAACTTTATGTCTGATAACTTTCAGTATAGTCAACATGGACCAGAAAAGCACGGACACAATTGGAACAAATCACATGCTGTTATTAAAACTATATTGACAGTCAAAAAGCGTCTTGAAAAGTTTTGCTTATAAATGTATGCAAGTAAAGAACTTGCTGTTGGCTACTGGTGGTAAACAGACCCCCCTTCCCCTCCACCCCTCCACCTCCACACACACACACGTGCCCCCTCCACAGAGAATTAATGAAACAAAACTATTTAAAACTTAAAAACATTAATGAAATAATACAATATAATGTGCTATGCATTGATATTCTGTTGGTCGAAGTCTTATTTATCTGATGATAGGCTTATGAAAATTATATAGTTCATAACATGTCAAGTGTGGCTCATGATCACCAGTTTGAGAACCACTATTAGGTTTAAATCTATGGACTGTACAATTACATTACACTGGTGGTGTGCACTTAAATATATTAGAAATTCGATATTTTATTAAGATAACACAAGAATGGGGTTGTCATGCCACTATATCTTATATCGTTGAATTCTTTATTGGATTAATAGCTATATTCTAATGTTCCAAATATAATTGCGTTCTAATAATTCAGCTATAAACAATCAATATTTGACTAAAACTTGTCTATTAATACCTGTTTGCGTGAACTTTAACTTTGAAATTTTTTAACTGGTGCCCCGCCTCTTACTTCTTAACCCTCTTGCTTTATGCCGTTCTATGGTACCGTGCTGGAAAAACGGAAAATAACATTGTGCTTTGCGAGTTACCCATCGCGTGTTGGTAATTGGGGTGTACCACAGTTTGCTTTGCCGATTGCTAGACGTAGTTGGCAAACGGTTTGCCAGAATATACCCTGACCGCGCTCTAACAAGGAACGCCAAAGGCTATACTGACGCTAGAGCGCGTCTTTTTGAGATCAGGAGAGTGAGGTTTACACACCGCCCTTACTGGCATACACATCTGTTACACTTACTTAACATTTAAGTACAGTAACTTAGTTTTTATTTAACTTTAAGCAGCTACAATACATTTTATTTAATCTTTAAGCACAGTACAGTTTTATTTCACTTTTAAATAAAAAGTACTTGATAAAAAAAAACAGGCTGTATATGTAGCTGCAAGTAACAACAATCAGGCCACGTGTCCACCAAAGCCAGCTGAAAACACCCAGGTGTGAGCGCTTGAGAGGGCAGCGTATTTGAGACGCTGCGGTTGCTATGATATGGAATATCCGCTGAAGTAATATGGCAGACGCATCGCGAATGAAATGTTTCTCCAAGCATTATTTTCATAACAATATTATTGTACTCAATTCCATCTGGTAAAGACATAAATACTCAGAGACAAGCAATATTAACTTCTCCATTGTTGTTCAGTCGTAGTACAAGCAGGGTGTGACGGTATTAGTCCCGCCCCTCCTCCACTGTGATTGGTTAGCTGACTAATAAGTGACAGTGATGAGTGCTAACATTCTTAAATTCTCGGTGCCGAGAAAACGCCGAGTGCTCAGCATGAAAAAGACGCTCCCATTTAAAACAATTTAAAAAATCGCTTTTGGTGGACACGCTGCCTGATTTATATTTAATTCTGAGATTCCTCTCTGCACTAGAGGAAGCTCACGTACCACTAGAGGTACGCGTACCACACTTTGAGAACCACTGGTTTAAATGATTCAGTTCAATCCCAATGACTCACTTATCAGTGACTTGCTGACACCTACTGGTGGTTCTAATTTAACATTTAAAGTATCTTTTGATTTATTTGAATTTCAAATGACTGTTTAACATTTGTGACCCTGGCATGGAGCACAAAACCAGTCTTAAGTCACTGGGGTATATTTGTAGCAATAGCCAACAATACATTGTATGGGTTCAAATTATACATTTTTCTTTTATGCCAAAAATCATTAGCATATTAAGTAAAGATCATGTTCCATTAATATATTTTGTAAATTTCCTACTGTAAATATATCAAAACTGAGAGCTTAATTTGAACAACTTTAAAGGAGATTTTCTCAATATTTTGATTTTTTTGCACACTCAGATTCCAGATTTTTAAATATTGTCCGATCATAACAAACCATACGTCAATGGAAATATGATTTATTCAGCTTTCAGATTATGTATAAATCGCAATTTAGGAAAATGGACCCTTATGGTTTTGTGGTTCAGGGTCATATTTATCAAAACATTATTTCTGCATTTGTAACTGCAGGCTAAATGCATTCATGTCAGTGTGTAATATACATTTATGCCACTTCAGATGAAGCTTCTGCGTTTCCTCTGCATTGCAAAGATTAATTTTGTTGCTACTGATTTAATTTCCCTGGTAACAGCCCAAATGTCTTATTATTCTAATTAACTGATTACTTTAATTGAAAACACCTAGTTTGAGATTTATAGGCCCATATCCCAGGTGTGTCAAACTCAGTTCCTGGAGGGCCACAGCCCTAAAGAGTTTAGTTTCAACCCTGCTCCAACACACTTACCATGTAGTTTTCAAATAATCCTAAATGATTAGTTTAGCTGTATCAGATGTGTTTAATTAGGGTTATATCTATACTGTGAAGGGCTGTGGCCCTCCAGGTACTGAGTTTGACACTTTTGGTCTATCCCATTTTTCCCTCCCTCCCATTGTTAAAATGTAACTAAGTAATTTTTACTCTGAGTACATTTTAAATGAGCTACTTTTTACCTTTACTTCAGTATATTTTTAGACTGGCACTTTTACTTGTACTTAAGTAAAATTTCAGTAATGTAATGGTACTTTTACTTGAGTATAATCTTTTTGTACTCTTTCCACCTCTGTCTACAAGATACAGATGTCCTAACAGCATTTATTTCATTAGTCTGTGTTAAACTGTTTAATGTAAACCAAAACAAATGTAAAAAACAATGAACAAAACTTTAAACACAAATGGAAGGAATTATGGAAACACTGATTTATTTCTTGGTTACATAACTGTACTTCTGTTTATTATTTAGCTTTTATTCTTAAAATTGTAATATTTGGTAAATATTAAATGTAAAAATCTAACAGACAAACAGAAATGCATGTGTGAATTTGTATTCAGATATTTTACTATAAATAGAGAGAATGAGAATAAGCTTTATTGTCAGGTATGTTTACACATATGAGGAATTTGCTATAGTGACAGAAACATGAATGCAGATTATACATTTACATTTATGCATTTAGCAGACGCTTTTATCCAAAATCACTTACAGTGCATTCAGGTTATGCATGTTCCCTGGGAATTGAACCCACAACCTTTTGTGCTGCTAACGCAATGCTCTACCACTGAGCCACAGGAACACAGCCAGCAGGTAAACATAAATGCTTAATATGTGAATTAGTAGAAAACAGGGTTTCCTCGGGTCCTTAAAAAGTCTTCACATGTCTTAAATTCAGATTCAATGGTTCTTAATATTTTTGGTCAGATTACTGCTAAAATATATTTTTCAGTCTGATGGACCCAGTGACTTTACAGTAGGGGTGTAACGATTCACTCATTTTCTCGATGCATCGATTACAAACCCTGACGATGCATATGCATCGATCTCAAAACATGGATTTTTGAATGGTCAATTTCGGACAGTAATCGATTTAAAATGCTAAGAATAGAATGAATCGGGATTTCTATAGCGAGTCAATGCTTTCAAAATATATACACATTAAATTACTACAAGCACGAATGAATGGAGACCTTGAACAGTGTTCGTGTCTCACATCTCTCCTTCACGCGCTCCACTATTAACCGTCTGTCACAGGATTGTGTTCGTCTCACTGATACATTTGTTGAGCAGCTGATGTGTGAGCTCTTAGTACTCGTGGCCAGTAATGCTATAGTGATGTAGTTTTACTTTTCTGACGTTTTTCAACGTCATACCGACGACATTACCTGAGCAGTCGAAGGCTGTGCATTTATTGCATGGACGGAGCAAAAATGTAAGTGTGTAAAGCATACGCACAATTCCATTGAATGATAAATGTGTTTTAACAATGTCGTTGAACCGAATGTACGAAGAAAACCGTTACAATAACCACAGCATTAACAACAACCTTGAAATAAGAGCGCAAGGTTTATCTAATAATCAGATGCTTGAAAGTAGCGTTTGTTGTCATAGCAAACAGACATCGGCACTTTTTCTTTCAGAATCATCATTCGTCGATGGAGAGGAAAAGTTACATACTATAGCATTTTATTTTATGAAAATGAGATAAAGAAGTTTTCGCACTGAAAGAGAAGTGATCTCTGGCTCAAAGAACAGGCCAGACTATATCTGCAGCTGAGCTGAATAAAAAGCAGAATGAACTGATGAAACATTAAGACAATAAATACAATTTATGAATGATGCAGTGCTAATTGACATATCAATTATTACAGTACAGAAACTATAAAGTATATTTTCTACCTTATTCTGTGCAGAACATTTAAATAATTGTTTGTAGTATAAAACAATTATAAAATTTTATTAGGAAAATGTATAGATTAGAAATGATTGATTATTAAATAGTTCTTACTACAGAAATTCTGGATGTAACTGTATTTTCTAATATAGATAATTGTACCTTATTTTGTAAAAAATTGTAGAAATGATCATAATTTGGTGTAGCTGTTGTCTACTTTCACTTCACATTATTTAATTATATTTTTACCTTTTTAACTTTAATTTCAGGTCTAATGGAGGAGAAACAACATCATGTCAAAACTGGAGAAACAACTCACTCACAGACTGAAAGAGTTTCTTTACTGAAAAGAAGAGACAAGAAAAGTTTCACCTGCACTCAGTGTGGACAGAGTTTGTCAAGCAAGAAGAATCTCAATGTTCACATGAGGATCCACACTGGAGAGAAACCGTTCACATGTGATCAGTGCGGGAAGAGTTTCACACAATCACCACACCTTCAGAGACACATGAAGATCCACACTGGAGAGAAACCGTTCACATGTGATCAGTGCGGAAGACATTTGTGTGTGCTTCAAATCTGAAGACTCACCTGAAAGTTCATTCATGTTCTTTATGTGGAAAGAGTTTTCACAGCTGAAGAATTTAAAAGTACATCAGAAGATACACACTGGTGTGAGAGAATATATGTGCTTTGAGTGTGAGAAGACTTTATTACAGATGGAGATTTGAAACAGCACCAGAGGATCTACACTGGAGAAACCTTACAAGTGTTCACACTGCGACAAGAGATTCAGTCGGTCAGGAAATCTGAAATCACACGAGAGGATTCACACTGGAGAGAAACCGTATCACTGCACTGCATGCGGGAAGAGTTTCACTCAATCATCTCATCTACGGAGTCATAAAATAAATGCTCATATTTAGTTTATCTTCAGGTTCAGTGCTTTCAGGTGCTACACCGCATCTCTTCCATATTAATCTGTCATAAGAAACATCATCTAAATTAGTCACAGTGAATGAAGTTCATCTTCAAGACCAGCAGCTTCATCTGTAAGATTCAGACCAACTCAATAATAGAGTCCCCCAAGAACAATATCTAATGTTTTATTCTTGTATAAAACTTTGATTTATGATATTAATTATATTATTATGCTTTACCATGAGTTTCATTTTATGTTCTTATGCATATTTGTAGAAGCTTTTTACGGGTTCAAAATGGTCATGTTCATTAAGTTGAAAAAGAGGCTGATTTGTTTTAATTTCATCTTTCACTCTTGTTTAAAAAAAATGCTATTCTTTCGCTTAGGGTGTATTTTATACCAAACAAAATTAATAATCATGCTGTCTAATCAGCATCTTGATATGCTACACCTGTGAGGTGGATGGATTATCTCGGCAAAGGAGAAGTGCTCACTAACACAGATTTAGACAGATTTGTGAACAATATTTGAGAGAAATAGGCCTTTTGTTTTCATAGAAAAAGTCTTCGATCTTTGAGTTCAGCTCATGAAAAAGGGGGGCAAAAACAAAAGTGTTGTGTTTATAATTTTGTTCAGTGTACAAAATGCAGGTGTAAGATATTCTGTCATGTAGGTTTGCATCTGATCCATCTTCACTTTTATTCACTTGAGATGCTTTCCTATCTTGTTACTCAAAGAGAGAGATCTGTCTTTTACTTTATATTTGCTTCAAGTATTAAACTGTTTTAGTCCACGTTTGTCATGAATTAATAATTTCACAATGTGATCAGTTTGTGGCACTGCTGAGGTGGTATGGAAGCCCAGGTTTCTTTGACAGTGGCCTTCAGCTCATCTGCATCGTTGGGTCTGGTGTCTCTCATCTAGATTCTCAATGGGGTTCAGGTCAGGCGAGTTTGCTGGCCAAGTCCGAAGCAGAAGGAAGCATGAAGTCCTCTACACTCTTTCTCCAGACTCTGGGACCTTGATTTCCAAAATGTACATTCATCTGAAAAGAGGACTTTGGACCACTGAGTAACAGTCCAGTTATTTTTCTCCACAGCCCAGGTAAGACGCTTCTGACGTTGACTCCAGCTTCAGTCCACTCCTTGTGAAGCTCTTCCAAGTGTTTGAATCAGCTTTGCTTGACTGTATTCTCAAGCTTGCGGTCATCCCTGTTGCTTGTGCACCTTTTCCTACCCAAATTCTTCCTTCCAGTCAACTTTGCATTTAATATGCTTTGATACAGCACTCTGTGAAGAGCCACACCTTTCAGTAATGACCCTCTGTGACTTACCCTCTTTGTGGAGGGTGTCAATAATCGTCTTCTGGACCATTGCCAAGTCAGCAGTCTTTCCCATTATTGTGGTTTCAAAGAACAAGAGATACCCAGAATGTATACTGTAGGATGGTCATTTATTGAAACTCAAATGTAAATATTCTAATATATTTTGAGATACAAATTTTTGACTTTCATGATCTGTAAGCTCTAATCATCAAAATTAAAACAAAAAACCTTTATAATTATTTTACTTTACATGCAATGAATATAAAATATATGAAAGTTTCACTTTTTAAATAAGTTATAAGAATTTTTTATAAAATTAAAAACTTTTCACGACATTCTAATCTATTGAGACGCACCTGTACAAAATGGCATAAACAAATTGGACCAAATTTCACATTTTGTGTTTTCTGTTATCAGTTTATTATTTTAGGAGACAAGACTATATACTTTTTAAAATGTATCTAATCTATCACAATCTAAAATAGATTCCACATCCGCCAGCTTTATATCATTCCATGTCTGTGCATTCTGTATTGATCTACTGTTTGGAGCATCAGCTCACCTCTTCACCTGTGTCCTCTTCACCTGTGTCCCACTTCACCTGTGTCCCACTTCACCTGTGTCCCACTTCACCTGCCTCCATCACCTGCTGCCCCCTGGACACAAGCTAACAGCTCCTCCGTGCTGCCTCAGCTGCCTGTCACTGCTCTCTGATAAACACCTGTTCATCCACACTGCACTGTAATAATCTATGTATATTTACTGTATATTCACTGAAAGGCATCCTGTACTGTAGTTTTCTATCCATATAGAGTTCATCAGACTGTTAGCTGTGCTGCTGAAAAAAACAATAGAACCCTGCCCAAAACACAATAAAATTGGATTTAATGGTTATAATGGGAATTGTCTTGGTTTTAATGGAAACTATAATGGTGTCTACTGGTAAAGCACTTGAAAAGCATTGATTTTGAGCTAAACTGCTGGAAAGTTACTGCTAATAAATTCGGTGATCATTTCCTCACTTTCATATTATTCCAAACCTGTATGACTTACTTTCTTCTGTTAAACACAAAAAGAAGATTTTGTAGAATGTTACTAAACCATTTTGGTTACCCTTGATTTCTACTGTATGGACAAAAATTTCTCAAATTATGTTCCACAGAAGAAAGAAATTCATACAGGCTTGGACTGACATGATGTTGAGTAAATTATGACCATTTTCATTTTTGGGTGAATCTAGATTTAAGAACTTTATTATTTGTAAATAATAAACACGTAATTTATATACAGTCATGGCCAAACATATCGGCACCCTTGATAAATATGATCAAAGAAGGCTGTGATTTTTTTTTTTTTTTATTGTTAATCCATTTGATCTTTTTTTTTTTTTATCACAAAAATATAACCTTTCAGTTCATAAGAATTTAAAGTGAGGGAAAATATCGTTATGAAATATATATTTAAATGACAATTCGATTAATCGATTTAAATCATAAAACTCTTTAAATATTAAGTGTTTGCAGACACACATATAGCACCGAGCCTGATGAAAATATATCAGATAACGTTACGATTCAGTAAAAATACTGCTCAAACAAATGGTGTAAGTGTATTTTGTAGGAGTGAATGGATGAAATAAAAGGGATTTTATTTCTTATCCTTGGTTTGTGGCTGTTTGAAATGTGCTGATCTGCTTTGTCATTGAACCTGAGAAAAACTTTGAAAATAACCATAATGACGCAGTCTCCGTGCTACAATAATAATGATAGAAGCAAAGTTTTTCACTGTGGGGACATATCTTTATAAGTACAATTTGACTATTATTTGTGTCCCCTTCAAAAATTGCTCATGAGAAATTTTATATTTATTGTCCCCCCCTACTGTTAAATGAAATTTACGCCCATGCTTTCAGTAGCACCATACACAGTAGAAAAAATAAAAAAACGAGTCAGTTTTAATCCTTATAAGGATATTTATTATTGTCAGCCTCTTAAAATATAGTAAATACACAGTTTGAACATGAACACTGCACCGTGCTTACTTCCACGTAAATAAAAAACGTAATTATTAAAATAAAATATATTGTACCTAAAAGTGAAATAAAAACTGTACTGTACTTAAATGTAAAAAAAATTGTACTTAAATAAAGATTAAATGACAATGTATCATACTTCCCACACCATCACACCGAGCGGGTCACGAACCCGGGATTCCGGCGCGGGAGGCGGGCGCTCTAACAAGGAACGCCAAAGGCTATACTGACGCTAGAGCGCGTCTTTTTGAGATCAGGAGAGTGAGGTTTACACACCGCCCTTACTGGCATACACATCTGTTACACTTACTTAACATTTAAGTACAGTAACTTAGTTTTTATTTAACTTTAAGCAGCTACAATACATTTTTATTTAATCTTTAAGCACAGTACAGTTTTTATTTCACTTTTAAATAAAAAAGTACTTGATAAAAAAAAAAAAACAGGCTGTATATGTAGCTGCAAGTAACAACAATCAGGCCACGTGTCCACCAAAGCCAGCTGAAAACACCCAGGTGTGAGCGCTTGAGAGGGCAGCGTATTTGAGACGCTGCGGTTGCTATGATATGGAATATCCGCTGAAGTAATATGGCAGACGCATCGCGAATGAAATGTTTCTCCAAGCATTATTTTTCATAACAATATTATTGTACTGCGGCAATTCCATCTGGTAAAGACATAAATACTCAGAGACAAGCAATATTAACTTCTCCATTGTTGTTCAGTCGTAGTACAAGCAGGGTGTGACGGTATTAGTCCCGCCCCTCCTCCACTGTGATTGGTTAGCTGACTAATAAGTGACAGTGATGAGTGCTAACATTCTTAAATTCTCGGTGCCGAGAAAAAAACGCCCGAGTGCTCAGCATGAAAAAGACGCTCCCATTTAAAACAATTTAAAAAAAATCGCTTTTGGTGGACACGCGGCCTGATTTATATTTAATTCTGAGATTCCTCTGCGTACCACTAGAGGAAGCTCACGTACCACTAGAGGTACGCGTACCACACTTTGAGAACCACTGGTTTAAATGATTCTGTTCAATCCCAAAGACTCACTTATCAGTGACTTGCTGACACCTACTGGTGGTTCTAATTTAACATTTAAAGTATCTTTTGATTTATTTGAATTTCAAATGACTGTTTAACATTTGTGACCCTGGCATGGAGCACAAAACCAGTCTTAAGTCACTGGGGTATATTTGTAGCAATAGCCAACAATACATTGTATGGGTTCAAATTATACATTTTTCTTTTATGCCAAAAATCATTAGCATATTAAGTAAAGATCATGTTCCATTAATATATTTTGTAAATTTCCTACTGTAAATATATCAAAACTGAGAGCATAATTTGAAAAACTTTAAAGGAGATTTTCTCAATATTTTGATTTTTTTGCACCCTCAGATTCCAGATTTTCAAATATTGTCCTATCATAACAAACCATACGTCAATGGAAATATGATTTATTCAGCTTTCAGATTATGTATAAATCGCAATTTAGGAAAATTGACCCTTATGGTTTTGTGGTTCAGGGTCATATTTATCAAAACATTATTTCTGCATTTGTAACTGCAGGCTAAATGCATGTCAGTGTGTAATACATCTACGCCACTTCAGATGAAGCTTCTACGTTTCCTCTGCATTGCAAAGATTAATTTTGTTGATACTGATATAATTTCCCTGGTAACAGCTCAAATGTCTTATTATTCTAATTAACTGATTACTTTAATTGAAAACACCTAGTTTGAGATTTATAGGCCCATATCCCAGGTGTGTCAAACTCAGTTCCTGGAGGGCCACAGCCCTAAAGAGTTTAGTTCCAACCCTGCTCCAACACACACACCATGTAGTTTTCAAATAAGCCTAAATGATTCGTTTAGCTGTATCAGATGTGTTTAATTAGGGTTATATCTATACTGTGAAGGGCTGTGGCCCTCCAGGTACTGAGTTTGACACCTTTGGTCTATCACATTTTTCCCTCCCTCCCATTGTTAAAATGTAACTAAGTAATTTTTACTCTGAGTACATTTTAAATGAGCTACTTTTTACCTTTACTTCAGTATATTTTTAGACTGGCACTTTTACTTGTACTTAAGTAAAATTTCAGTAATGTAATGGTACTTTTACTTGAGTATAATCTTTTTGTACTCTTTCCACCTCTGTCTACAAGATACAGATGTCCTAACAGCATTTATTTCATTAGTCTGTGTTAAACTGTTTAATGTAAACCAAAACAAAAAAACAATTAACAAAACTTTAAGCACAAATGGAAGGAATTATGGAAACACTGATTTATTTCTTGGTTACATAACTGTACTTCTGTTTATTCTTCTGATTTTATTCTTAAAATTTTTAATATTTGTAAATACTAAATGTAAAAATCTAACAGACAAACAGAAATGCATGTGTGAATTTGTATTCAGATATTTTACTATAAAAAGAGAATGAGAATAAGCTTTATTGTCAGGTATGTTTACACATACGAGGAATTTGCTATAGTGACAGAAACATGAATGCAGGTTATACATTTACATTTATGCATTTAGCAGATGCTTTTATCCAAAGCAACTTACAGTACATTCAGGTTATGCATGTTCCCTGGGAATTGAACCCACAACCTTTTGTGCTGCTAACGCAATGCTCTACCACTGAGCCACAGGAACACAGCCAGCAGGTAAACATAAATGCTTAATATGTGAATTAGTGGAAAACAGGGTTTCCTCTGGTCCTTAAAAAGTCTTCACATGTCTTAAATTCAGATTCAATGGTTCTTAAATATTTTTGGTCAGATTACTGCTAAAATATATTTTTCAGTCTGACGGACCCAGTGACTTTACAGTAGGGGTGTAACGATTCACTCATTTTCTCGATGCATCGATTACAAACCCTGACGATGCATATGCATCGATCTCGAAACATGGATTTTTGAATGGTCGATTTCGGACAGTAATCGATTTAAAATGCTAAGAATAGAATGAATCGGGATTTCTATAGCGAGTCAATGCTTTCAAAATATATACACATTAAATTACTACAAGCACGAATGAATGGAGACCTTGAACAGTGTTCGTGCCTCACATCTCTCCTTCACGCGCTCCACTATTAACCGTCTGTCACAGGATTGTGTTCGTCTCACTGATACATTTGTTGAGCAGCTGATGTGTGAGCTCTTAGTACTCGTGGCCAGTAATGCTATAGTGATGTAGTTTTACTTTTCTGTAGTTTTTCAATGGCTCTCGGTCATACCGACGACATTACCTGAGCAGTCGAAGGCTGTGCATTTATTGCATGGACGGAGCAAAAATGTAAGTGTGTAAAGCATACGCACAATTCCATTGAATGATAAATGTGTTTTAACAATGTCGTTGAACCGAATGTACGAAGAAAACCGTTACAATAACCACAGCATTAACAACAACCTTGAAATAAGAGCGCAAGGTTTATCTAATAATCAGATGCTTGAAAGTAGCGTTTGTTGTCATAGCAAACAGACATCGGCACTTTTTCTTTCAGAATCATCATTCGTCGATGGAGAGGAAAAGTTACATACTATAGCATTTTATTTTATGAAAATGAGATAAAGAAGTTTTCGCACTGAAAGAGAAGTGATCTCTGCTCAAAGAACAGGCCAGACTATATCTGCAGCTGAGCTGAATAAAAAGCAGAATGAACTGATGAAACATTAAGACAATAAATACAATTTATGAATGATGCAGTGCTAATTGACATATCAATTATTACAGTACAGAAACTATAAAGTATATTTTCTACCTTATTCTGTGCAGAACATTTAAATAATTGTTTGTAGTATAAAACAATTATAAAATTTTATTAGGAAAATGTATAGATTAGAAATGATTGATTATTAAATAGTTCTTACTACAGAAATTCTGGATGTAACTGTATTTTCTAATATAGATAATTGTACCTTATTTTGTAAAAAATTGTAGAAATGATCATAATTTGGTGTAGCTACATTATTTAATTATATTTTTACCTTTTTTAACTTTCATTTCAGGTCTAATGGAGGAGAAACAACATCATGTCAAAACTGGAGAAACAACTCACTCACAGACTGAAAGAGTTTCTTTACTGAAAAGAAGAGACAGAAAAGTTTCACCTGCACTCAGTGTGGACAGAGTTTGTCAAGCAAGACGAATCTCAATGTTCACATGAGGATCCACACTGGAGAGAAACCGTTCACATGTGATCAGTGCGGGAAGAGTTTCACACAATCACCACACCTTCAGAGACACATGAAGATCCACACTGGAGAGAAACCGTTCACATGTGATCAGTGCGGGAAGACATTTGTGTGTGCTTCAAATCTGAAGACTCACCTGAAAGTTCATTCATGTTCTTTATGTGGAAAGAGTTTTTCACAGCTGAAGAATTTAAAAGTACATCAGAAGATACACACTGGTGTGAGAGAATATATGTGCTTTGAGTGTGAGAAGACTTTTATTACAGATGGAGATTTGAAACAGCACCAGAGGATCTACACTGGAGAGAAACCTTACAAGTGTTCACACTGCGACAAGAGATTCAATCGGTCAGGAAATCTGAAATCACACGAGAGGATTCACACTGGAGAGAAACCGTATCACTGCACTGCATGCGGGAAGAGTTTCACTCGATCATCTTCTCTACAGAGTCATACAATAAATGCTCATATTTAGTTTATCTTCAGGTTCAGTGCTTTCAGGTGCTACACCGCATCTCTTCCATATTAATCTGTCATAAGAAACATCATCTAAATTAGTCACAATGAATGAAGTTCATCTTCAAGACCAGCAGCTTCATCTGTAAGATTCAGACCAACTCAATAATAGAGTCCCCCCCCCCCCCAAGAACAATATCTAATGTTTTATTCTTGTATAAAACTTTGATTTATGATATTAATTATATTATTATGCTTTATCATGAGTTTCATTTTATGTTCTTATGCATATTTGTAGAAGCTTTTTACGGGTTCAAAATGGTCATGTTCATTAAGTTGAAAAAGAGGCTGATTTGTTTTTAATTTCATCTTTCACTCTTGTTTAAAAAAAAATGCTATTCTTTCGCTTAGGGTGTATTTTATACCAAACAAAATTAATAATCATGCTGTCTAATCAGCATCTTGATATGCTACACCTGTGAGGTGGATGGATTATCTCGGCAAAGGAGAAGTGCTCACTAACACAGATTTAGACAGATTTGTGAACAATATTTGAGAGAAATAGGCCTTTTGTTTTCATAGAAAAAGTCTTCGATCTTTGAGTTCAGCTCATGAAAAAGGGGGGCAAAAACAAAAGTGTTGTGTTTATAATTTTGTTCAGTGTACAAAATGCAGGTGTAAGATATTCTGTCATGTAGGTTTGCATCTGATCCATCTTCACTTTTATTCACTTGAGATGCTTTCCTATCTTGTTACTCAAAGAGAGAGATCTGTCTTTACTTTATATTTGCTTCAAGTATTAAACTGTTTTAGTCCACGTTTGTCATGAATTAATAATTTCACAATGTGATCAGTTTGTGGCACTGCTGAGGTGGTATGGAAGCCCAGGTTTCTTTGACAGTGGCCTTCAGCTCATCTGCATCGTTGGGTCTGGTGTCTCTCATCTAGATTCTCAATGGGGTTCAGGTCAGGCGAGTTTGCTGGCCAAGTCCGAAGCAGAAGGAAGCATGAAGTCCTCTACACTCTTTCTCCAGACTCTGGGACCTTGATTTCCAAAATGTACATTCATCTGAAAAGAGGACTTTGGACCACTGAGTAACAGTCCAGTTATTTTTCTCCACAGCCCAGGTAAGACGCTTCTGACGTTGACTCCAGCTTCAGTCCACTCCTTGTGAAGCTCTTCCAAGTGTTTGAATCGGCTTTGCTTGACTGTATTCTCAAGCTTGCGGTCATCCCTGTTGCTTGTGCACCTTTTCCTACCCAAATTCTTCCTTCCAGTCAACTTTGCATTTAATATGCTTTGATACAGCACTCTGTGAAGAGCCACACCTTTCAGTAATGACCCTCTGTGACTTACCCTCTTTGTGGAGGGTGTCAATAATCATCTTCTGGATCATTGCCAAGTCAGCAGTCTTCCCCATTATTGTGCTTTCAAAGAACAAGAGATACCCAGAATGTATACTGTAGGATGGTCATTTATTGAAACTCAAATGTAAATATTCTAATATTTTGAGATACAAATTTTGGAATTTCATGATCTGTAAGCTCTAATCATCAAAATTAAAACAAAAAAAACCTTTATAATTATTTTACTTTACATGCAATGAATATAAAATATATGAAAGTTTCACTTTTTTAAATAAGTTATAAGAATTTTTTTATAAAATTAAAAAACTTTTTCACGACATTCTAATCTATTGAGACGCACCTGTACAAAATGGCATAAACAAATTGGACCAAATTTCACATTTTGTGTTTTCTGTTATCAGTTTATTATTTTAGGAGACAAGACTATATACTTTTTAAAATGTATCTAATCTATCACAATCTAAAATAGATTCCACATCCGCCAGCTTTATATCATTCCATGTCTGTGCATTCTGTATTGATCTACTGTTTGGAGCATCAGCTCACCTCTTCACCTGTGTCCCTCTTCACCTCTGTCCCACTTCACCTGTGTCCCACTTCACCTGTGTCCCACTTCACCTGCCTCCATCACCTGCTGCCCCCTGGACACAAGCTAACAGCTCATCCGTGCTGCCTCAGCTGCCTGTCACTGCTCTCTGATAAACACCTGTTCATCCACACTGCACTGTAATAATCTATGTATATTTACTGTATATTCACTGAAAGGCATCCTGTACTGTAGTTTTCTATCCATATAGAGTTCATCAGACTGTTAGATGTGCTGCTGAAAAAAAACAATAGAACCCTGCCCAAAACACAATAAAATTGGATTTAATGGTTATAATGGGAATTGTATTGGTTTTAATGGAAACTATAATGGTGTCTACTGGTAAAGCACTTGAAAAGTATTGATTTTGAGCTAAACTGCTGGAAAGTTACTGCTAATAAATTCGGTGATCATTTCCTCACTTTCCAAACCTGTATGACTTACTTTCTTCTGTTGAACACAAAAGAAGATTTTGTAGAATGTTACCAAAACATTTTGGTTACCCTTGATTTCTACTGTATGGACAAACATTTCTTGAATTTCTCAAATTATGTTCCACAGAAGAAAGAAATTCATACAGGCTTGGAATGACATGATGTTGAGTAAATTATGACAATTTTCATTTTTGGGTGAATCTAGATTTAAGAACTGTATTATTTGTAAATAATAAACACGTAATTGATATACAGTCATGGCCAAACATATCGGCACCCTTGATAAATATGATCAAAGAAGGCTGTGATTTTTTTTTTTTTTATTGTTAATCCATTTGATCTTTTTTTTTATCACAAAAATATAACCTTTCAGTTCATAAGAATTTAAAGTGAGGGAAAATATCGTTATGAAATATATATTTAAATGACAATTCGATTAATCGATTTAAATCATAAAACTCTTTAAATATTAAGTGTTTGCAGACACACATATAGCACCGAGCCTGATGAAAATATATCAGATAACGTTACGATTCAGTAAAAATACTGCTCAAACAAATGGTGTAAGTGTATTTTACAATTATGTGAAATAGCGTGAACTGTTTACCTCAGAAAACCGCCACACTGAATCTAGCGCGGCTGATGACGTCATCGCCGCGAGGCGAAACCAAAAGTAGATGATCAAACATATGGAAAGATATTATGTGACATATTATGATTGCCTTTGGGTCTTTCCATGTGTTTTGGTCATCTACTGTTGGTTTCGCCTCGTGGTGATGACGTCATCAGTCGCGCGAGAGCTTCAGTGTGGAGTTTTCTGAGGTAAACAGTTCAGCTATTTACACTTCACACCATTAGTTTGAGCAGTATTTTTACATAATCATATTTGAATTATTTTCATCAGGTTCGGTGCTATGTGTGTGTCTGTTAATACTTATATTTAAAGAGTTGTATTATTTAAATCGATTGTCAGGATCAATTAACAATTGTGTTTCTCTTCGCATAGAAAACCGTAAGTTGTTGGGAAATACTTTGTTGTTATGAATGCGGTAAATAAAATTCGAACTACAGATTCATATCATATGTTTGATAAAAATGTGTTTCTACCAGCAAATATTTAGAATAAAGTGAGATGATCTGCTGCTGACCCTGAATGACTTGTTTAATGAGTATTTATAGTCTGAGGATCATCATATTATCAGCCGCTGAAAATACTCTTCACTTCAAACTGATACCTGTGAACTGAAAAAAGTCCATAAGTCCATTATTTGTTATTATTTATCACCTCCCCCCCTTAATTAATATACAGGCACAAAAAAATAAGAAAAAACACATACAATTAAAAGATGCCAAATATAAACAATGTAAGAATTTTAAAAGTGAAAGAATAAACACACAAAGAAATATAATTTTACAAATGTGCAGGGTGCAAATTTACCACCAATTAATTTAGTTTAACTTAACGTTAATTAGTTTTAGTTGTGTGGTTTATCTGAAACATGGTTTATCACCGACTAATGAATAAATATTGTTGTGATAGTTTCATCTTGTAATGTGACAATAGCTGATCATGCTTGTCTTAACAGCAATAAAATGAGCTTAATGTGCCAATTAACAGATCTGAAGTCATCAGCATAATGAATGAGGTGAAAACAGGATCTATTATTATGAAATAAAGAGTATTTTCATCAGTTGATAATATTGATGAGCCTCAGACTATAAACACTAATTGTCCATATGCATCTGAGTATAGTTAGAATTGTATTTACAGCATTCATAACATCACAGTATTTCCCTTCATCTGACCGTTTTCTATGTGAAGAGAAACTCTTTGAAATATTAGTGTTAGCAGACACACACATAGCACCGAACCTGATGAAAATAATTCAGATATGATTCTGTAAAAATGTTGCTCAAACAAACGATGTAAAGTGTATTTCACAACCACGTGCAACAGCGAACCACTCACCCGCGCGCGAGTGATGACGTCACTGCCGCTAGGCGAAACCAACCAAGTAGGTATCACTGGTTGATTTAATATTTTTTACAAGAAACTCATTCTGGAGATGTGGATGAAAAATGTTGGAAGACACAATGGGGAAATGCAGTTTTCTACAGTCATGGCAGTAACCATTCTGCTGGGGTCGCGATCCTTATTCACAAATTTAAAGGGGATATATTAAAAGTGGTGGGATCATATGACGGCAGGTGGATCTTGACTCTTATTAAGTTAGACAATTCTTTTGTCATTTTATGCAACATTTATGGGTATAATTCTCACCCCTCTAATAAACAACTTTTCTCTCACATCACTGTTAAAATTAAAGAACTACTTTTGGACTATAGAGATTCTCACATAATTTTAGGTGGTGACTTCAATGAGTGCATGGATGATGTTTTAGATAGATATCCCCCTAGACCCTGTAATGTTGCTTTAAGGAATAACGCAATTGTATCATTAAGCTCTGATCTCTCTTTGGTTGATGCCTGAAGGTTTTATAACCAAGATTCACAGGAATATACTTGGTCTAATAAAAATGTATTCCTTAAATCTAGATTAGATTTTTTCTTATATCCTCTTCAATTCTTCACCTTTTAAGGACATTTCACATTCTTTTGCTCCTTTGTCAGACATTAAGCTAATTTTAATAAATCTTGTTGGTTTGCAACCTATTTCTAAAATGCGGGGTTACTGGAAATGTAATAATGCTCTATTGAAGGATACTAAATTTAATGATAGCATTATTAATCTTGCGAATTAATTATTTACTAATATGCATAACGGCTATAAAGAAAGATGGGAATACTTCAAATATAAATCTAGATTGATTGCTATTAAAATATGTAAAGAACTGAAAGCCTCTAGGCTTCAAACTGAATCTATTTTGCTTTGTCGGTTAAATTAATTATTATCAAAGGAGAATGTTTCAGAAGAAGAAAAATTAGAGTTGAATAAGATACATTTTCAAATTAATGAACTTTATTTAGATTTAGCCAAAGGAGCATTTATTAGATCCAGAGCCAAATGGCTAGAAGAAGGCGAAAGGAACTCTAGCTATTTCTTTGCACTTGAAAAGAGAAATGGAAAGAGAAAATCTCTCTCAGCTCTTAATATTGATGGAGCAGTTTGTAAGGATATAGTTCAGATTTCTAATTTCGTTAGTAGCCTTTACTCTTCTAAATTTGATACTAATAGCTGTGATAGTTTCTTGATAAAATACAGTGTTGTATCCCTGCTATTGATGATGATTATAAATCATATTGTGAGTCTGGGTTAAAATGTAAAGAAGTATGGAAGGCACTTCAATCGATGAAAAAAGGAAAATCTCCAGGCATTGACGGCCTTTCTGTTGAATTTTACACTCACTTTTGGGATACTATTAAAAGCTCTTTAGTAAAAATGTATAAATAATGCATTATTCAAAGAGAGATGACAGTGACCATGAAACAAGGGATTATTTATCTTATCCCCAAAGCTAACAAAGATATTCTTTCAATTGATAATTGGCACCTCATTACACTCTTAACTGTAGATTATCAAGAATTAGAAGGAATTTCTGTTTTAGGGAGGGAAATGAAGATTTCACAATTGGCGGACAACACCAGATTGTTTCTAAAGGATGAATCGCAAGTGTCAAAGGTTCTAGACTTAATATACAATTTTTCTATCGCTTCTGGTCTAAAACTGAATGTCTCAAAATGTGAGATAATGCCTGTTCATGATTTGAATAATGACTCCATAGAACATATTCAAATTAAATCCACAGTTAAATATTTAGGCATTTATATCACCAAAAATCTTCTAGCTAGACAGCACTTGAATTTTTCGTCCAGGATCGTCAAATCCCAAAATATTCTTAATTCCTGGCTACAACAGGACCTATCTTTATATGGTAGAGTTATATTGTCCAAGGCTGAGGGTCTTTCTCATTTTGTATATCCATCTCTATCCTTATTTGTTGAGAAAAAAGTAGCCAAAGAAATTTATATTTTCTTAAAATTTGTTTGGAAAAATAAACCTCATAAACTAAAAAAGGAAGTGCTTTCCAATAGTAGAGCAGATGGAGGTATTGATCTTTTAGATTTTTCTGACACAACACATATTTTTTTTAAATGAATTGGCTTAAAAGATGTCTAGCTAATCCTAAATCCATTTGGTATTTTATCCCCAACCATATTTTTGATAAAATTGGTAGTCTTTCCTTCATTTGGAAATGTAACTATCTACCCTCTAAGCTACCTATAGCTTTGTCCAAATTTCATCAGCAGTGTCTCCTTGTTTGGAAACTTTGCTATGTTCACAGTTTTTCACCCCATAGAACATGTTTATGGAATAACAGGGATATTACCATCAGAAATAAATCATTATTTTTCCCCAGGTGCTTTCAAAATAATATTAACTGTATCCTTTGCTTATTTGATGACTCAGGAAATATTCTCTCTTATGAGCAATCTATGAGCTACCATAGTTTCCCGACTCCTACAAAATAATTTAATAAAGTGATTAAAGCTATTTCACCTGGATTAATTCACCTTGTTAAATGTCACTCTTTATTTAATCCAAGGAGTTCAGTTGTTACTCGGTCTCGGTTCTACTGGAGGTCCTTGGTCGATGATATAGACTGGAAAAGATCCTGGCTCTTACCTGGAAATATTGTATTTCTAATAAGGCAAAGGAAACACATTTTAAAATTTTACATCAAATATATCCTGTTAATTTGAATGTTTCTAAATATGTGGACATTGACAGCTCATGTTCCTTTAGCATACAAGCAGAGGAGTCATTAGAACATCTGTTTTTTGAAGGCCCTTTATCCAAGCAATTTTGGTCTGACCTAGGTTCTCATATATTTGATTCTGCCAATGCCGTACATTCTTTTAGTTTAAAATACATTATTTTTTATTATGATAATACTAAAAATAAACCCCTGGAACATACTATAAAAATATTATTTTATATGGTACATTTTTCATTCACAAACTAAAATTTGCAAATAGTCACCCATCCTATCTCCTTTTTAAAATTGAATTAAACTCACTTTTAAAATCTCTTCATCTTATAAATAATAAAAAAAACTAAGATTCCTAAAATATTATACAGAGACATTTAAAGAAAATCCATGTATTTAGATGCTTTCCTTATGTACGATTGTTTGTATATCTGTGTAATGTCATTCAGTTTAGTTTATGGATTTGTACGTGATCCCTTGGCTGTTCTTATTGTATTGTCTGTTCAAGCATTAATACAAAATTAATTTAAAAAAAGTAGGTATCGCTGCAGCCCGGAGACCTGCAAGTGGGAGGAGCTTGCGACAAGAGCGGCAAGCGGGAGGAGCTTGAGAACAATAAGTGGAAGTGGCTTGTTTCAAGAATAGCAAGTGGGAGGAGCTTATGCCGCTAGCCTGGATTTCATCGTAGTATAAAATGATATAAATATAACGATATATTTTCATAGTAGTTTCAACTGAAATTCTTAGTTTTGTTATTATTGTTTGTATCCAATACCATTCACTGTCAACATTGAAATCATGTCTTAACACATTTTGCCATGCTTTGTGATGGTAACATTGTAAATATTGAACTATAGTAATTTAAGCATATTTCTGTTTATTGCATTTTACTTCGACAATTCTTCTACAGTAGGAACATTAAAGCAAGAGGCAATATGCAATACATAAAGACAATTTTGAGTACTGTTGAGAAAATTAAGTTACCATTTGCCTGTACTGCACATTTTTATTTTGCATATTTCTTTAATCAAATTACAGCAAATGACAGACAAATCTTCTTCAGAACATGTTGCATGTGGGTGGGTAAATAATTGTATTTCTGATTAATCAAATTATGTACAATCATTCATTCAGCACAATAGATTGCATGCAGTGGACACGGCTAAATCCCCGATGCATTGCTTCCGAGTAAATTCCACGGAGCTCGCCTCGCTTGCCCTTCACAACATAACCTGTGGTGGGTACACAAGAAGCACAATGAGCATTAGGGTTAACCCACGTTTAAAACATTCTCCCCATACCATCCAAGATATGCATGACTTTCTCTTGTTGAACATGTACAAACATTTCAAGAATAATTTCTCAGCTCTGTGGGTCTATACTATGCAAGTAAATGGTGTCCAGAGATTTCAAGGGATGATATTACGCCAAGTAAATTAGACTTTATAACTATTTTTAAATGAAGTATTCCTTTTAAAAACCACTAGACAAAACGCCAGTTTATTCACCATTAATTTACACAAAACTGATTATTGATTATTATACGTTTTAAATAAAAAAATGTTTTAATTATATTACATTGTTGATTAGGAGATGTGTTCTAGTGCTTTTGAAAATGTATCTTATTCTTTATAAAATTACACTGTGAAAAGTTAACAGTTTGATCAACTTAAAAAAATACTTCAATTGGTAACACCTAACAAAATAACTTTATTTGTAATATATTAAGTTTATTTTTATTTTTTTTTTAGGTGTTACCAATTGAAGTACTTCTATAAGTTGATCCAACTGTTCACTTTTTACAGTGTTTCTATCATAGACTGTATAAAAACAGGTATATATTTACAAACGTTTAAGACATTTACACTTTATAAATCAGTGTAGTCCAAAACGTAAAAAAAACATTACGGTAACACTTTCTATGAAGCCCGTATTTATAATGCATTATAAGGGTATTCTTAAGACATTGTAATGAATGCATAATTAATTATAATAAAAAAACTTATAATGTTATAATCACCTTATAATTAATCATAACAACAATTATAATACATTATAATGCTTACGCATTTGTGCTTATAACTTTTACGATTATGATTATTTATGACACAATGAACACCATATTAAATCTACTTTTACATTGATAATGGGACTATATATCTTGACATTTTAAGATCTGCATAGTATCTTACTACAGTACATCTTGTACGTGGTTAGGTGTGGAGTGTTATTTGAGAGTTCCCTGTGAGGCTAATATTCATTTTGATGTGAGCTAGTTAACCATTTCAACTGAAAAAAGCAATGTTTATATGTTAGATTACATTTAATTTTGATGTCCCCTTAGTCTATTGACTATAAGCAACTTTGCAACTACATGTCAACTAACTCTCATTGGAGTATTAAAAGGCTTAGTTTAAGGTTGGGGTACAATGTTGACATGCAAAGTTGCTTACAGTCAGTTTGTATGTAGGGGAACCATCAAAATAAAGTGTTAGCATATATTAAGCAGACATACTACTAATACTCCAATGACTGCTAGTTGACATGAAGTTGCATGAGTTACTTAACAACAGCTGTCTAAAGGATACCATCAAAATAATCAAACATTATTTAAAAATATTAAAATACAAATTGTTCAAAGCAATCTGATCTGATATCTGATCTTATGGCTGTTTAAAAAAATGTTAACTATGGTGTCCCGAGTGCACGAAACCGAATGTAATCGGTACAACAGGAAATACAGTGAACATACATACATGCACATGTGAGTGCGGGTAGAGGTAATCTCGGCAGGCAGAGGGACGGGGCTGAGGTGCATAAATAGTCCACACATTGGGAACAGCTGAGAGTGATGAGTAGGTGTACAGGTGTGTGGAGTGAAGTGATGAATGGGTGCACAGGTGTGTGGAGTGAAGTGATGAATGGGTGCACAGGTGTGTGGAGTGAAGTGATGAGTAGATGTACAGGTGTGTGGAGTGAAGTGATGAGTGGGTGCACAGGTGTGTGGAGTGAAGTGATGAGTGGGTGTACAGGTGTGTGGAGTGAAGTGACGAGTGGGTGCACAGGTGTGTGGAGTGAAGTGACGAGTGGGTGCACAGGTGTGTGGAGTGAAGTTATGAGTGGGTGTACAGGTGTGTGGAGTGAAGTGATGAGTAGGTGCACAGGTGTGTGGAGTGAAGTGATGAGTAGGTGTACAGGTGTGTGGAGTGAAGTGATGAGTGGGTGCACAGGTGTGTGGAGTGAAGTGACGAGTGGGTGCACAGGTGTGTGGAGTGAAGTGACGAGTAGGTGTACAGGTGTGTGGACTGAAGTGATGAGTAGGTGTACAGGTGTGTGGACTGAAGTGATGAGTGGGTACACAGGTGTGTGGAGTGAAGTTATGAGTAGGTGTACAGGTGTGTGGAGTGAAGTGATGAGTGGGTTCACAGGTGTGTGGAGTGAAGTGATGAGTGGGTACACAGGTGTGTGGAGTGAAGTTATGAGTAGGTGCACAGGTGTGTGGAGTGAAGTGACGAGTGGGTACACAGGTGTGTGGAGTGAAGTTATGAGTAGGTGTATGTGCACAGGTGTGTGGAGTGAAGTGATGAATGGGTGCACAGGTGTGTGGAGTGAAGTGATGAATGGGTGCACAGGTGTGTGGAGTGAAGTGATGAGTAGATGTACAGGTGTGTGGAGTGAAGTGAGTGGGTGCACAGGTGTGTGGAGTGAAGTGACGAGTGGGTGCACAGGTGTGTGGAGTGAAGTGACGAGTGGGTGCACAGGTGTGTGGAGGAAGTGACGAGTGGGTGCACAGGTGTGTGGAGTGAAGTGATGAGTGGTGCACAGGTGTGTGGAGGAAGAGATGAATGGGTGCACAGGTGTGTGGAGGAAGTGATGAGTAGTGTACAGGTGTGTGGAGTGAAGTGATGAGTGTCACAGGTGTGTGGAGTGAAGTGATGAGTGGGTGCACAGGTGTGTGGAGGAAGTGAAGTGGGGTGCACAGGTGTGTGGAGGAAGTGGAGTGGGTGCACAGGTGTGTGTGGAGGTGGGAAGTGATGAGTAGGTGTGAAGGTGTGTGGAGGTGAAGTGTGTGGAGTGATGAGTGGGTACACAGGTGTGTGGAGAAGTGAGTGTGCACAGGTGTGGAGTGAAGTGATGAGTAGGTGTACAGGTGTGTGGACTGAAGTGATGAGTGGGTACACAGGTGTGTGTGGAGGAAGTTATGAGTGGGTGTGGAGTGAAGTGATGAGTGGTTACAGGTGTGTGGAGTGAAGTGATGAGTGGGTACAGGTGTGTGGAGTATGAGGTGTGTGGGTACACAGGTGTGGAGTGAAGTGATGAGTGTACAGGTGTGTGACAGGTGGTGAAGTGAAACAGGATGTGTGTGACAGGTGTGTGGAGGAAGTGATGAGTTAGGGTGTACAGGTGTGTGGAGTGAGTAGAAAGTGTGTGGATTTGATCCATGAGGTGTGGTGTACAGGTGTGTATAGGTGTGTATTTGAAGTGATGAGTGGTGTGGAGATATGAAGTGATGCTAGGTGTACAGGTAGTGAAGTGATGAGTCCAGGAGGAAGGGAGGTGGCGCCTCTCAGAGCAGAGAGGGAGGACGGGCCTGGACTCCTGACAATTATAATGCTATTTTATAATGCATTATGCTTTCATTATAATGCCTTAAAATACCTTAAGATCATTTGTATTGTATGGGCGTCATAAGTGTTACCAAAATTATAATGCCATGCAATTACATTACCTGCTTATGGTCTTCAGTATCCATAACCTGGAGAGCAAATTAGTTGTTTGTAGAAAAAAAAGATATTGTCAGGCACATTACAGATTGTAAGCTGTGTGTGGTACTAAGAAAACGTTGTACAAAAGCCACCAAGAAAATGCAATATTCACAGCTTGTAATACTTTTTAGTTTTACAAAACAAAACAAACAACAATTGTACATCACGCTTACCTCTTCCACTCATCTACCCTTGCCACAGGTCCTTTCACCCACTACATATGCCATGAACCGATAAAACAACCTACATGGCATCAAACAAACCAATCAAAATCTTCCGTTGGTTTGTACAGCCCACTTGCAGCTTAAGTCCCACCCGCTTGGATCTAGCTCCCACCTCCATTTATACCCATCTCAGAGAAAGCTTTGCTCGTTGGATTTGATCCATGCCATGTCCTAGAATTTTTTTTTATAGGTATAACTTTAGCACAGATATATATATATTTATATATTTAATCCAATCCGTCTGAGAGATATGATAATTAATTGCTGACACGCTACAGGCCTAAAGCACAGAAAAATCTAATTTCAAATACTTACAAATCATCTTCTTAGTGGACAAGACTGCAAGTAAGTTTTCAAAAAGGGTTTATTGTAAACGAATGTGTTTCTGAAGGTTTCTCCATATTTCTGCTTCTGTTGTATTCTGTTGTTTTTGTGAAAAAAGTCTTTTAAGATCATTTGGTTATTCTATTTGTTTGTAACTCTCTTTATTTTATATAGTGTTTTGTGTTGCTGTTGCTGGTAACTCTATATATTGATTCATCTCCAGGTCGTACTGAACAGCAGATTCAATGACAGTTTAGCTGCAGTATGTCAGAGAAGAGAGGAAAGATGAGTCTCTCAGAGAAACAGAGGTAAGACTGAGTCTGTTTCAGAGAATCATTTTAAACACTGCTGGAGTTTCAGATGTTTGCTGTAAAAAACAAAACCTTAACTAACTTTGTTTTATATTAACAAATGCTTTACAGAACTTCAGCGCTTCATCACTTCCTAATTAAAAATGTTTAAAAATAGCCAATAGATGATAAATATCTGAGAACTGAAAATCAATCATTTACAATCTTAACCCAATTTACAGTCACTCTTCAGCACTGGGTGTGTAGATACTTATTCCACATCGAAAATCAATCATTTACAATCTTAACCCAATTTACAGTCGCTCTTCAGCACTGGGTGTGTAGATACTTATTCCACATCGAAAATCAATCATTTACAATCTTAACCCAATTTACAGTCGCTCTTCAGCACTGGGTGTGTAGATACTTATTCCACATCGAAAATCAATCATTTACAATCTTAACCCAATTTACAGTCGCTCTTCAGCACTGGGTGTGTAGATACTTATTCCATATATTTATTCTCAGAAATTGTTAAACAAATGTAAGTCTGTAAACAAGAATGACTGTAATATTTAAAACTCTGCAAACGTTTCTGTGAAGGACAAGAGAGAATGTGTGTCAATATAAAACACAGATGAAGTGAAGTTTCTCTTCTCTCTTTGTGTCATTAGTGTAAGATCAGGATCACATGTGTCTGTGAAGAGTGACCGGTCAAATGATGGTGACATACCGAACTTCAGTGAGAAAAAAACATCTATCAAAAGGTATTTATTATCTTTAACATTATAATATTGTGTTGGCTTATTACTCCACTAAGATGCTTGTGATATAAATTAATGAAATAAAACGATAAATCACCGATTTTCTCTTTATTGAACTCAGTCTGGAGCTTCTTTCCAGTAACACAATAACACAAGCAGTCACAAGGAGGTATAAATTAACCATGAAAATAGATTATGCAGCCAAACATGATATCTTTCCATATATACATAGTCATAGATGGACAAATGCAAGTCTATACTGTGCTTAATTACCATCCTCAACAGTAAAGCTCTTTAAATGAGACTGAAGCAGCTCCTGTAGTGAAGTGTTTTGTTCTTTGTGTCATTAGTGTAAGATCAGGATCACATGTGTCCAGCGCTGTGTCTGTGAAGAGTGACCGGTCAAAGGGTCAAGGACCAAACTTCAGCGGAGAACCATCACGAACCAAACGGTATTTAATGTGTTTCTTATTTGTGTTTACACAGACTGTGTCAGAAAGTCTATCAGTGAATAATTATCATAAAACATATAGTTCATACATTTTTACAGTATTGTTTTTCTATTTGCTAAAAAGGTTTACAAGATGTTTTGGTAATTTCTTCTAAAAATGCAGTATTTTGATTTATTTTATTACTATCAGACTTAGTTATGAAACATTAGATCCAGATTTACAGACTCACAGGAACCACAATAACTTTACAGACAGTCTCCTGCAGATCTTCCAGGTAATAAAACACATTTTAAAGAATATTTAATAATTAAAATAAACAAATATGTTATTAAATTTTGTGTTACATTTTTTTTTTTCTTAACAAACCCACACAATAATAATGAAAACCTGTTTCTATTAATATTTACTGCAAATTAACGTTCGTCTCAACTTGAATATATATTTAATTACTGAATAAATAATTTTGACCAAATATAGATGAAGATTTTTTCTGTCATTCATTTTTGTCTTGCTTTATAGGATCTTGAGAGCAAAATAATCACATTTCTAAAGAAAGAACTGGAAAAGTTTAAGAAAATATTACAAAAAGAGGACTTGCAATGCTTTGTGAAGGACTTTATTGAGAATAAATGCAGCATGAAAGAAGCTGCTCTCGATCTCACGCTCTACTTTCTGAGAGATATGAAGCAAGATGAAGCTGCTGATACTCTAGAAGGTAAGAGACTCATGATCGTCTGTCACATTGTCACTTATTAATGTAGGACAGAAAATAAGATTAATAATATCTGTATTTTTGTTTCTGTTTAGATGAGTTGTTCTTTTTTCGTCAGCTAAAATGTAACCTAAAGAAGAAGTATAAATGTTTGTCTGAAGGAATTGCAAAGCAAGGTGACTCCACTCTTCTGAATAACATCTACACAGATCTCTATATCACTCAGGGTTGTAGTGAACAGGTCAATACTGAACATGAGGTAAGACAGATTGAAGTTGCTTCCAGACGTCATGAATCACAGGAGAAACAGGTTGAGTGCAAAAATGTGTTTGAAGCACCTGAACAAGACAAGCAGATCAGGACTGTACTGACAAAAGGAGTTGCTGGCATCGGAAAATCAGTCTCTGTGCAGAAGTTTGTTCTGGATTGGGCCGAAGGAAAAGAAAATCAAGATATCAGCTTCATATTTCCTCTTCCATTCAGAGAGATGAACTTAAAGGAGCAAGACAAACTAAGTTTGATGGACCTTATAACTCAGTTTTTCCCAGAGACAAAAGGACTGAACCTTACAAGAAGAAATCAATTCAAAGTCTTGTTCATTCTTGATGGTTTGGATGAATACCGACTTCCTCTAAACTTTAAGGATAATGAGACGTGGTCTGATGTTTCATCACCAGCTTCTCTGGATGTTCTCCTAACGAACCTCATCAAGGGAAATCTGCTTCCCTCTGCTCTCCTCTGGATCACCACCAGACCAGCAGCTGCCAGTAAGATTCCTCCTGACTGTATCGACCGGCTGACAGAGATACGAGGATTCAATGATGCACAAAAAGAGGAGTACTTCAGAAAAAGATTAATGGACGAGAATCAGGCCAAAGAAATCATTGCTCATGTTAAACAATCCAAGAGTCTCTTCATCATGTGCCACATCCCAGTCTTCTGCTGGATTTCAGCCACTGTTCTCCAGAACATTTTAGAGGAGAAAATAAATAAAGTTGAGAAAAATAATCAGGCTGATGATGCCTCCAAATCAAAAACTGAAGACACTCCAAAGACTCTGACAC
The DNA here is from genome assembly GCA_027564155.1 of Gymnocypris eckloni scoliostomus. Classification (NCBI taxonomy): domain Eukaryota; kingdom Metazoa; phylum Chordata; class Actinopteri; order Cypriniformes; family Cyprinidae; genus Gymnocypris; species Gymnocypris eckloni. The sequence goes on along the minus strand of CM050418.1, from coordinate 9,122,387 downwards.
AAATGTACACACACTTTCTCAGATTTCAGATCCAGCAGAGCAGACGAAAGTATGATGGAGAATACACACCAGATGTTTCCTGGGATAAAGATGCCATTTTTTCACTCGGGAAACTGGCGTTTCATCAGCTGGAAAGAAACAATGTGATCTTCTATGACACAGATCTGGAAGCCTGTGGTATTGACCTCTATAAGGCATCAGTGTACTCAGGCATGTGTACCCAGATCTTTAAGGAGGAAACTGGGATCGTTCTTGGGACCATGTACTGCTTCGTCCACTTGAGCATTCAAGAGTTTATTGCAGCACTTTATGCACATCTGTTTCTAGACATCAACAAGAAATATGTGTTTGATCAAGTCTCTACAGAACAGGAAAAGAAAAGTGAAACCATGATTGATTTGCTCAAAACTGCAGTGGACAAGGCACTAGAGAGTGATAATGGACACCTGGATCTTTTTCTACGATTCCTCCTTGGTTTGTCTCTCCAGTCCAATCAGAGACTCTTACAGGGTCTGTTGACGCAGAAAGACACCAATGACCAGAGCAAAAAGGAAATAGTTCAGTACATCAAGCAGAAATTAGAGGATAATCTGTCTCCAGAGAGATCCATCAATCTGTTCTACTGTCTGAATGAACTGAACGATCAAACTCTGGTTAAAGACATTCAGACCCAGCTTAGCAAAGGAAGTCTCTCATCTGCTGATCTTTCTCCTGCTCAGTGGTCTGCTTTGGTCTTTGTGTTGTTAACATCAGAGAATGAGCTGGAGGAGTTTGAGCTTCAGAAATTCAAGAAATCAGACGAGTGTCTCATTAGATTATCAGCAGTCATCAAAACCTCCAAAAGAGCTCTGTAAGTTATTTTATTTTATATTTGTTACATAGTTATTTTTACTTAAATATGCAGTTCATCTTCTTAAACTTCTGCTAAAAAGGAGATATACTCTTGCATAACCTTAATACATAAATTATTAACCTCCAGATTCTCCACCTCAAGACACTCAAGATAATAGAGCAGCACTTTTATATGTATAATTATTTGCCATTAATGATATAAACCTATTATTAATTTAAATATTTTAAGTTTTATTCATGTATGCTAGTTGATTTTATCTAGGCAATTTGAATCAATACAAGTCTAATATATATGCAGTATATTTACTGTTCATGTACAAATAATTGGTAGAAATTAAATATTTGTATTTAACAAATATATTACATGTATCTAACTCTGTGATTTGATTTATTTCTCTTGTAGGCTAAATGATTGTGGCTTAACAGACAAAAGCTGTCCGGCTCTGGCTACAGTTCTTAGATCAGATACCAATCTGAAAGAGCTGAGCATGAATAATAATAATATACAGGATTCAGGAGTGAAGCTGCTCTGCACTGGACTGAGGAATATAAAGTGCACATTAGAGATACTGAGGTAAGTTTTGTGACAGTCCCCAGTGTTTGGTTAGAATTCAGATTCCATCAGTTAACATGGACCTAGATAATTTGCCACAGAATTGAGGACAGAACTGCTTCAGCTCAGTGAAATTTGTAGACTATAATTCCAGCATGAACTCTACATTCCAGGTCCTACCACAGCATTTCAATGTGCTCAGGCGTTTCAGGTCCTGGAGTTTCTTCTAATGAGCTCATGAGTTAAATCAGGTGTGTTTGATTAGAGAGACACACAAAATGTGCAGTGTTGGGGGACGCCCGGGACCACGGTTGAGAAAAACTGATTTAGGTGAAAGACTTTTCACACCTGTGACTTTCACACACTTTCACACCGCCCATTCTACCTGCCCCGGGAGTTTACATCGATCATCGTTACTGCCGTTTATATACCACCTCAAGCAGATACTAGCTTGGCTCTGTCCAAACTCCACGACGAGCTCAGCGGCAACATCAACAAACACCCTGACGCTGCATGTATCGTTGCCGGGGACTTCAACAAAGCCAACCTCAGAAAAGTCATGCCAAACTTCCACCAACATATATCCTGTCCAACTAGAGGACAGAATACACTGGATCATTGCTACACCCAGTTTAAGAATGCCTACAAAGCTCGTTCACTGCCGGCTTTTGGCAAATCAGATCATGTCGCCATTTTTCTCACACCGGAATACAAACAACGGATCACTCATGAACTGCCGGTGGAGAGGGAAGTGACGCGTTGGTCCTCCCACTCTGAAGCTATGCTACAGGCGTCTCTTGATGACGTCGACTGGGACATGTTCCGGGCGAGTTCATCTGACGTCAGCGAATTCACGGACGTAGCAGTAAGCTTTATCAACACGCTAACCAACCAAGCCACCGAAACAGTAACAATAAGGACATTTTCTAATCAGAAACCGTGGGTGGACAGATCAATCCGTGATGCGGTTAACCATCGCACTGCCGCATACAACGCTGGTCTTTTTCGGGAAACATGAGCGAATACAAAACATTGTGTTGCCTCTCCTCGGGCAGTTAGAGCTGCTAAACTCAGATACAGGGAGAGAATTGAGTCACATTTCCAGCTCAATGACTCTCGACGCATGTGGCAGGGACTGAAGACCATCTGTTCCTCTGGAAACAACTCTTCCGCAGTGGTGAGAGCAGATCCGTTGCTGGCCGAAGAGCTAAACACCTTCTACGGCCGCTTTGAATGTAATGGCGGCGCGACTCTGCCGATCAATGCGTCTGGAAGCAGCAGACAGAGCAGCAATGATTATGCTATCACCTTTTCAGAGGATGACGTTCGGAGGGAACTAAAGAGAGTGAACGTCAGGAAAGCAGCCGGATCTGATGGGATTACTGGCCGCGTTCTGAGGTCCTGTGCTGATCAGCTTGCTGGTTTGTTTACGTCCATCTTTAATGAGTCCCTCGCTACCTCTGTTGTTCCCACCTCATTTAAAAAATCTGTCATAATCCCTGTGCCTAAGAACAGTAAACCCTCTTGCCTGAATGACTATCGTCCAGTTGCCCTCACATCGACAGTCATGAAGGTTTTTGAGAGACTCTTAAAGAAACACATTTGCTCCTCCACCTGCTACTCTGGACCCTCTTCAGTTTGCCTATCGGCCAAATAGGTCTACTGGTGATGCCATCTCCCAGGTACTGCACTCCTCCCTCACTCATATTGACAGCAAAAATGGCAACTATGTCAGGCTGCTATTCATAGACTATAGCTCAGCTTTCAACACTATAGTCCCCACCAAGCTAGCTGTCAAACTCTCAGACCTCGGCCTAAACACTTCACTCTGTGACTGGATTCAAGATTTCCTCACCGCCAGACCACAAGTGGTGAAAGTCGGCCAGTTCACCTCCAACTCCATAACCCTGAACGTAGGAGCCCCACAGGGCTGTGTCCTGAGCCCCCAGCTCTACTCTCTCTACACACACGACTGTGTGTCCTCTCACAGCTCCACTTCTATTGTCAAATTTGCTGATGATACTGTGGTTCTGGGCTTTGTTTCCAACAACGATGAGGCCGCATACTTGGATGAGGTGGAGAGACTCACATCATGGTGCCAGGACAACTGTCTCTCTCTGAACGTGAGCAAAACCAAAGAGCTGATTGTAGACTTCAGGAAGAGACAGCAGCAGCCCTACACTCCTCTTATGATCAGTGGAACCCCTGTGGAGAGGGTGAGCAGCTTCAAGTACCTCGGTGTAAACATCTCCGAGGACCTGACTTGGACTGCACACATCCAAACACAGGTCAAGAAAGCCAGGCAAAGACTGTACCATCTGCGACAGCTGAGAAAATTCAGGGTCTCTCCAGCTATCCTGAAAACTTTCTATTCAGGGGCCATTGAAAGTGTTCTGACTCAGTGCATCCCAGTGTGGTATAATAATGCCACAAACCAGGACTGCAAAGCTCTACAGAGAGTCGTGCGCTTAGCTGAGCGCATCTCAGGGTCTGCTCTCCCCTCTCTGCAGGACATCTACCTCAAACGCTGTAAAAGTAGAGCTGCTAAAATCATCAAGGACTCGAATCACCCTAGTAACCATCATTTCTGTTTACTGCCATCTGGCAAGCGCTTCAGGAGCGTGATGGCAAAGACTGAAAGACTGAGGAGGAGTTTCTTCCCTCAGGCCAACAGGCTCCTAAACTCAGTCTCATAACATCATTACATCCACAGGACTCAATTTAATAAACTGTAAACACACCCATTATTCTCCATCATCCACACTGCTGCTATGTGTACATACCCGGTACAACCTATTTGCACATTCTCTTGCACATCCGTGTTTTTTATTTTTAATTTTTTATTAATATTTATTATTCACAGTATACTGTATTGCACATTTTATCTCATTGCACATCTTACTCTTTTTATTTTATTATTTGTTCCCTTTTTCATTCTCACCTATATTTATATATACATTCTCTTGTGTTATGTTTCATTGTTTTTATTGCTTTTTTTTTTTTTTCTATCTTATTATTATTATTATTATTATTATTCTTTTTTTTTGCACTTTCCATTGAGCGGACCTGTCCTGTCCTACATTTCACTACTGATTATACCCTGTATGATTGTGTATGTGACAAATAATAAAGAACCCCAACCCTTGAACCCCCCTTGAGTTTTAGATAATTGAAACCTTAAAGGGATCATATTTTGCATTTATTATTATTTTATAATGTTCCCTGTGATGCACCTATAATGTTAGCAAGATTTTTACATCAAAAACATCATAATTTAGATATAACAGGTTATTTTGTGTCCGGGTTTTGACATTCTCTGCAGAACAGTCTGTTTTTATAGACAGGGCACATTCAAGATGCTGAAGTGTACACCCAAACAGTTTTGCATATTAATACAATAAAATATTAATTTGTAAAGCACATTTAAAAACAACCGAAGTTCACCAAAGTGCTGTACAAAATAGAATAAAGTTCAGAAATAAGATGATTAAAACAATACTGTCAAATTTAAAACACAACGATAACAAAACATGAAACACAACACTATCATACATTTATTTATTTAACACTCATACTTATTACATTTCAAATATTGTGTTTGTGCTATTTTTGCACATTGTCTATTTTGAATATTTGTATATTATTATTTTTATTATCTGTGTCTTGTCCTGACGCTGTCATTCTGTCACACTGTGGAGCTTCTGTCTCCAAAACAAATTCCTCGTATGTGCAAACATACCTGACAATAAAGCTGATTCTGATTCTGAAACAACAATTAAACCATGGACCAAGTAGTCACTGTAGGGTAATAGAGTAGTCTAGCAGCTGTGTTTTGCACTAGCTGTAGACGAGAGAGGGAAGACTGAGAAACAGCATAATAAAGTGAATTACAATAGTCTAAACGAGTTATTACAAAAGCACATACTACCGTTTGAAGTTACTCTGTGATAAAGGTTTTACTGTAGAAAGTTGACGGAGATTAAAACCCAGGTTAAAGTTTTGAGTTCTGAAACTTACAGGATGTTTTTATAGTATGTTGACCTGTTACATGTCAAAAGATCAAGATAAATTAAATTTCTCAGTTCATGACCCCTTTCAGTAACTGTAAACTGAAGGATCTCATGTGAACTGATGTGTAAAATATTAAAGGTCTCTAGGTCTTTTGGTTTCAGTTGTACACTAAATTGAACAGTAAACTGACAAGAAACAAAAATAATACATTTTATGGATTAATACTGCAAAGGTAATTTCTAGAATAGCTCATTAATAGCTACATTTTCATTTCTGTTCTAGGCTTTCAGACTGCAGTATCACTGAAGATGGTTATAAAGCTCTGTCTTCAGCTCTGAGATCAAACCCTTCACACCTGATAGAGCTGGATCTCACAGGAAATGATCCCGGACAATCAGGAGTGAAGGAGCTCAATGATTTACTACAGGATCCAAACTGTCAACTCAAGACACTGAGGTGAGACGTGAAGTAATGCAAAATAAATGATATGCAGGCAATTTATTCATTTAAAAATATTTAATTAATACAGTTTGTAAATCCATCCCTTTCACAGTGTTTCAGAGTCAGATGCTGTTTTTCACCAAGTTTATTTATGAAATGAAGTTAAAATCATCTCTTCTGCAGGTTTTTGGGTCCTGCTGCAGATGAAGCCTGTCAGTATATGACTGGAATTATGGGTAAAACCCGTTACTCCTGAGAAAGATGAATCTGAGAGGACGTGAACTAGGAGACACACGAGTGAATCAGATCGCTGCTCTACTGCAGGATAAACACTGTCAACTCAACACACTGATGTGAGTATCTTACATCATTTCACATGTTACATGACTAGTAATGTTACAGTAGTCTGTTTTAATTCTCATTTGAGTCCGACCCCACGTTATAAAGCTCGGAAGAGCCAGGACATGTTTTAATATAACTCTGACTATATTTATCTGAAAGAAGAATTTCATATACATCTAGGATGGCTTGAGTGTGAGTAAATCATGGGATAATTTTAATTTTTGGGTGAACTATCCTGTAATTTATTAATGTATTTACCATTGTTTGTCTTTAATAAAGCTTCTAGCCTTCTTAGAATAGATTCATACAACTTTTGAATATACTTGTGGCGAGGGGGGCGTGGTTCAGCGAAGTCTGCAGCGGGAGAAAGACTCAGGAGACAGCGGTAAGTAAGTGGGTCAAGTGCAAAATGAGGATCACCTGTGTCTGATTGCAGTAATTGGCGGGGAGACCGGATAAAAGCCACCGTGGAACGGGAGTTCATTGAGAGAGACGGAGTGAAGACTCGGGCGCACGAGCTGTAAGAGAGAGACAGCCGGAACGAATACAGAGAGTGATCGCTGAGACATTGAGAGAGTTGATGTGGCCAGGTGACACGGAGTGCGTGCGCACCTGTGTGAGTTTATCTGTGTTAATAAAAACACCTGTGTCTTCACGAGCCAACCCTGTCAGCTTCCTTCCTTCCTACGAACTTTGTTACACTGGTGCCGAAACCCGGGAAGGAAGCCGGATCGCCGCTGCCAGCATGTCCTCACCGGCGAGATCGCCCGTTTGCGGAAGTCATCCAGTCGCTCGGGACTCCACCAGGAACATCACAAAGCTGATGGACATGAGGGCAGACCAGGAAAGGAGATTCTGTGCCCTCGTCCAGAACCAGCGGGAGGACCGCGAGCTGTTCGAGCTGGATGGACGAGGAGGTTCGGGCGGAGAGAGTACAACAGCCCGGCCCGCCCACCCACATGCCGGTACAGAAGATGGGGCCGCAGGACGACCCAGAGGCTTTCCTTGATTTATTCGAGAAGACAGCAGAGGCATGTGGGTGGGCCCAGACGGACTGGCCAGTGCGCCTCATCCCCCTGTTGACCGGGGAGGCGCAGTTGGCGGCACAGCAGCTGCCAGTCCAGAACCTCCTGGTCTACGGCGACCTAAAGCGAGCCATCCTCCAGCGGGTCGGCCGGATCCCCAAGCAGCATCGCCAGCGCTTCCGTTCGCTGGAGCTGGGGAGAACGGCCGCCTTGATGGCTCACCAGCTCCGGGACGCCTGCCGCAGATGGCTGTTGGCCGGGGAAGGCGGCGTCGAACAAATCATCGACCGAGTGGTACTGGAGCAGTTTATTGCGCGGCTCCCCACGAAGACCGCGCAGTGGGTCCAGTGCCACCGCCCGGCGTCGCTGGACCTGGCCATCCAAATCGCTGAGGACCAGATGGTGGCGTGCCATGGGGTTGGCGAAACCCTACCGTCCGTCTCTCTCTCTCTCTCCTCCCCTTCTGTGTCTCCCCTATCTCCTTCCCAGGTCCCGTGCGGCGTGGTTCCCCAAGCCCAGCCCCGATGGAGGAGGACCGGCACCGAGTCGGCGGCCGGGAGGCCCACGCCAGGAGGCGGGTCAGCCAGCCAGCGCCGCACGTATTCCCGTTCCTCCGGGTCTCACGCCAATTTCTTTGCGGAAACCTGGGCCGGCCTGTTGGCGTTGGGACCGGGCCACTTCATCGATCGGTGTCCAGTGATGGAGGTGGGGACACTGGTCCGGGTTCCGGACGCCCCACAGGCTGCCCCCGATCAAGCTGGCGGGTACCAAATACCTGTGAGTATTAGGGGGGGTACTTATTGGGCTTTGGTGGATTCAGGATGTAACCAGACCTCGATCCATCAAAGCCTAATTCAGCCCGAGGCATTGGATAAGAGCTGCATGGTTCGGGTGAGGTGTGTACATGGGGACGTGGTGACATTCCCAGTAGTGCTGTTAACCATCCAATTTCGGGGGCAAAAGCATAAGGTGGAGGTGGCAGTTAACCCCCGCCTCCGGCATCCGCTGATTTTGGGAACCAATTGGCCAGCGTTTAAAATTTTATTGGGAGTTTTGTGTGTGGATGCCTCCTGCGGAAAAGAGAAGCCGGAGGAGGCGGCCGTCGAACAGGAGAGGCTGAGCCAGGACCGCTGAGGCGGCACCAGACGGAGGCGGTCGAGAGGCTAATCCTCACGGAGATGATTTTCCCCTGGAGCAGTCCCAGGACGCAGTCGCTAAGAAAGCAGCGTTCGACCAGGTCCGTTCCATTGACGGCCAGATTACAGTATCCCAGATACAGTCCGCACGGCCCCCTTCCTATCCCTATTTTGCTATATTAAAAGATAGGTTGTATCGAGTGACCCAGGACGCTCAGTCAAAACAAGATACAACCCAGTTGTTTAATTACCAAAAGCCGCCTGGAAATGCTTTTCCAGGCGGCTCATTGTAATCCTATGGCAGGGCATCTGGGTCAAGCAGCGACACTGAACCGTTTAATGGCCCGGTTTTTTTGGCCGGGCATTCACGAGAATGTACGCCGGTGGTGTGCGGATTGTCGTGAATGTCAGTTAGTGAATCCCCCGACCTCCCCAAAAGCGCCTTTGCGCCCCCTTCCGCTAATGCAGGTCCCCTTCGAAAGAATTGGTATGGACCTCATCGGGCCATTGGAACGGTCAGCACGAGGGCATCGGTTTGCATTAGTTCTGGTGGATTATGCAACCCGATACCCGGAGGCAGTGGCGCTCCGCTGACGAGTTGCTTGATCGGCTGGGTACCGCTCGTTTTTATTCGACGCTGGACTTAACTAAAGGATATTGGCAGATCCCCTTATCACCTTTATCCAAAGAAAAGTCAGCCTTCACGACGCCGTTTGGATTGCACCAATTTGTCACGCTTCCGTTTTGGTTGTTCGGGGCGCCCGCTACCTTTCAGCGCCTCATGGACAAAATCCTCCGACCGCACACCGCATACGCGCTGCCTACCTGGATGACATCATCATCATCTACAGTCAGGACTGGCGGCAGCATGGTACTGGAGGTACTGAGCGCTGAGGGAGCGGGACTACGGCCAACCCAGAAGTGTGCGATTGGGCGGGTGGAGGTGCGTTATCTGGGTTTCCACTTGGGTCACGGACAGGTGCGTCCCCAAATTGATAAGACGGCAGCTATTGCGGCCTGCCCGAGACCCAAGACCAAAAAGGAGGTGAGGCAGTTCCTGGGGCTGGCGGGTATTACAGGAGGTTTATTCCTGACTATTGAGCTCACCAGCCCGCTGACTGACCTCACTAAAAGGAGGTCCCAAATACGGTCCCGCTGGACGGAGCGGTGCCAGCAGGTTTTCACCCAGGTAAAGGCTGCTGTGTGGCGGGCCGCTATTGCACTCTCCTGACTTTTCTCTCCCTTCTTGCTGCAGACGGACGCCGGACCGAGGGCTGGGAGCTGTCCTGACCCAGGAGATAGGGGTGAGGATGCTGTACATCAGTCGGAAGCTCTCTAAGAGAGGCGATGTACAGCACCATTGAGAAGGAGTGTTTGGCGATCCGTGGGCGGTCCTCACCCTCCGCTATTATCTCCTGGGAAATTCACCCTCTGTTCGGACCACGCACCCTTGCAGTGGCTCCACCGCATGAAGAAGGATACCAAGATCACCCGTTGGTATCTGGCATTACAGCCCTTCATGTTCAAGGTGATCCACAGGCCGGGGGCAGATGACGACTTCCTCTCCAGGAATGGGGGCTGCAGGCCGGAGGGCTTCCCGGCCTGAGTCGGGCGGTGGGGGTATGTGGCGAGGGGCGTGGTTCAGTCTGCAGCGGAGAAAGACTCAGGAGACAGCGGTAAGTAAGTGGGTCAAGTGCAAAATGAGGATCACCTGTGTCTGATTGCAGTAAGGGAGACGGATAAAAGCCACCGTGGAAGCAGAGTTCATTGAGAGAGACGGAGTGAAGACTGGGCGCACGAGCTGTAAGAGAGAGACAGCCCGAATACAGAGAGTGATCGCTGAGACATTGAGAGAGTTGATGTGGCCAGGTGACGCTGCGCACCTGTGTGAGTTTATCTGTGTTAATAAAAACACCTGAGTCTTCACGAGCCAACCCTGTCCGCTTCCTTCCTTCCTACGAACTTTGTTACAATACTTAATTTAAATTGTGTCTCTAACTTCTGCTGTGACTGCTGAAAATGATCATGTTTACTGACTACAAACTGAGTATTGAAGACAAATTTAAAAACATTGACCACCAATGTATGTCCTCACAGACAACCCCCAACCAGTAATACCTCCCTCACAGATGAACTGAAACTCTTTTATGCTGGCTTTGATCGTATAAACACAGAAGCACCCATCAAAGCTGAGCCCCCACCTGACGACCTGCCACTCTTTTTAATGAGTGTGTGCTTCTACCTGAGCAGGGTAAATGCACATAAAGTGTCTGGTCCTGATGGTCTTCCTGGCCGAGTGCTCAGGGTCTGCACAGAACAGCTAGCTGATGTCTTCACACATATTTTCAAGCTCTACTTGGTCCAGCCTGTTGTCCTCACCTACTACAAAACAGTCACCATTGTACCAGTACCAAATCACTACAACTTTGTACTCCATAAAAAATAGATATATGCATATTTATATATTTATATTTATTTTCATATATGTAGTGCCGTTTGCACTTCTGGTTAGGTGCTAACTGAATTTAATTGGCTCTGTGCTTACTCTGCACAATGGCAAAGTTGAATCTAATCTAATTACTGGTATGTAACTTTTTTTGTGACAACAGAACTGTCCAATTTAATGTTAGTATTTTATAAAATGTAAAATGTCTAATTAAAGGGCACCTATTATGCAAAATCCACTTTTACATGGTGTTTGGACATAAATATGTGTTGGCAGTGTCACCCTACAATGATAAAAATCATCCAACTCTTTATTTTTTAATCCCCATTAAACAAAATCAGTCTCATTGGATCTGCTGTTCTGATTCTCTTAGCAGTGTGATGTCACATTGTTTAGGCTCCGCCCACAGCTGATGACTGACAGCCCTGCATTACTGTAGTTTCTGCTCTCAGTGAGTTCTTTGGTTGTACCATAGATATGTATAGATAGATGCCACATTCGACCGCTCCAGATATGTTGCCATCACGTCCATTAATAATCCAGTTAAAGTGGCTAAAGCACTTAATTATTACTTCATTAATTCTGTAGTCAAGTTAGCACAATGTTTTTCGCCTGAGTTATACAGAAGTTTGTCCAAAATGAATGCACCCTTGTGATCTTTAATGACAATAACTGTCCCGTTCCCTCACAAAAACATCTCTTCTCTGGTCTGATGATGTGAAGATGGGAAAACCTGTCAGTCACATCAGATCACAGCAATAGCAAACAACAATTATCCAGCTTTTCATCAAATATGAATCCACAACCTGCATTTTATTCTGTTCAGACATACATCACAATAAGAACAAAATATGATCACAAAATGTTGTATTTGTTGACTGTAGACTACAATCTTAAGTAAATGTTGATTTATGAACAGTTTTCTTGATTTGTTCAATTTAAATTCAATTTGTACATGTTTAATGTTACTTTAAAGTGGTTCTATAGTTGATCCTGTACATTAATTACATTACAAATCATTATCTCTTTTTTTTTGGGGGTCTGACTAAAGATTCTCCAGACTTGAAATGTAACTAGTATCCTCAGATCCTAGTTTTATGTCTGTATGATTATTTATTTACGTGTATTATGTTTTCATGTTTTTTGCAACATTGTATTTATTGCACTGCATGATGTTTACTCGTGATTAATTTAACTCACACATGAACATAACGTGTCTGATTCATTGTGTTTTCTCTTTCTGTCTTCAGTCTGTGTAGATGCAGTATTACAGAGAAACAGTGTCTCATCCTGACTTCAGCTCTGAAATCAAACCCATCACACCTGAGAGAACTGAACCTGAGCAGGAATCAAATAACAAACACAGGAGTGAATCACTTATGTGACGTACTGAAGGATTCACACTGTAAACTGGAGAGATTGACGTCAGTAACATTCACATACAAGAATACATAAAGTGTTTAATTTAAATTAAACAGAATGAAGTGTGACTTTTCTCATTTCTCTCAATGTAGGTTAAGCGGCTGTGGCATTGTTTTCACTCTACATAATATATTTATCATATACATTTAAATATATTTAATTTATTTATGTTGAAAGCTAGAGAGAATAGATATCTTTAGAGCAGACTTAAAAGCAGAAATAGAGCGGGCTAATCTAATACGAAGAGGTAGACTGTTCCAGAGTTTGGGACCTGCAGTTACAAAAGCTCGATCACCTCGTTTTTTAAGTCTAGATCGAGCACGATGAGTAGACAGAGATCACTGGATCTCAATGTTCTAGAAGAGGTGTACGGATGGAGCAGGTCAGTCAGGTACTGAGGGGCCAAATTATTGAGGGCTTTATAAACAAATAACAGAATTTTAAATCAATTCTATATTTGATAGGTAACCAGTGCAATGCAGATAAAACAGGAGTTACTGGCTCATACTTGCGGGTGCCAGAGAGTAGTCTAGCTGTGTTTTGTACTAGCTGTAGATGAAAGAGGGAAGACTGAGAAACAGCATAATAAAGTGAATTACAATAGTCTAAACGAGTTATTACAAAAGCACATACTACCGTTTGAAGTTACTCTGTGATAAAGGTTTTACTGTAGAAAGTTGACGGAGATGAAAACCGGGTTAAAGTTTTGAGTTCTGAAACTTACAGGATGTTTTTATAGTATGTTGACCTGTTACATGTCAAAAGATCAAGATACATTTAATTTCTCAGTTCATGACCCCTTTCAGTAACTGTAAACTGAAGGATCTCATGTGAACTGATGTGTAAAATATTAAAGGTCTCTAGGTCTTTTGGATTCAGTTGTACACTAAATTGAACAGTAAACTGACAAGAAACAAAAGTAATACATTTTATGGATTAATACTGCAAAGGTCATTTCTAGAATAGCTCATTAATCAGTTGAATGCTACATTTTCATTTCTGTTCTAGGCTTTCAGACTGCAGTATCACTGAAGAAGGTTATAAAGCTCTGTCTTCAGCTCTGAGATCAAACCCTTCACAACTGATAGAGCTGGATCTCACAGGAAATGATCCCGGACGATCAGGAGTGAAGGAGCTCAATGATTTACTACAGGATCCAAACTGTCAACTCAAGACACTGAGGTGAGACGTGAAGTAATACAAAATAAATGATATGCAGGCAATTTATTAATTAAAAAATATTTCATTAATACAGTTTGTAAATCCATCCCTTTCACAGTGTTTCAGAATCAGATGTTGTTTTTCACCAAGTTTATTTATGAAATGAAGTTAAAATCATCTCTTCTGCAGGTTTTTGGGTCCTGCTGCAGATGAAGCCTGTCAGTATGTGACTGGAATTATGGGTAAAAACCCGTTACTCCTGAGAGAGCTGAATCTGAGTGGATGTGAACTAGGAGACACACGAGTGAATCAGATCGCTGCTCTACTGCAGGATAAACACTGTCAACTCAACACACTGATGTGAGTATCTTACATCATTTCACATGTTACATGACTAGTAATGTTACAGTAGTCTGTTTTAATTCTCATTTGAGTCCGACCCCACGTTATAAAGCTCGGAAGAGCCAGGACATGTTTTAATATAACTCTGATTATATTTGTCTGAAAGAAGAATTTCATATACATCTAGGATGGCTTGAGTTTGAGTAAATCATGGGATAATTTTCATTTTTGGGTAAACTATCCTCTAATTTATTCATGTATTTACCATCATTTGCCTTTAATACAGCTTCTAACTTTTGAATAGACTTCAGTTATATTTTGTCTCTAACTTCTGCTGTGTCTGCTGAATGTGATCATGTTTACTGACTACAAACTGAGTATTGAAGACAAATTGAAAAACATTGACCACAAATGTATATCCTCACAGACAGCACCCCCACAACCAGTAATACCTCCCTCACAGATGAACTGAAACTCTTTTATGCTGGCTTTGTTCGTATAAACACAGAAGCACCCATCAAAGCTGAGCCCCCACCTGACGACCTGCCACTCTTTTTTAACCAGTGAGGTGTGCTTCTACCTGAGCAGGGTGAAAGCACATAAAGTGTCTGGTCCTGATGGTCTTCCTGGCCGAGTGCTCAGGGTCTGCACAGAACAGCTAGCTGATGTCTTCACACATATTTTCAAGCTCTACTTGGTCCAGCCTGTTGTCCTCACCTACTACAAAACAGTCACCATTGTACCAGTACCAAAACACTACAACTTTGCACTCCGTCAAAAATAGATATATGCATATTTATATAATTATTTTCATATATATAGTGCCATTTGCACTTCTGGTTAGGTGCTAACTGAATTTAATTTGCTCTGTGCTTACTCTGCACAATGGCAAAATTTAATCTAATCTAATTACTGGTATGTAACTTTTTTTTGTGACAACAAAACTGTCCAATTTAATGTTAGTATTTTATCAAATGTAAAATGTCTAATTAAAGGGCACCTATTATGCAAAATCCACTTTTACATGGTGTTTGGACTTAAATATGTGTTGGCAGTGTCACCCTACAATGATAAAAATCCTCCAACTCTTTATTTTTTAATCCCCATTAAACAAAATCAGTCTCATTCGATCTGCTGTTCTGATTCTCTTAGCAGTGTGATGTCACATTGTTTAGGCTCCGCCCAGAGCTGATGACTGACAGCCCTGCATTACTGTAGTTTCTGCTCTCAGTAAGTTGTTTGGTTGTACCATAGATATGCATAGGTAGATTCCACATTCGACTGCTCCAGATATGTTGCCATTACGTCCATTAATAATCCAGTTAAAGTGGCTAAAGCACTTAATTGTTACTTCTTTAATTCTGTAATCAAGTTTGCACAATGTTTTTCTCCTGAGTTATACAGAAGTTTGTCCAAAAATGAATGTACCCTTGTGATCTTTAATGACAATAACTGTCTCGTTCCCTCACAAAAACATATCTTCTCTCGTCTGATGACGTGAAGATGGGAAAACCTGTCAGTTACATCAGATCACAGCAATAGAAAACGTCTAGGTTACATACGTAACCCCCGTTCCCTGATGCAGGGAACGGAGACGTTATGTCGTGACGATTTAGGGGATTTACTTGGAAGCCCCGATCATCTCTGACTAAAGAGAAAACGCCAATGAAATTGTCAAGTGGATTTTGCATACCTGAGCCACTCCCCGTGCATAGGGGTATAAAAGGGCGACAGGTGCGTCCACTGATTAGGTTTTACGCTGAGGAGCCGAGACGAGTCCCTGGCAAACAGTGATGGTTCAAGATTGTGGCATGGGGACATAATGTCTCCGTTCCCTCCATCAGGGAACGGGGTTTACGTACGTAACGTTAGTTATGTGGTGACAACATAGGGGTCCTATGGAAAGCACCACAAGCTGAACCCCGTCACAACCTTATGGCATGCAGATGTTGACAAGCGAGTGCGTGAGAGACAAATGCCATGCAAGAGGTTGCAACCTTCCTACTGCCCCAGCGCAAATTCGCTAACCTTGGTGCCCACCGGGACCACTGAGTAAATCGCTGCTGGAGATAGCCAATCCGCTGTTCCTTTCCCCACAGAATCGGAAGGGATTTCGATCTTCAGTGAAAGACAGCTTCAGGTCTTTCCTATTTGTTGTTACAGCTTGCCGTAACGGCAGGTAAGCGAGCCTTCCAGAGAAGGGCGCTACGGAGGCCACATCCTGCCCGAAGGGAGGTAACATGTGGAGACACTGATATGGACTGGCCCAGGCTTGGGGCAGTTCTACATACGACTGAACTCTGGGGCAGATCCTACCTAGGAGTAGGGAGGAGGGCTGCCAGCAGAACCTGACAGAAGCTCTGTCACAGGGAAGACACGGGTTTACCATGAGGGAAAACTTACCGTGGAAGAATACACATATGGGATTACCCGAAGGGGAATCAGGCCATATGGAACACCTAGCCCAGTACAGGGGCTGACCGGAGACCCGAGCAAGCTAACAACAGTACTGGGCCTGGCGTCAGACTGCTCTGCCCAGTCTGACTGCCGGGGGTGCTTGGAGGATTCCACCAGAGTTCACCGTCCGGGGAACTGAACTGGGGGAGAAAAAAGGCACTCGTATCCCCGGGTGAGGGGGAAAGGCGCAGCAAGCGTGACACCGGCCAGTTCTTTCCGCCCATTACTTACCCAACACACGGGAAGTAACTGGCTCAACACGGAGATTGTAGAATATTGCAATGGTGTTCGGTGTCGCCCAGCCCGCAGCTCTGCAGATGTCTGCCAAAGAGGCGCCGTGTGCCAACGCATGGGAGGAGGCAACACTCCTGGTGGAGTGAGCCCTCACCCCCAGGGGGCATGGCTCGCCTTGCGACTGGTACGCCAAGGTGACGGCCTCCACTATCCAGTGGGCCAACCTCTGTTTGGAGACAGCCTTCCCTTTCTGCTTCCCTCCGTGGCAGACAAAGAGCTGCTCAGAGCTTCTGACACTCCGGGTATGGTACACATATATGCGCAATATTCTTATGGGACACAGCAAAGCTAAAGCTGGATCTGCCTCCTCTGAGGGCAATGCTTGCAGGTTCACCACCTGATCGCTGAAGGGCGTGGTGGGAACCTTGGGCACGTATCCAGGCCGGGGTCTCAAGACAACGTGAGAGTAGACCGGCCCGAACACAAGGCACTCTTCGCTTACCGAAAACGCCTGGAGGTCCCCGACCCGTTTGATGGAAGTGAGCGCGGTCAGGAGCGCTGTCTTAAGAGACAGGAAGTTCAGCTCGACTGAGTCCAGCGGCTCAAAGGGGCCCCTCTGAAGTCCAGCCAGGACAATAGAGAGGTCCCAAGAGGGCACAAGGGGTGACCTGGAGGGATTCATCCTCCAGGTCACCTTCAGAAACCTCACGATGAGATCATGCTTTCCCAGGGACCGGCCGTCCACTGCATCGTGGTGAGCTGCGATAGCAGCTACATACACTTTCAAGGTGGAGGGTGACAGCCTACGCTCCAACCTTTCTTGCAGGAAAGAAAGCACTACTCCAATCATGCATCTTTGGGGGTCTTCCCAGCGAGAAGATCACCAGTTCACGAATAGACTCCATTTCAGTGCGTAGATTTGCCTTGTTGAAGGAGCTCTAGCCTGAATGATGGTCTGTACCGCTGCCGGTGGTAGACCGCTCAAGTCTACCGGCTCGATTGCGTCCTTTGCCAGGAGGACAGCAATCTCCTCGCCCAAGACAGGGGCGTTCCGGACTGCCACCAATGTCTTGAGAACGCCGTTGAACTTGAGAGGTCGCCTGGTGAACTGTAGCCGAGTCGAATTGTGCGCGTGAGCCAGCGAGGCAGGCTGGGCAGCGTGAGCCACGCCTCCAGACGCTGTGCAAGCGGCTCCAATGGCACAATCGACATACCTGTGGTGGTGCAGCGAAAGGGAGTAGGGGTGTATGGTACAGAAGGTGGTGCGTTCTGAGGCATCCTCACCAAACTCCCTGGGTCCCAAACGGAACTGGCCAGAGGTGCATGGGGAGGAATGTCATCCCCAAACCGTACTCTCTTGGCTACTGGCAAAATGGGTCGTGGGTGAGAGTGAGGAAGCAGGGCGTCGCACAATGTCGTCCCATGGACCTGAGAACCCGGAGGAAAAGGAAATTGCTCTTTCTTGAGAAAGTGGGCAACCCGGAACAGAAACGGAAGATTCTCCTCCCAGCCCTCCACCGGGGGAAGGGCCGCTTCGTTGATTTCCTGGACAACTTGGGGCCTGGCTGTGATGCGGGGGGCACCGCTCTCCTGCGAGAGGCTCGACACGCCGGCCTAGGTATCGATTCGGCCTGGGGCGGAGCAGCTCTGGAGGATGCAGGAGGGCGCCCACGGCGACGGACAGACTGAGGCCTGGCCCCGGGGGCAGCGGTGGATGGTGCATCACGCCGGGGCAGGTGTGCTGGATCGCCACGGTCTGCTGCTGTACTGCCGAGAACTGCTGGGCAAAGCCCTCGACAGTGTCGCCGAACAGCCCTGCCTGGGAGATGGGGGCGTCGAGAAAGCATGCCTTGTCGACGTCCTTCATCTCTGCCAGGTTGAGCCAGAGATGGCGCTCCTGGACTACCATGGTGGACATCGCCTTCCCGAGGGACCGCGCTGTGACTTTCGTCGCTCGTAGAGCGAAGTCAGTCGCCGTGCACAGCTCCTGCATCAACCCCGGGTCGGTACTACCCTCGTGCACCTGTTTGAGTGCCTTGGCTTGGTGAACCTGCAGGATAGCCATGGCGTGCCTGGCCCGCAGCGCTATAAGCTTTGGCCGCGAGAGCGGTTGTCAGCTTACAGGCCTTGGACGGGAGACGCGGACGGTTCCTCCAAGTGGCGGCGTTTCGTGGGCAAAGGTGCACCGCGATCGCTCTCTCCACCTGGGGAATGCCCGCGTACCCCCTGGCCACTCCACCGTTGAGGGTAGTGAGGATGGAGGAGGCGGACGAGCGTCTTCTGGCCGTGAAAGGGGCCATCCACGACTTCGTCAGCTCCTCATGCACCTCTGGGAAGAAAGGCACCGAGGCAGGGCGCGGTCCCGCTCCAAGAAACCAATCGTCCCGCCGCGAGGGCTCGGGACTGGGCGGTCTGGTGACCTCCAGCCCGATGCTCACGGCTGCCCGGGCAAGCATGGTCATCAGCTCTGGGTCCGGTGCGGCGGTGGCAACAACACCCGAGGGGGGCAGCCCCACCGCACCTTCATCCTCAGAGGACGTGAGCCCATCCCCCGATGCTGCGATCGACATCCTATCTACAGATGGCGCACCGAATGAAATGCTGGGCGCCCCGTGGGACAGACCAGCGAAATCACCCGGGAACCGGACGGGATGTTCGCTGCGTGATGAGTAAGAGGTCTGTGGGGGCGTGCCCGGCGGAGAGGCTCTTACTGTAACCCTCAGATCTCCCAGAGCACCAGCCGGCGACCCTCTACTCGACGAAAGACCAGCACGGGTGGCGGCAGAGGGTGCCAATCCTTTCATAAAGGATAGGCGAGATCGCAACGAAATCATGCTCATACGCCCACAACAGGCGCATGAGTCATCCTGACTAAAGATTCTCCAGACTTGAAATGTAACTAGTATCCTCAGATCCTAGTTTTATATCTGTATGGCAGTTTTATGTCTTTATGATTATTTATTTAATTGTATTATGTTTTCAGGTTTTAGCAACATTGTATTTATTGCACTGCATGATGTTTACTTGTGAATAATTTAACTCACACATGAACATAACGTGTCTGATTCATTGTGTTTTCTCTTTTTGTCTTCAGTCTGTGTAGATGCAGAATTACAGAGAAACAGTGTCTCATCCTGACTTCAGCTCTGAAATCAAACCTATCACACCAGAGAGAACTGAACCTGAGCGAGAATCAAATAACAATCACAGGAGTGAATCACTTATGTGACGTACTGAAGGATTCACGCTGTAAACTGGAGACATTGAGGTCAGTAACATTCACATACAAGAATACATAAAGTGTTTAATTTAAATGAAACTGAATGAAGTGTGACTTTTCTAATTTCTCTCAATGTAGGTTAAGCGACTGTGGCATTGTTTTCGCTCTACATAATATATTTATCATATACATTTAAATATATTTTTTTTATTTATGTTGAAAGCTAGAGAGAATAGATATCATTAGAGCAGACTTAAAAGCAGAAATAGAGGGGCTAATCTAATACGAAGAGGTAGACTGTTCCAGAGTTTGGGACCTGCAGGTACAAAAGCTCGATCACCTCGTTTTTTAAGTCTAGATCTAACACGATGAGTAGACAGAGATCACTGGATCTCAATGTTCTAGAAGAGGTGTACGGATGGAGCAGGTCAGTCAGGTACTGAGGGGCCAAATTATTGAGGGCTTTATAAACAAATAACAGAATTTTAAATAAATTCTATATTTGATATGTAACCAGTGCAATGCAGATAAAAGAGGAGTTACTGGCTCATACTTGTGGGTGCCAGAGAGTAGCTGTGTTTTGCACTAACTGTAGATGAAAGAGGGAAGACTGAGAAACAGCATAATAAAGTGAATTACAATAGTCTAAACGAGTTGTTACAAAAGCACATATTACCGTTTCAAGTTACTCTCTGATAAAGATTGTACTGTAGAAAGTTGACGGAGATTAAAACCCATGGGTTAAAGTTTTGAGTTCTGAAACTTACAGGATGTTTTTATAGTATGTTGACCCATTACATGTCAAAAGATCAAGAGAAATTTAATTTCTCGGTTCATGACCCCTTTCAGTAACTGTAAACTGAAGGATCTCATGTGAGCTGATGTGTAAAATATTAAAGGTCTCTAGGTCTTTTGGATTCATTTGTACACTAAATTGAACAGTAAACTGACAAGAAACAAAAATAATTAATTTTATGGATTAATAATGCAAAGGTAATTTCAAATTTATTTTATTCAAGCATGCTAGTTTGTTTCATCTAGGAAAATTGAATCAATACAATTCTAATATATATGAAGTATATTTACTGTTCATATAAAAATAATTGGTAGAAATGTAATTTTTGTATTTCACAAATATATTACATGTATCTAACACTGTGATTTGATTTATTTCTCTTGTAGGCTAAATGATTGTGGCTTAACAGACAAAAGCTGTCCGGCTCTGGCTACAGTTCTTAGATCAGATACCAATCTGAAAGAGCTAAACATGAATAATAATAATATACAGGATTCAGGAGTGAAGCTGCTCTGCACTGGACTGAAGAATAGAAATTGCAAATTAGAGATACTGAGGTAAGTTTTGTGACAGTCCCCAGTGTTTGGTTAGAATTCAGATTCATCAGTTAACATGGACCTAGATCATTTGCCACAGAATTGAGGACAGAACTGCTTCAGCTCAGTGAAATTTGTAGACTATAATTCCAGCATGAACTCTACATTCCAGGTCCTACCACAGCATTTAAATGTGCGTTACAAGTGGACTTATGTTAGGCCATTTCATAACTTTAATTTTCTTGTTTTTCAACCATTTTGAGGTTTTCTTTGTTGTGGATCATTTAGATGAAAGACTTTCACACCTGTTAAGTTTTAGGGCTAATCTAATACGAAGAGTGTTACGTTCCTCCAGATGGTAAATCCAGGGGAAGAGGAACAACAATAATTAGAAATAAACCAGGGCAAAAAAAGACAGGAAGTCAAATTAAAGTACAAACTGAAAGGTGTATTTATTACAATATGGGCCAAAGAAAACCAACACAAAACTATCTTTCTCAGAAGAAATCAACAAGCAAACAAAGTAAAGCAACAATACACTCAGGCTAAGTGATAAGGAGCAAAGTTCAATGCTAAATGAGTCACAGTGAACAGTCCTTTCTTCACTATGGAGGTTTAAAAGTCAGACACTGTTCTGAACTCACAAAACCTTCCAAGTCGAAGTTCAACCCACTGGTTGACTGGGCTATCTCTGTTCTGCTGGGCTGACTGATTGGCAGAGGTCTGCGTCACGGATGTGCTCACCTGACAGTGTGAAAATCAAGCCGTCTTATCCTCCATGTACTGAGTGTTGATTAGGCACACCTGTTGCCTCTCACTCAATCAGTTGATCAGGTACACCTGCTCCCACTCACGCAGATGAAACACTACCTGAGAAAGAGATGAAACAAAACAAAAACACACCCCAAACCAAACACATATCCCTTAGAGTCGTAACAAAGAGGTAGACTGTTCCAGAGTTTGGGACCTGCAGTTACAAAAGCTCGATCACCTCATTTTTTAAGTCTAGATCTAGCACGATGAGTAGACAGAGATCACTGGATCTCAATGTTCTAGAAGAGGTGTACGGATGGAGCAGGTCAGTCAGGTACTGAGGGGCCAAATTATTGAGGGCTTTATAAACAAATAACAGAATTTTAAATCAATTCTATATTTGATAGGTAACCAGTGCAATGCAGATAAAACAGGAGTTACTGGCTCATACTTGCGGGTGCCAGAGAGTAGTCTAGCAGCTGTGTTTTGCACTAGCTGTAGACGAAAGAGGGAAGACTGAGAAACAGCATAATAAAGTGAATTACAATAGTCTAAACGAGTTATTACAAAAGCACATACTACCGTTTCAAGTTACTCTGTGATAAAGATTGCACTGTAGAAAGTTGATGGAGATGAAAACATGGGTTAAAGTTTTGAGTTCTGAAACTTACAGGATGTTTTTATAGTATGTTGACCCATTACATGTCAAAAGATCAAGAGACATTTAATTTCTCAGTTCATGACCCCTTTCAGTAACTGTAAACTGAAGGATCTCAAGTGAACTGATGTGTAAAATATTAAAGGTCTCTAGGTCTTTTGGATTCATTGTACACTAAATTGAACAGTAAACTGACAAGAAACAAAAATAATTCATTTTATGGATTAATAATGCAAAGGTAATTTCAAATTTATTTTATTCAAGCATGCTAGTTTGTTTCATCTAGGAAAATTGAATCAATACAGTTCTAATATATATGCAGTATATTTACTGTTCATGTACAAATAATTGGTATAAATGTAATGTTTGTATTTAACAAATATATTACATGTATCTAACTCTGTGATTTGATTTATTTCTCTTGTAGGCTAAATGATTGTGGCTTAACAGACAAAAGCTGTCCGGCTCTGGCTACAGTTCTTGGATCAGATACCAATCTGAAAGAGCTGAACATGAATAATAATAATATACAGGATTCAGGAGTGAAGCTGCTCTGCACTGGACTGAAGAATAGAAATTGCAAATTAGAGATACTGAGGTAAGTTTTGTGACAGTCCCCAGTGTTTGGTTAGAATTCAGATTCCATCAGTTAACATGGACCTAGATAATTTGCCACAGAATTGAGGACAGAAATGCTTCAGCTCAGTGAAATTTGTAGACTATAATTCCAGCATGAACTCTACATTCCAGGTCCTACCACAGCATTTCAATGTGCTTTACACGTGGACTTATGTTAGGCCATTTCATAACTTTAATTTTCTTGTTTTTCAACCATTTTGAGGTTTTCTTTGTTGTGGATCATTTAGATGAAAGACTTTCACACCTGTTAAGTTTTAGGGCTAATCTAATACGAAGAGGTAGACTGTTCCAGAGTTTGGGACCTGCAGTTACAAAAGCTCGATCACCTCATTTTTTAAGTCTAGATCTAGCACGATGAGTAGACAGAGATCACTGGATCTCAATGTTCTAGAAGAGGTGTACGGATGGAGCAGGTCAGTCAGGTACTGAGGGGACAAATTATTGAGGGCTTTATAAACAAATAACATAATTTTAAAATCAATTCTATATTTGATAGGTAACCAGTGCAATGCAGATAAAACAGGAGTTACTGGCTCATACTTGCGGGTGCCAGAGTAGTCTAGCTGTGTTTTGCACTAGCTGTAGACAAAACAGGGAAGACTGAGAAACAGCATAATAAAGTGAATTACAATAGTCTAAACGAGTTGTTACAAAAGCACATACTACCGTTTCAAGTTACTCTGTGATAAAGATTGTACTGTAGAAAGTTGACGGAGATGAAAACATGGGTTAAAGTTTTGAGTTCTGAAACTTACAGGATGTTTTAAAGTATGTTGACCTGTTACATGTAAAAAAATTCAAGATAAATTTAATTTCTCAGTTCATGACCCCTTTCAGTAACTGTAAACTGAAGGATCTCATGTGAACTGATGTGTAAAATATTAAAGGTTTCTAGGTCTTTTGGATTCAGTTGTACACTAAATTGAACAGTAAACTGACAAGAAACAAAAATAATTCATTTTATGGATTAATACTGCAAAGGTAATTTCTAGAATATCTCATTAATCAGTTGAATGCTACATTTTCATTTCTGTTCTAGGCTTTCAGACTGCAGTATCACTGAAGAAGGTTATAAAGCTCTGTCTTCAGCTCTGAGATCAAACCCTTCACACCTGATAGAGCTGGATCTCACAGGAAATGATCCCGGACAATCAGGAGTGAAGGAGCTCAATGATTTACTACAGGATCCAAACTGTCAACTCAAGACACTGAGGTGAGACGTGAAGTAATACAAAATAAATGATATGCAGACAATTTATTCATTAAAAATATTTCATTTATACAGTTTGTAAATCCATCCCTTTCACAGTGTTTCAGAGTCAGATGTTGTTTTTCACCAAGTTTATTTATGAAATGAAGTTAAAATCATCTCTTCTGCAGGTTTTTGGGTCCTGCTGCAGATGAAGCCTGTCAGTATGTGACTGGAATTATGGGTAAAAACCCGTTACTCCTGAGAGAGCTGGATCTGAGTGGATGTGAACTAGGAGACACACGAGTGAATCAGATCGCTGCTCTACTGCAGGATAAACACTGTCAACTCAACACACTGATGTGAGTATCTTACATCATTTCACATGTTACATGACTAGTAATGTTACAGTAGTCTGTTTTAATTCTCATTTGAGTCCGGCCCCATGTTATAAAGCTCGGAAGAGCCAGGACATGTTTTAATATAACTCTGACTACACTGTAAAAAGTAATTAGTTCAGTTTACTTAGAAAACATGTGGAAACTGATTACCTCAAAATTCTCAAGCAAATTACTTCATACATTTTGAGTTGATACAACTTACAACCTAACATATATAACTTGTGTATTTGTAGTGGTAACTAAACAACTTGAGTATTCGTAACTCAATCTGACAAGTTGAGCCAACTCACAAATTTAAGTTAAGTTTAGTACAAACAAACTAGTTATCTTAACAAGTTTGCTTGTTCAGATTACTAGTAAAACGTGTGGAAACTGATTACCTTACATTTCTCAAGTAAGTTGTACTCAAAACTCTAAGTTACTAAAACAAAGACAGACAATTTTTTGGCACAACACTGAAATATTTATTTGTTCCATAAAACAATGTTACTCAAGTCATGCCTTCAAATCAACAACACGCATACTGCAATTTTGCACATACAGCAATTACATACAACAATCAATGCCCCCTTTTTAAAATTTTTACCTTTTTTCACAGTGGTGAAATACAGAATTGGACAACACAGTGAACACTGTAAACAAGTTTAGTAGAGTTTATATATATATATACACATATACATACACACACACACATACAGGTGCTGGTCATATAATTAGAATATCATCAAAAAGTTGATTTATTTCACTAATTCCATTTAAAAAGTTAAACTTGTATAATGTATACATTCATTTCACACAGACTGATATATTTCAAGTGTTTATTTCTTTTAATTTTGATGATTATAACTGACAACTAATGAAAACCCCAAATTCAGTATCTCAGAAAATTTGAATATTGTGAAAAGGTTCAATATTGAAGACACCTGGTGCCACACTCTAATCAGCTAATTAACTCAAAACACATGCAAAGGCCTTTAAATGGTCTCTCAGTCTAGTTCTGTAGGCTACACAATCATGGGGAAGACTGCTGACTTGACAGTTGTCCAAAAGATGACCATTGACACCTTGCACAAGGAGGGCAAGACACAAAAGGTCATTGCAATAGAGGCTGGCTGTTCACAGAGCTCTGTGTCCAAGCACATTAATAGAGAGGCGAAGGGAAGGAAAAGATGTGGTAGAAAAAAAGTGTACAAGCAATAGGGATAACCGCACCCTGGAGAGGATTGTGAAACAAAACCCATTCGAAAATGTGGGGGAGATTCACAGAGAGTGGACTGCAGCTGGAGTCAGTGCTTCAAGAACCACTACGCACAGACGTATGCAAGACATGGGTTTCAGCTGTCGCATTCCTTGTGTCAAGCCACTCTTGAACAACAGACAGTGTCAGAAGCGTCTCGCCTGGGCTAAAGACAGAAAGGACTGGACTGCTGCTGAGTGGTCCAAAGTTATGTTCTCTGATGAAAGTAAATGTTGCATTTCCTTTGGAAATCAGGGTCCCAGAGTCTGGAGGAAGAGAGGAGAGGCACAGAATCCACGTTGCTTGAGGTCCAGTGTAAAGTTTCCAGTCAGTGATGGTTTGGGGTGCCATGTCATCTGCTGGTGTTGGTCCACTGTGTTTTCTGAGGTCCAAGGTCAACACAGCCGTATACCAGGAAGTTTTAGAGCACTTCATGCTTCCTGCTGCTGACCAACTTTATGGAGATGCAGATTTAATTTTCCAACAGAACTTGGCACCTGCACACAGTGCCAAAGCTACCAGTACCTGGTTTAAGGACCATGGTATCCCTGTTCTTAACTCGCCTGACCTTAACCCCATAGAAAATCTATGGGGTATTGTGAAGAGGAAGATGCGATATGCCAGACCCAACAATGCAGAAGAGCTGAAGGCCACTATCAGAGCAACCTGGGCTCTCATAACACCTGAGCAGTGCCACAGACTGATCGACTCCATGCCACGCCGCATTGCTGCAGTAATTCAGGCAAAAGGAGCCCCA
The DNA here is from genome assembly GCA_027564155.1 of Gymnocypris eckloni scoliostomus. Taxonomy (NCBI): domain Eukaryota; kingdom Metazoa; phylum Chordata; class Actinopteri; order Cypriniformes; family Cyprinidae; genus Gymnocypris; species Gymnocypris eckloni. Next base: position 9,095,779 of record CM050418.1, on the reverse strand, counting down.
AATAAGTATTGAGTGCTGTACATGCTCATACTTTTCAGTTGGCCAAGATTTCTAAAAATCCTTTCTTTGTATTGGTCTTATGTAATATTCTAATTTTCTGAGATACTGAATTTGGGGTTTTCATTAGTTGTCAGTTATAATCATCAAAATTAAAAGAAATAAACACTTGAAATATATCAGTTTGTGTGGAATGAATGTAAAAGTTTCACTTTTTGAATGGAATTAGTGAAATAAATCAACTTTTTGATGATATTCTAATTATGACCAGCACCTGTATGTATGTATGTATGTATGTATGTATGTGTGTATGTATATATATATATATATATATATAAACAGTGTTCTAACATCTTTTCTAAAAACAAACACTTAATGTTACTTAAGTTTTCCAATAGGAAACAAAATAATCTTCAGTTTTTAGTACTGAACAACTTTCCTATTCATTTTAAAGTTCTTTTAAAGACTCAACTCTACTCTAAGACCAGCTACTTAACATTGAGCAGACTGCTCATTTTCCAACATGAAAATAAAATACATTGTTTAGTCCTGATTACCATTTTTGTAACTCTACAATGGTCAATTATGAACAAACTGAAAAATGGTCCATCATGGCACAAGAATATGTTACAGCAACAGGCGATTTTTCAGGGATTGTATTTTAGGTTTGAGAGACTTGTGCCCGAGTGACAGAATCACCCTTTGTACAGCAGGATACTCTAAATTCAGAGCATAAATGAGCCCAAAAAAGCAGGCACATTGCTTTGGGAGGGCTTCTCAGATCAACCAGTACAACTGTACCTTCCAAAATGATTACAGTGGATGTGGCATCGAGATGCAGAGAGTAAGGTATGGTTGCAGAGTCCTCAGGGATCACAGACAATATGCCGATTGACATGCCGGACATCTCTTCTTCGTCATCACGGTTCTAAAAACATGAGCAGCATATGACAAGAATGAAGTGAAAATAAGTCACATCATACCTTAAGAGCATATTTTCATGTTACAAATATGCAAAAAAATTATGTATTATGATGTAAAGGCCTTTTCATAATGGATACAGCAGCAGATGTAGTGGATGATACTGAAGAAAAAAAATGAAAGTACAATATTTTGTTTTCCTGCGATATTTTGAATTTCCCACAATATGAAAGTTTTACTTGTGCTGCCACAAAATAAAATGTATTATTTGTATTAAAGCTGCAGTCCGTAACTTAGCACTGAAGCGGTTAATAAACCGAACTGTATGTCTTTTGGAAAAATGTTGTAGCCAGAGCTACTTATCGGTTATGTCTATAAGAAGAAAATTTAAAGTAATTACAGTTTTGTTGTTTTGACACCTCACAAAAATCTACTTCTGTAACTAAAATAAAGTTCAGCGTTTAAACAGTGGTTTAAGTTCCCTTTCGAGCTTTCACGAGACATCACGGAGAATTCTCCGTTATGGGAAACTCCTTCCCTCCAACCTTTCCTGAATACCTATTGGCTCACGCCAGTCAATGACTGGCCAATTGTCGCGAAGCATGCAAATATGACGAGCTCGAGAGGCAGTATAAATGCAGCGCCCGCGACGATTACGTCAGAATCTTTTTCTTCACTTTGCTGAACCTAGGTTATGGCTAAAATATTCAGCTCACGGTTAGGTTCGCTCATTCGAGGGCAGGCCTCATGGCTGCTCCTCTGCAGCGTTCAGGTGAGTATGACATTTCTTAAAGGTAGTCCGTCTGCCCTCTGATCAGCGGTGGACCTTCGGGACTCAGGTGATGAGCTCATGCCGACTAAGTGTCCGCATTCCTCACCTTCGAACCTGCAGGACAAGACATCAGCCCGGCTTCTCACGCCCCCCTTCCATGGCGGTGCGGAGAGCCGAGGGCAGATGCGGGAGCAGATGCTGCACGGAAAAACCCACTGTGTAAGCATGCAGCCCCCGCCTCAGAGCGGCGTTCTGCTGTTTGCAAAGCACAATCGCTCCTCTCTCATTCACATGATAATAGCCCCTTATTAGCGGCTACCGTGTGTACGGAACAACTTCTCATTCACATGGTAATAGCCCTCATTAGCGGCTACCGTGTGTTCGGAACAACCTCTCATTACATGATAATAGCCCCTCGTTAGCGGCTACCGTGTGATCGGGACAACATCTCATTCACATGATAATAGCCCCTCATTAGCGGCTACCGTGTGATCGGGACAACCTCTCATTCACATGATAATAGCCCCTCATTAGCGGCTACAGTGGGTAGAGGAGATTTATAATTCACATGGTAACAGCCCCTTATCAGCGGCTACAGTGTGTAGTGAACCTTTTATAATTCACATGATAACATCGGCGGCGCCTTGTGTGTAGAGGACATGTTTTTCTAATTCACAAAGCGCGCGAAGGCGATGGGATCTGATGCCCCTGCGTGGAAGCGCGCGAAGGCGAGTCACTTGACACCCCTACGCGGGAAGCGCGCGAAGGTGAGGAGTCACATGACACCCCTGCGCGGAAAAGCGCGCGAAGGTGAGGAGTCACATGTCACCCCTGCGCGGAAAGCGGGGAGTCACCTGATGCCCTGGAGGGCACATCCTATCAGCCTCCCAGATTTCGCCGGACTATTACGCCAGTTGTTTACGCCCCTTCACGTGGTGTTCAACTAGGTCGTATAGCATAGTCAGCCTGTAGTTATTACAGTCGCTATGTTGTAGAAGACCGCGGGATCAAGGTCTTCTTGGACAAGTTAAGAGGCACCACGACCAGTGCAGGAGTCCTCAAGCTGTCTCAAAATTGTAAAATGTGTGGGACGAGGTGTGTTCATTAAAGCATCGTTTGCGAGGAGCTTTTCCTCCTCGCTCAGTCACCACCGCCTCGCCCCTCCCTCAGCGACCCGGACCCACTGCCCACCGGGTTATAGCTGCCAAGCGCTGTGTCAGTTCATGGCGCGTGAGCGATTCCAAGAATCTCACGCTGGTTGCTCTGCATAAGGCGGTACACCCTTCAATTCAGGCGCAGACCACCCGTTTCAATGGCGTGGCGTGGTCTCTAACACCTGACTCGAAATGCCCTTATCCTAAACAAGGCTATACAATTGCTCGGAGAGGAGCAATAGAACAATTTCAGCGAGCAGGCGGGGCGGCTGTTTGTCCAACCTCTGTTTGGGGTGCCTAAGAGAGGGTAGACTCTGCCCGATTCTAGATCTCGGACCCATCAACAGGCGCTTGGAAAGCGTCCGTTCAGGATGTTAACGCTAAGCAGATCCTGGCGCAAATTCGCCCCGGGGACTGGTTTGCGTCCGTAGATTTAAAGGACGCGTACTTTCACATTCGGATAGCACCGCATACACAGACGGTGTTTCTGAATAGCTGTCAACTGTCAGGGAGAAGCACAGCGTTCCAATACTCTGTCCTCCCGTCCGGGCTGCTCCGGCCCCACGCACTTTCAAAGTGCATCAATGCTGCACTTCCCCCTCAGATCGAGCGGAAGGCGCATCCTCAATTATCTGGACGACTGGCTGATTTTAGCTCGGTCCCTGGATACGCTTATCAGCCACATAGACTCTCTGTTATTCACTTGGAGTCCCTACGGCTATGAGAGCCCGCCTCTCGCGAGATCGCGTGGGATGAGAGCCTGCCTCTGGTGAGATCGCGTGGAGATGAATCCCGCCTCTCGCGAGATCGAGCCGCGGCCAATTGTCTTCCCTGCACCTTTTCAGGCAGGGCAGCTCTGTTCAGTTGAGGGTATTACAGAGACTGCTCGTACTCAAGGTGGTGGATTCAGCGGTATTACATCCGTTATTACACATGCGCCCGCTGCAGCTATGGCTGGAATCTCGAGTCCCGTGAACGGCGTGGACTTCGGGAGGTTTGCGCATCGCGGCCACATCGAAGCTCTGACGCTACCCAGATGCGCCAGATGATCACGATGGATGCATCGGCTCACGGCTGGGGAGTAGTGTGCGAGGGAATGCCAGCTTCGGGACTGTAGCTGGAATCTCAGAGCCGGTGGCACTTAAACCGCCTGGAGCTGGAAGCAGTCTTCTTAGCTCTAAGGATTTTCAGCCACAGCTGGACCAGCAAGATGTACTGATTCGCACCGACAACACGTCTGTGGTTTCGTATATAAATCCTCAAAGAGAGTGGAGACTGCACCCCGAGTCGGTGGCATAAAATGGATGAGCGGACAGACAGAGATTCAGATGCGGTGGCTGCAGCGACCGTATCTCGACTTGTTACTGGTTAATAAGTCTAATTTTTGACATCTGGAACTCTGCTTCTCGAGCCTCATTGACTAAAATGAATGAATCCATCTCTCGTTCTATGGGCCATGTCAGAAGCAGTCTTCTTAGCTCTAAAGGATTTTCAGCCGCAGCTGAAACAGCAGCATGTACTGATTTGCACCGACAACACGTCTGTGTTTTCGTACATAAATCCTTAGGAGAGTGGAGATTGCACCCCGAGTCGGTTCGGATGATCCGGAACCGCTAATGTTAAGGGAGAGCGGAGGTGGATCTGTTCGCCAAGAGCGAGAACACGCATTGCCTGTTGTTCTTCACTCCCGCTGACATCACGCTGACCAGCAGCTAGCCCGTATGCATTTCCGATCAAGAAATGTTACCGCTGGTGTTATGAGAGATCAGGGTGGAGCGAGCATCAGTGATACTACATCGCCCTGAATCCAGCCTGGGTTCCTAGACTTGATGGAACTGCTGGAGGCACCGCCTTGCCGTTCCCCGGCAGGAAATATTTGTTATCCCAGGTCGAACCTGAACTATAGAGCCATCATGTGTGATCGCTTCAGGGGTATCGGAGGAGATGGGCGCCTTACAGTCTCGCACGCTCATGTGAGCGCTAAAACCCTCTACAAGACGTTTGTATGCTTCAAATGGGAGTGTTTGTGAAGGAGTCAGGCTCATATCGACCCGACTACTTGCACTGTATGTTCTGAGTTTCCCGCTGCACAGACTGGATAGTGGATCGTTTCCATCGACACTAAGTCTATGTCGCGGCCATTGCCGTGTCCGTTCCCCGCAGAGCGGGCAATCGTTCGGTAAAAAGACTACATCCCCCATGTCCGCTTCGTTTCCGCTCTGGGACCAGGAAGTGGGGTAAGAGCTCTCTCATTGCAACCATTTGGGTTTTAACATCCGTAGGTTTGAATGAGCTATTCCTTAAAACTACAGTCCTTCTGGCCTTCGCTTCGGCTAAGCGCATAGAACATTTACACGCTTTTCTGTGGACAGCAGCTGTATTCGATTCGGTCCCGGGACTGCAGTGTCACTCTCCGGCCGAGGTTGGAATATGTGCCTAATCACTGTCTACCCCCTTCGAAAGGACGGAGACGGTTCGCCGTCAGTCCTTGCTACTAAATCATCGCCCTCACGGAGTGCGGACGCCCAGACTGCAGTTTGCCCCGTCAGTGTTTGCCCCGCTGCATTTATACTGCCTCTCGAGCTCGTCATATTTGCATGCTTCGCGACAATTGGCCAGTCATTGACTGGCGTGAGCCAATAGGTATTCAGGAAAGGTTGGAGGGAAGGAGTTTCCCATAACGGAGAATTCTCCGTGATGTCTCGTTCCCGCTCTCAGGGAACCGAGGTTACGACAGTAACCGGAGCGTTTTTAGGGTAGTTCTAACAATAGTATTCCGGTACAGAAACTACTTCAGTCTGTGTGCGTTTAATTTATTTAATACAAGAGTTTCACAATTTGAGTTGAATTACTGAAATAAATTATTTTCCACGACATTCTAATTTATTGAGATTCACCTGTATATTTCAGGATGACAGTGTCAAGATTCATTGGACTCAAACTGAAAAAGTGGTTCAGTGAGCATGAGTTATTTTCATGTATGAATTGAATTGATCTTCACCCTATTGAAAGCCTTTAGGATATGCTGGAGTTGACTATATGGATTTGTTTGACTCTCCCACTGTCATTACAAGATCTTGGCCAAAAATGTATGCAACTCTTGATGGAAATAAATGTTTCCTAACATTGTTGAAACAATGTCACAACGAAAGCACAATATTATGACAGCTATAGGCGGACCAATCAAATATTAAGAGTCTCTAGTTTTTTGGGGGGCCAGGCGGTGTAAAGTCAACTCCAGCACATCCTGAAGACTTTCAGTAGGGTTGTTCAGGGCTCTGTGGTGGCCAATCTCTCATAAATTGAGCCTGATGAAGCTCATCATTGTCATCTTTGAATATGGACACTTATTACTCGGTAGTTTGAGAAATAAAAAGCTACATACCGCATCAGTTAGGGATAAAATAATTATTGCCAAACATACAACATGCAAGAAACATCAATCACTGCAATAATGATTACATTCTAAAATATTAAGTATTTGCTTATTAGTGACTTTTTTGACTAGTGTAGATTAGTTCTTGTTGAAGGGATAGTTCACCCAAAAATGAGAATTATGTCATTAATTACTCGCGCATGTCGTTCCAAACCCGTAAGACCTTCGTTCGTCTTCAGAACACAAATTAAGAGATTTTTGATGAAATACCTCCTCTTTTCTGTCCTCCTTATCGGACTGTTGTGTTTTTCCTTTATTCTTCCAACCTTTGTATAAATTCCTAAACATATTACCTCTTTTCTATTGTCTTTCTTATGATCTTACTCTCTTATCTAATTTATCGTTTTTCGCTTTCATTTTCTATTAATTCTTAATTTAATTTTTCTGTATCCTCAATTTTTTTATTATCTTTCTTCATTACTTTTCCTATCAGGTTGCAAAATTGGTTTAAGAAGTGTTTGCAACACATTAAATAGCCAGAATATCACGGACAAAGCTACTTACAAAATAGGTCTTGTAAAAATCGGTCGGGTCTTCTCCAAGGAGTGGAAGGCCACAAAGAACGGCTGTTCACCTCCCAACGATGTCAGATTTCTGTAAAGTGATGTAACATTGTAAAGGGTAAGAGTTAATAGCACTCATAGCACCAACACAACACAGAGCAAAACACAACAGCAAATGCAATAGTTGTTTTACTAGAAAAAATAAATAATAATTAGTGTGTGTCTTTGTAGCTTACCTCATTTTCAATCTTATGCAGAATCATCTTAAGCTTACATCCAATATCTCCCCCTTTGGCCTTTAATATATCAATGAATCGTTGAGTGAATCTGTTAAGTTCTTGAAAGAATTCCGTTTGCAGGTTGCCAGATATGCGACTGATCTCTACTAAAATACAAAAAATGTATGCCAGACTAACATTAATCACATATCATTGAAACATGCAAGTAAGATTTAAACATCAACCTGAAAAGTGGTAAATGAAGTTGCATTCCAATTTTCAATTTGTATAGAAAATGTTTGACAAAATAATATGAACACAATTAAAATGAAAGTCAGTAATTACTTAATGAAGCTATCGTAACGCATACGTTATCTCACGCTGTTCATTTCCACGTGAACGACACGACACGTGCACACGTTGTAGAAAGAATGTTCGCACGGACGTTCTGCCCAACAAGATCTTACAATTGATTAAAATCTCTTACAAACTGTATATTCAAAAAAATGTTTAGTAAAAATCGATGTCTGTAACGTAGTAAGAAACTGGTCTCAGCTGACGGTTAGACAGTAACTAATAGTCCTAATTACTCTTCGTTTAAACTAATACAATTGTCCTTTTCCGCTTTCAACACAACGAGCAAAATAAATTATTTTAGGTTAAGTTTTTATACACAATACAATGACGACAGCGTGCACGGTGAGAATGAGGTTTATAAGTAGGTCACCAACATACCTAGTTGTGCTGCCACACGTCAAACAGGATCTGAAGTTCGTCGTTGTCGTCTTGTCCTCCTCTCCGAACACATTTAAGTTCATTGCGCATGCGCAGAGACTCCGTCAAGTGACTTCGGTTTCTGGCGGTTACAGGCCGAGTTGAAGAAAATGCAAGAGTACTAGAACATATATTAATTGTTTCGTCCTATTTTGTAACTTAATTACTAAAGCCCATTAAAAATGGCAAGCTCTGTATGATGTATTGGGAAGCAGCAGCAGTTAGTAGACCTGCCAATAAGCTTAAATCTTATTGGTTGTTCATTTTTTTACAGCGCGAATGGGGGAAAGATTAAGAAAACTATTTGTAATATACATATATACAAAACAAAAACCACTATTCCATAAAAATGGTTGTTAATAGCTATATATTTATATATAATTAGGCTACTGACAATCATTTCTGATCGTATTCACTATAAAACTATATTCATTTTGTTTTTGTGCCAACCACAGCTTTGTCCAATACACTAGATGTTCTTAAGTTCGGTTTACTTAAGATGTTTAGTTTAACTACCGCATCCGACTAAAAGTTCATATAACACAGCCTAATCGAGTAAAACCAACAAATCTACCAAAGTCAGTTGTATTTACAAGCTTTTCTTAAGTAGATTCAGTGATTACTTTTTACAGTGTATATTTATCTGAAAGAAGAATTTCATATTCATCTAGGGGGGCTTGAGAGTGAGTAAATCATGGGATAATTTAAATTTTTGGGTGGACTATCCTGTAATTTATTAATGTATTTACCATCATTTGCCTTTAATACAGTGAGGTGTGCTTCTACCTGAGCAGGGTGAATGCACATAAAGTGTCTGGTCCTGATGGTCTTCCTGGCCGAGTGCTCAGGGTCTGCACAGAACAGCTAGCTGATGTCTTCACACATATTTTCAAGCTCTACTTGGTCCAGCCTGTTGTCCTCACCTACTACAAAACAGTCACCATTGTACCAGTACCAAAACGCTACAACTTTGCACTCCATAAAAAATAGATATATGCATATTTATATTTATATATGTAGTGCCATTTGCACTTCTGGTTAGGTGCTAACTGAATTTAATTGGCTCTGTGCTTACTCTGCACAATGGCAAAGTTGAATCTAATCTAATTACTGGTATGTAACTTTTTTTGGTGACAACAGAACTGTCCAATTTAATGTTAGTATTTTATCAAATGTAAAATGTCTAATTAAATGTCACCTATTATGCAAAATCCACTTTTACATGGTGTTTGGACATAAATATGTGTTGTCAGTGTCACCCTACAATGATAAAAATCCTCCAACTCTTTATTTTTTAATCTCCATTAAACAAAATCAGTCTCATTGGATCTGCTGTTCTGATTCTCTTAGCAGTGTGATGTCACATTGTTTAGGCTCCGCCCACAGCTGATGACTGACAGCCCTGCATTACTGTAGTTTCCGCTCTCAGTGAGTTGTTTGGTTGTACCATAGATATGTATAGGTAGATGCCACATTCGACCGCTCCAGATATGTTGCCATCACGTCCATTAATAATCCAGTTGAAGTTGCTAAAGCACTTAATTATTACTTCATTAATTCTGTAGTCAAGTTTGCACAATGTTTTTCTCCTGAGTTATACAGGAGTTATACAGAAGTTTGTCCAAAATGAATGTACCCTTGTGATCTTTAATGACAATAACTGTCCCGTTCCCTCACAAAAACATCTCTTCTCTGGTCTGATGACGTGAAGATGGGAAAACCTGTCAGTCACATCAGATCACAGCAATAGCAAACAACAATTATCCAGCTTTTCATCAAATATGAATTCACGACCTGCATTTTATTCTGTTCAGACATACATCACAATAAGAACAAAATATGATCACAAAATGTTGTATTTGTTGACTGTAAACAACAATCTTAAGTAAATGTTGATTTATGAACAGAGTTTTCTTGATTTGTTACATTTAAATTCAACTTGTACATGTTTAATATTATTTTAAAGTGGTTCTATAGTTGATCCTGTATATTAATTACATTACAAATCATTAACCTTTTTTTTGGTCTGACTAAAGATTCTCTAGACTTGAAATGTAACTAGTATCCTCAGATCCTAGTTTTATGTCTGTATGTCTGTTTTATGTCTTTCTGATTATTTGTTTACTTGTATTATATTTTCAGGTTTTAGCAACATTGTATTTATTGCACTGCATGATGTTTGATTAATTTAACTCACACATGAACATAACGTGTCTGATTCATTGTGTTTTCTCTTTCTGTCTTCAGTCTGTATAGATGCAGTATTACAGAGAAACAGTGTCTCATCCTGACTTCAGCTCTGAAATCAAACCCATCACACCTGAGAGAACTGAACCTGAGCGAGAATCAAATAACAAACACAGGAGTGAATCACTTATGTGACGTACTGAAGGATTCACACTGTAAACTGGAGAGATTGACGTCAGTAACATTCACATACAAGAATACATAAAGTGTTTAATTTAAATTAAACTGAATGAAGTGTGGCTTTTCTCATTTCTCTCAATGTAGGTTAAGCGGCTGTGGCATTGTTTTCACTCTACATAATATATTTATCATAAACATTTAAATATATTTAATTTATTTATGTTGAAACTACATTAATATTTTCCGTTGATGTAACTGAGCAGAGGATTTGTATTTCCCAGCATGCTTTGCAAGGAACTACATGATTGTATATTTAGTGATGAAGTGATATTTTCTGTGTTTTTCTGTGAAGAGAAATAGATGTTAGTGATTAATGTTCAGTTATGTTGGACAGTTTCTGTAATGTTTTTGAGTTTTGTGGTTACTATTATACAGAAGAGTGGCGTTTGTGTTTAGATTGTGACTCTTAGTGAGTAATAGCTGTTCAAATGTCAGTTCTGACACTAGTTTTTTCGTATTTATTCATTATTTTGTATAATTATTAGTGAAACAATACAATAATAATATTAATAATTAGGACTTGATAAATAAATAAACAATCGTTTGTTGACACATAAGATTTTGTACTGAAATACACTACAGTTGAGTTAACCCAAACTAGAGTAAATTAATTGAATATAAACCAGCTAAATTGTGTTGACCCAACTAAGCCATTTTAATTTAAATGAAATAAGTTAAATTGTAAACTTTTAGTCAAATTAAATAAATGTAATGAATAAATATTTTGACTGTATGTCATTTACTTATGATGTATTTATTCACACATAAACTTTCCATAAATCTGATTCATTGTGTTTTCTCTTTCTGTCTTCAGTCTGTGTAGATGCAGTATTACAGAGAAACAGTGTCTCATCCTGACTTCAGCTCTGAAATCAAACCCATCACACCTGAGAGAACTGGACCTGAGCGAGAATCAAATAACAAACACAGGAGTGAATCACTTATGTGACGTACTGAAGGATTCACACTGTAAACTGGAGAGATTGAGGCCAGTAACATTCACATACAAGAATACATAAAGTGTTTAATTTAAATTAAACTGAATGTGTGGCTTTTCTAATTTCTCTCAATGTAGGTTAAGCGGCTGTGAAATGACAGATGAAGGTTGTTCTGCTGTGACTTCAGCTCTGAAATCAAACCCATCACACCTGAGAAAACTGAACCTTAGCTGGAATCAAATAACAAACACAGGAGTGAATCACTTATGTGACGTACTGAAGGATTCACACTGTAAACTGGAGAGATTGACGTCAGTAACATTCACATACAAGAATACAAATGATTAAAATCACTTCAACAGTTTAAACCAAAACCCTTTATACTCAATATCTCATGATGAGTCTGAGTTCACATTATATTTGTGTAAAATTCTTCACCTTAATGATTTGTTTGTAAGATTATCTCTGTTTGTCTCTTTTTAGACTTTATAAATGTGGCATTACAGATGTTTCTTCTTTAACTCAGTCTTTGACAAACACAAAAGCACTGCGGTTTCTAAAAGAGCTTGATCTGAGATGTAATATGATTGGAGACTCAAAGCAGCAGCTCATTGATGTGCTACGAGACTCAAACTGTTACCTGAGGTGAGTAAACTTCACTTTGTGATATTAAACAGATTCATTTACCTCTGATATGTGAACAAATATATATACTTTCAAATATTTGTGAAAGGAGATTATCATCGCGCTTTATTTCAAAGGGTTTGTGTCAGAATGAAATGTAAAGTTGATTCAAATGTTGAACACAAAGGAGAAAAGAGAACAAAAGCACACCGTCACAGCTTTATACAGCAACAGCTGCTTTATTAATGACATCAGTAATAGTGAATCATTACAGTCTGAAATAGATTTGGTCAGATTGTAGGAAAACGCTGGTAAAATCAGAGCAGATTCCAGCTTCAGCATCACATGATCAATGTCTCTGTCTCTTGTGTGTTTTTACTTTTACAAGCAACACATCACATTACTTTATGTAAGAGATAATGTTCATCCAGCCGCTTGTTATCACAGAATAAACCCGACAGTGTGATCAGGACTTGTATCTCCTGAAGAGACGACTTCTGTGATAACATCCGGCTGGATGTGCATTATCACACTTATTATATGCTTTCAGTAACACTTTATTTTAGGGTCTCTAAACTAGTTGCTTATTAGCATGCATAATACTAGAATATTAGCCATTTATTAGTAGTAATTAAGCACATATTAATGCCTTATTCTACATCTCTAATCATACCCAATACCTAAACTTAACAACTACCTTTCTAACTATTATTAAACTGCAAATTAGGAGTTTATTGAGGGAAAAGTCGTAGTTAATAGTTAATAAGTGTTCCCTATTCTAAAGTGTACTATGTTTTCTTGACACATAAGTGAATAATTGGACACAAATAATTGATTTGAGTTTAAATGTTTTTTAGCTCTTTAAACACAAAGAGAAACAGTTTTTAACAAACGTCTGTGAACCTGGAAGTTCAGACAAGATGGAGATTTAAGACATAATGTACAGTCTCTGTATGAATGTATATAAACTGTTAGTACACAGCAGATGTTTTCCAGATGAAGCCATCATTAACAGAAATATTGCAGATGTACGTGTGTATCTGGGGCTGTATCATTAATTACACATCTTTTCTCCGCATAAATAAAGACGAGGACATACAAAGTTATTTGAGAAGAAGCCTTTTAAAAAGACAAACACTGTCAGAAATCGCTCCGTACTCTTAAGTATGGCACTTTTTGAGTCGACAGCCATTTTTCACTGGTGTGTAAGTGCTTTCCCGCGTCTCACCAGAAGATGAATCATCCATCCATTAATTTTAAAAAGCGTTCGCTTAGGCGTAATACAATACAGATATAAATTCATTGTAAATTGAGTTGTTTACTTAGGGTTTATACATAATTTCCATGATAGAGTTGAAGATAAATAAGTTCATACTGGAGCTGTTAGTTTGCTAGTTTTAAATGATTATTAAATAGCAGCACAAACTACACAAAAGCAGCAGTTCTTCCAGTGCACTGTGTCCAAATTCACTCGTTTTCATTCAGTCCTTCAACTGAAATGTATTAGTGGACTAATGTAGGGAATAGTGAATGAGGGTATGGTTGTGAATTTAGATTCAGCTAAACATTTCTCGTCAATTAGCAACAACTTTAACAACAAGACACACTTTTAACAATGTCTCCGCAAGTCCACTATTAACAGGAATCTCCTCCGGTTTGGTTTGACGGTAAATACAGTCAGTAACTGAGGCACAAGCTAATAGCAGTTGTGTTTGAATGAAACGAGTGAGAGCGCGGCGGTGTGATACGAGAGAAGTAAAAGAAACGCCGTTCTCAAATACCCGTATGACTGTGTGTTATTCTGCATCACTAATGACAACACACCTAATGAATAACTGACTGTCACGACTGACCAATCAGAATCCAGTATTCCAGTAGCTGTGCAATAATTTCAGTTATTTACTGAGACCAATACAAACATGTTTAAACTAGAGGACAAACAGCTTTAACTAGAGGAACATTTAACTGAAAGCTGTTTGTTTTAAGCCAAAATCACATTTGTATTTGTTCTGGGTCATTTATTATATTTGGCACACACTCATTAGTATGTGTTTCTCTTTATATTGATTCAATAGAGACACAAACAGAATGGAATTATGTACTAAATGTGTTATATTTAAAACACAAATACTGGTTTATAAATATGCATTCAAAATCAGATTTAGTCAGTAATTAATCTGATTACAGGATTTTAATGCAACGTTTTATTTAATAAAACAATTGTGATTGAAATATAGTAACTAATTAGTACTTTGTTTCTACTGAACTCTGATCATCTTCTCTTCTGTTCCACCTTACAGAGTGTAGATACAGATCCACCACGACAAATACCTGAAAGAGTTCAATCACCAAAAGATGATAAATGCTGTATATGATAATGTGAAGTGGTCTTGAGAGGAGCAGTAAACATCAGGTGAGATCCACAGAAGAGCTTCACTACTGTGTCTATGAGGAGAAAGAAATGTGTGTGATAAATATGATCCATACAGGTGAAGAGACTCAGACTTTACAATCAAATAATGCAGCATGTGTGTTAGAAACATGATATTGAATGATTAATGTTGTTTTAGTATTCAAATGATCATTTTATTTTATATAAATCTGGAACAGAGGAAGAAGCTCAGATGAGTCTGTCTGGATCTTCAGTTTAATAATATTTGTATTAAACTCATTCATAATGATTCAGATGTTGAAATATGATTGTCAAGTGCAGATCTTAAATCTATTAAAAGATATAAAGCAAATATTCAATGTGAAATGCCCATGTTACTTAACATTTACATGATCTCTCTTATATTTTATACACGTTGTTATTCTATTCAGTTTCATATTAAGTTATCTATGGGTCTGTCTGTTTCTAACAATCACAAATCCTCTCATTACAACAAACAAAGCAGAAACACAATGTAAATAAAAGATGGATTGTGCAGTTTTGACAGATGAATTGATTAAAACGGGAGTTTTCACACACAGTGAGCTTCAGTGTTTAGAAATGTGTGCCTTTTACTCGCTGTTTGTGTCATTTTAGTCACAATTTGAAGAAAACTTTGTGACTTTTCCTACATAAGTAATAACATAAATCTATTTGTAAATGTTATAATGCTGATTGCTGGTCTCTATTCTGCTGGCTGTGATGCTAATTTAATGTCAATTTAATGTCAACTTTAATTTAAAGTTTTTGTTTGTCATCAAGTGTTTTTTTTTTCCTACATTTTTACTTTATTTTATAAAAGACAATCTTTGAAGAATGAACAAACATAGTTTTGGTCGTAATATTAAAATAACATTTAAATTGGATAATACTCAGATTTTGTAGTTTTGTATCTTTGAATTTACATAACATTGCGTAACTTTGTAAAGATCATATTGTGCTTCTCTTCATTTTCATGCTATTCTCAACAGTACAAATCATCAGTTTGGTTTTAGTTAGTTAAGTGATGCATAATCTAGAACAGTTCCTCCAGACTCTAGGACATTGGTTTCCAAATGAAATACAAAACTTGCTCTCATCTGAAAAGAGGACTTTGGACCACTGGGCAACAGTCCAGTTCTTATTTTCCTTAGTCTAGGTAAGATGCCTCTGACGACAACTGTAGCCAAATTCTGTGTGTGGTGGAAAAACATGAGTGCAGCGCGTGAGCAATAAGAGGGAGTAAAAAAGTTCAGATATGCTGCTCTTAAAGGACGTTGGGAATGGGATATTGTTAGACCGCCCACTCCAGTTCAAATTTCACCTGAGACACCAACTGTTACCGTGTTTTATTCAGGAATATAATCCCACGTCGCAAGAAATCTGGTCGGGTCCTGCGGAATGCAGACCTCTAGCTTCCTCCTGCAAATACCTTGATAAAAAGTGCAGTGATGATGGTGATGACCTGAACACCGCGGTCGGCATCTCATTACCGCGGTGAAGTGGTAATGCGGTTATCGTCACAGCCCTATGTTCAAATGAATATTAAAAGATTTAAGCAATGAAAATTTTGTCAGAACCTCTAGTAAATTACGTTATTTTGTGAGAGAATCGTGATCTCCGATTTATACAAAAAAAACTGTGATTCTTAATGTAATTATATATTATAAATTATAATATAATTTATCCAGAATCGTGCAGCTCTAGTTTACATGTTTGCATGTTTATTAGCCTACTACATCTAATTCATTACAAAAATAAGTTTAATTTCATAAAGTATAAGTCGATTTCAAAATGCACCTGCATTTTTTTGGATTTTGAATAAAATAAAAATGTTCCCCATATATTTCATTGTGGCGAGGGGGGCGTGGAAAGGCGGAACGCGCTAAGGGGAGAGCGGGTTTGGAGACGAGCGGGGAATCAGTGGGCAAGTGAATAATGACTAACACCTGTATCTGATTCCAGTGATTGCCGGAGAGAGTTGAAAAGCCTCCGCCGGCCGCCAGACGGAGCCGAGCGCTAGAGAGCCGATGCGGTTGAGAGAGAAGCCCAAGAAGAGAGCGAAGCCCCGAAGAAGAGAGCCGTGTTTACGTTTTGTTATCCGTTTATTTTGTGTTATTAAACCCCGTTTTTTGGCTCGTCACCCCTGACTTCCTCGTCCTTCCTTCCCTGAACCCTGAACCTTGTTACACTGGTGCGAAACCCGACGAGGAAGCCGCACGCCGTCATGCAACCCGCCAGCCCCACCCCACTTGCGGAGCTAGTCAAGTCGCTCGCGGGTCTTCATCAGGCCCAACATCAAGCGCTTTTGGACCTAAAGATCGAGCAGGAAGATCGCTTCCGCCTATTGGTCCAGGCGCAGGATGAAGACCGGCGGGCCATCCGGAGCTTGCTAGGCCGGGAGGAAACCCCCGTCGCAGCCCCATCGATCGCCCACGTCCCGCTGATGAGGATGGGACCCCACGATGACCCGGAGGCCTTCGTGGACCTCTTTGAGAGGACAGCGGAGGCGTGTGGCTGGGCGCGCAGCCAGTGGCCGGTGCGCCTGATCCCCCTGCTGACGGGGGAAGCGCAGGTAGCAGCCCAACAGTTGCCTGTCGCCAACCTCCTGGCCTACGAAGACCTTAAGCGGGCCATCCTTCAACGCGTCGGCCGGAACCCCGAGCAGCACCGTCAACGGTTCCGCTCCGTGGGGCTAGGGGACTACGGCCGACCGTTCGTGATGGCCCAGCAGCTCCGGGACGCATGCCGCAAGTGGCTCTTGGCCGAGCCACGTGACGTCGAGGGAGTGATCGACCTGGTGGTGCTGGAGCAGTTCGTGGCCCGTCTACCCCGGCGGACGGCCGAGTGGGTCCAGTGCCACCGCCCGACGTCGCTGGCCCAGGCCATCCAGCTGGCAGAGGACCATCTGGCGGCGTGCCCCGGGGTCGGCGAGCCCCGGCCTAATCTCTCTCTCTCTCTCTCCCCTTCCTCCTCTCCTTCTCCATCTCGCCCAGTCCCAGCTCCCAGGTCGCGGCTGCCGGTGGCCTCGAGCCCGCCACGGAGTGGAAATGGCCAGAGCGACCGTTACCCCTGGCGAGGGGGCAGAGCCCACCACCTCTCCACAGTACTCTCTCCAGCAATCCATTGCCCACCCTTCTGCCGCAGGGGCGGCGGTAAGGCCTGGGCCTGCTGGAGATGCGGGACCCGGGCACTTCCAGGACCAGTGTCCCATGATGGAGGTGGGATTGCTGGTCCGGGTCCCTGACTCCCCGGGGGCTGCCCCCGATCAAGCCGGGCAGTACCAGATACCTGTGAGTATCAAGGGGGGTACATATCAGGCCTTGGTGGATTCGGGCTGTAACCAAACCTCCGTCCATCAAAGCCTGATACAACAGAGGGCATTGGATACGGGCCGCAAGGTTAAGGTGAGGTGTGTGCACGGGGACGTGGCGGATTACCCCTTAGTGCCTGTAGCAATTAAATTTCGGGGGAAAATACATAGAATGGAGGTGGCGGTTAATTCCCACCTCGAGCATCCGCTGATTTTGGGTACAGATTGGCCGGCGTTCACTCAATTGTTGGGGATAGTGTGTGCGGATGCCTCTTGGCCGACGGGGCGGGGCCAGGAGGAGGCGGCGGCTCGGACCGGAGAAGCACTAGCGGGCCCGGCCCCGCCTGCCTCGGGGGAAACGAGAGCCAGCGAGGGGGTGAGAACCCCAGAGCTGGACGACTTTCCTCTGGAGCAGTCGCGGACGAGACGCTTAAAACGCTGCATAACCGGTCCGCCCATTGACGGGCAGCCCGGCCGGACGCCCCTCTCTCCTACCCGTATTTTTCCCTTATAAAAGAGAGGTTGTATCGGGTAACCCAAGAGGCCCAGTCAAAGGAGATAACAACCCAGTTATTGGTCCCCAAGAGCCGTCGGGAAATGCTTTTCCAGGCGGCGCACTGTACTCCCATGGCTCACGGCAAACCCGCGGAAGTGTGCAATTGGGCGGGTGGAGGTACGGTATCTGGGCTTCCACTTGGGTCATGGGCAGGTGCGTCCCCAAATTGACAAGACGGCTGCAGTTGCGGCCTGCCCGAGTCCCAAGACCAAAAAGGAGGTGAGACAGTTCCTGGGGCTGGCGGGATATTACAGGAGGTTTGTTCCAATTTTTCGGACCTCACCAGCCCGCTGACTGATCTCACTAAAAGGAAGCACCCGACCCGTCCAGTGGACGGAGCTGTGCCAACAGGCCCCAACCAAGGTGAAGGCTGCCCAGAGCGGGCGGCCCGCCTCCTGCACTCTCCTAACTTTGATCTCCCTTTGTTACAGACAGACGCTGGCCGGACAGGGGCTGGGGCCGCCCTGGCCCAGGTGGTCGGGAGAGCGCCGGTGCTGTATCTAAGTCGGAAGCTCTCAAAGAGAGAGACTAGATACAGCACCGTGGAGAAGGAATGCTTGGCCATCCGTGGGCCGCCCTCACCTCCGCTACTACCTCCTGGGTCGGGAGTTCACCCTCTGTTCTGACCACGCGCCTCCAGTGGCTCCATCAAGATGAAGGATACCAACGCGCGGATCACCCGTTGGTATCTAGCTTACAGCCTTTTAAGTTCAAGGTGGTCCACAGGCCGGGGCGCAGATGGCGGTAGCCGACTTCCTCTCCAGGAATGGGGGCTGCAGGCGGAGGGCTCACCGGCCTGAGACGGGCGGTGGGGGTGTGGCGAGGGGGCGTGGAAAGGCGGAACGCTTAAGGGAGAGCGGGTTTGAGACAGCGGGAATCAGTGGGCAAGTGAATAATGACTAACACCTGTATCTGATTCCAGTGATTGCCGGAGAGAGTTGAAAAGCTTCCCGCCGGCCGCCAGACGGGAGCCGAGCGCTAGAGAGCCGATGCGGTTGAGAGAGAAGCCCCGAAGAAGAGAGCGAAGCCCCGAAGAAGAGAGCCGTGTTTACGTTTTGTTATCCGTTTATTTTGTGTTATTAAACCCCGTTTTTTGGCTCGTCACCCCTGACTTCCTCGTCCTTCCTTCCCTGAACCCTGAACCTTGTTACATTCATCATTGAGGATTTAAAAAAAAAAAAGTCTAAAAATCTCGTCTCGTTCTCGTGAACACCAGTCTTGTGTCTCATCTTGTGGGATAAGTGTCTTGTAAGACACCTAATAAATAAATAAATATAGATATAGATATATATACAGAGAGAGAGAAGCTCTCTCTTATTATATTCTTAATGTTCCTCCGTCTCATTGATGAAGGATGAAGTATAAACACAACCTGTTTGTTCTTCAGTGTGTTTCATTCTGCAGGGTTCTGGATCTCTCATGTTCTCTCTGTCCTTCAATAAACTCTGTCTCTGCAGATTTCACTTCAAACTGATGCTCTGATGCTCGTCTTCACTTGTAGACTGAAATTAATAAAATCAATAAATCCATTCCTGATTAAAATAGTATACTTAGTTACAACTTAATTATAATATTCACCTATCTATCAAAGTGTTCTATACTAATTCACAAATTATATTTATTTTGTGTTTTATATGAAACAAGGTTTATCACAGATTCATTAAATAAATGCAATTATGATACTTAGTTATATCTTGTAATGCCAAAATAACTGATTGTATTGTTGACTTAAGTCTGTTAATAGCAATAAAACAATCTTAATGTGGCAATTAACAGATCAGAAGTCATCAGCATAATGAATGAGGTGAAAACAGGATCTATTATCATGAAATAAAGAGTATTTTCAGCAGCTGATAATATCTATGATAATCAGACTATAAACACTCATTAAACAAGCCATTCAGGATCAGCAGCAGATCATCTCTCTTTGTTTGCTGATAGAAACGGATTGTTTGAGTCACAATAAATGATGAAATCCTGGGAAATCGTTCTAATGTGACAATTACTTCTCAAGTGATACAGAAAAAACAATAGGCTAATATAAAGACACTGACATCTTTATTTATTTATCTGCCTGATTGAATCTAAATATAATTGTATTTTCTAATAACTAATGTTACATTCACAACAACAAATCAGTTGTCTCTTATCGTTTTGTATGAAGAGAGACTTTACAAGCTTTATGAGAAATGTAATTACAGACAACCCTGCAAAAACTCATTTCAGGGAGGTAATGTGGCTTAAATAAAATAAAATATGTGATCATTGATCACATTTAAGTTCTTGATATTAAATGGTGTTTGAGTTCCCCTGGTGGTGTAAATATTGCAGACGTTTGGTATTTTGTCCCTGCGCGCGCACCATAGTTCATCAGAAACATCCAACAGGATTATGTGAGCAATGTGGAGAAGAGGAATCAGTAGAACATGTTATATGTGTTTGTCAAAATTATACTAATGAACGAGAAATAATGAAAAATGAACTTAGAAAGATGGGAGTGGATGAATTAAAGCTTAAAAATATAGTTACTCGTGGATTAGAGAGTTTATTTCTTTATCTCAAGAGAACAGAGCTGTTTTTTATGGAATGAGTAAACTCTGGTCCACACTCCAATACAGTAGGTGGCGATAATGCACCTTAATGTTGGTGATACCAGCCATAAAATCGAAGAAGAAGTAGTTCATCAGAATGAAAATATAGTGAATTTATACAGATTTATACAGATGGTGCTAAAAGACCAGAGACTGAAGAGACCGGGTTTGGGGTGGCAATCCCAGTGAAATAAGTAGAAATTAGTAAAAGATCATCTAATAAATTAGGGGTATATACAGTAGAGATGATGGCCATTTTAATTGCTTTGCAATGGGTGGAAAAGATAGGGCAGGAAAAGGTTTTAATATGCTCTGATTCTTTATCAGTCTTGGCAAGTTTAAGGTCATTCCATTCAAAAGCTCGGCAAGATATCTTGTATGAAGTGCTTCAGGTAAACACAAGATTAAGTCATATGGGATGTCAGGTTAAATTTATGTGGGTCCCAGCACATTACAGGTTACAGGGATTACAGGTAATGAGATGGCGGATAGGCTGGCTAAAAGGGCGCTAACCAAAGAGAATGTAGAAGTGCAGGTTAATGTAAGTAAAGCAGAGGTTAAATGCATAATTTGGGGGAAAATCAATAAAACGTGGCAATATAGGTGGGATAGAGAGGAGAAAGGGAGGCACGTATACCAAATCCAGAGAAAAGTTAAAGAGGATAGGCTGGGAAGGGGGAATAGGAGAGAAGAGGCAGTGATGACGAGGTTAAGGTTGGGACATTGTTCGCTGAATAAAACACTAAAATGATAGGGAAGCACCAGACAGGGTTGTGTGAGGGATGTCGGGAAGAGGAGTCAGTGGAGCACATCATTATGACTTGTAAAAGATATGAAACACAGAGGCAGGTAATGAAGAATAAGCTAAGGGAGATTGGGGTGCACGAGATCACATTAAAAGGGTTATTAAGCACAGTAAATAGGATACAGAGTAGAATATTGATGTCTTTTTTAAGGGAGGCAGGAGTTTTCAACAGGATCTAAGGGAGAATTAAAGTTTGTTGTGTGTGTGTGTGTGTGTGTGTGTGTGTGTGTGTAGTATGTGGTTAGTTGAGGGGATTAAGTGAGGCTTAAGTAAGAGTAGGAAAGGGAATGGAAAAGGTGTTATTGTGGCCTGTTATCTGATCCACACTCCGGGGCAGAGGGGGGCGGTAATGCACCAAAAAGCTGGATGCCAACCGCCGTAAAACTGGAAAGAAGAAGAAGTATTTCATCAGAAAACGATCGAAGCTACAATGGGTAAGTCATCGTTTTCTCTCCCTTCTGTATATTGGTTATTTAATTAATGTAATTTCTATGATTGTAACTGTTTGGTAATGAGTATATTAAGATAAAAATATACTGTGTGTTAGATGTGCTGCACGTGTGACGACAGTTTGATCAATTACAGAAACGTTAGTGCTTTGTTAATGAAACGTGTTCATGTTCTTCCACAAGCTGCATCGATTTTTATTCCCATCAACGACTAAAACACCAAAATATATATATTTTTACTTAAATTCATTGGATTTTTTTTTTTTTTCAGTGATTGTTTTCTGTACATTCGTGTTTATGATTGTTTCAGTGTTTGGAGTCAAAAGCTAAAGTATGAATCTGTGGGAAATTAATAGAAAGCAATCTCAAGATTTGCTGATGAGATTTTAATGTTATTAAGCTCTTTTTCTTTTTTGACATTTTTATTTGTAAAAAAAAAAACAAGACTGGAAACAGAAACTGTAAAGATAAGTGTTTCAGTCATGTCAGTGTGAGAAGTATGTTTTTTTCAATAGAGCTGTATTTCTAATGGAAAGCACTCTAAATATTATAATTATAACAAAAAGAGATGATCTGCTGCTGATCCTGAATGACTTGTTTAATGAATGTTTATAGTCTGAGTCGCATCAATATTATCAGCTGCTGAAAATACTCTTTATTTCATGATAATAGATCCTGTTTTCACCTCATTCATTATGCAGATCTCCTGTAAATTGCCAGTTAAAGTTAATTTAATTCATATCATCAGACTTAAACTATGCAGTCACTATTGTGATATCTACAAGATACAGATGTCCTAACAGCATTTATTTAATTAGTCTGTGTTAAACTGTTTAATGTAAACCAAAACAAAAGTAAAAACCAATGAACAAAACTTTAAACACAAATGGAAGGAATTATGGGAACACTGATTTATTTCTTGATGACATAGCTGTACTCCTGTTTATTCTTTTGATTTTATTCTTAAAATTTTAATATTTGTAAATATTAAATGCAAAAATCTAACAGACAAACAGAAATGCATGTGTGAATTTGTATTCAGATATTTTACTATAAATAGAGAGAATGAGAATAAGCTTTATTGTCAGGTTTGTTTACACATACGAGGAATTTGCTATAGTGACAGAAACATAAATGCTTAATATGTGAATTAGTAGAAAACAGGGTTTCCTCGGGTCCTTAAAAAGTCTTAAATTCAGATTCAATGGGTCTTAAATATTTTTGGTCAGATTACCGCTAAAATTATATTTTTCAGTCTGACGGACCCAGTGACTTTACAGTAGGGGTGAAATGATTCACTTATTTTCTCGATTAAATTCAAGATTATTTGTATAGCACTTTTTACCATACAATCGTTGCAAAGTAACTTCACAGGAAATTAAGTTTCTAAAATAGATTTATATTGTAGAAACGCAATATAATTTACTTATGGCAAAATTTGGTTAATTCAGTATAATCGCTGATGGTTGGCTTCCTCTGAGGTTCTCCGAGGTAGAGCCCGGAATATAGGCCCGAGTCCGACCCATGTCCGACAACTTATCAGAGTTACCAGCCTGAGTCCGGCCCATGTCCGACAGCTTATCAGAGTTACCAGCCTGAGTCCGGCCCGTGTCCGACAGCTTATCAGAGTTACCAGCCTGAGTCCGGCCCGTGTCCGACAGCTTATCAGAGTTACCAGCCTGAGTCTGACCCGTGTCCGACAGCTTATCAGAGTTACCAGCCCGAGTCTGACCCGTGTCCGACAGCTTATCAGAGTTACCAGCCCGAGTCTGACCCGTGTCCGACAGCTTATCAGAGTTACCAGCCCGAGTCTGACCCGTGTCCGACAGCTTATCAGAGTTACCAGCCCGAGTCCGACCCATGTCCGACAACTTATCAGAGTTACCAGCCCGAGTCCGGCCCATGTCCGACAGCTTATCAGAGTTACCAGCCTGAGTCCGACCCGTGTCCGACAGCTTATCAGAGTTACCAGCCCGAGTCTGACCCGTGTCCGACAGCTTATCAGAGTTACCAGCCCGAGTCCGGCCCGTGTCCGACAGCTTATCAGAGTTACCAGCCCGAGTCCGGACTGTGTCCGACAGCTTATCAGAGTTACCAGCCCGAGTCCGGCCCGTGTCCGACAGCTTATCAGAGTTACCAGCCCGAGATCGGCCCGTGTCCGACAGCTTATCAGAGTTACCAGCCCGAGTCCGACAGCTTATCAGAGTTACCGACCCGAGTCCGGCCCGTGTCCGACAGCTTATCAGAGTTACCGACCCGAGTCCGGCCCGTGTTCGACAGCTTATCAGAGTTACCGACCCGAGTCCGGCCCGTGTCCGACAGCTTATCAGAGTTACCAGCCCGAGTCCGACAGCTTATCAGAGTTACCAGCCCGAGTCCGACCCGAGCCCGTATTTTATTTTGCCCTTATCCCAAAACAGCTGATACTATACTGTTTCAGCAATTAGAATATTTCAGTTTTGTATGAAATTGCAAAGTGGTTGTATTTCGTTTCGTTATTTTATCAAGGTAATTTAGAAAAACATTTGGAGCATTTTTTTATTCGTTAAATGTAAGTTTTTTGTTTTTTAAAGTAGCTAGCGGCCAGCTGATCATAGCGTGTTTGATCAATTTAGACATGATAAATATATCTATAGAAAGCTTTAAATTAGTACTTAACGAAATAAAACAGATAGAAAACAAAAACTCTTTCATTATAATCATAATCCGTAGATGCATTTATTAAAGGCGGGTCTAATGAGGAGATGGCAAGTCGGTATCTGCAACTTCACACTGACTTAGAAAACACTAGTTTATTAATAATAATATAAAATTTCCCCGAACACATTCATGCCGACCCAAGACCAACATCAATATCACTTTAAGCTCTCTGACGACCTTGTCTCTGCTAAACACACACACAAACACACACACACTCAAACTAACACACACACGCTACTAAGAGGTACACTTTTATTATAGGCCTCAAACATAATACCACCACCGACAATCATGCCCACAAATATCAATACACTCTCTCTCTCTCTACACACACACACACACACACACACACACTCACTCACTCACTCACTCACTCACACACACACACTCTCTCTCTCCAAACAACCCTGGATTAAATTTTCAGTTCAAACCAAGCTAAAGCATAATAATGTGTGTTTGATCAGATATACCTGCAGTACAAGATTGTGAGATGCATTATATGAATGCTTGGCTAAATAGACGTGTCTTTAATCTAGATTTAAATAGAGAGAGTGTGTCTGAACCCCGAACGTTATCAGGAAGGCTATTCCAGAGTTTGGGAGCCAAATATGAAAAAGTTCTACCTCCTTTAGTGGACTTTGCTATTCTAGGTACTACCAAGACTCCTTCACGCGCTCCACTATTAACCGTCTGTCACAGGATTGTGTTCGTCTCACTGATACATTTGTTGAGCAGCTGATGTGTGAGCTCTTAGTACTCGTGGCCAGTAATGCTATAGTGATGTAGTTTTACTTTTCTGTAGTTTTTCAATGGCTCTCGGTCATACCGACGACATTACCTGAGCAGTCGAAGGCTGTGCATTTATTGCATGGACGGAGCAAAAATGTAAGTGTGTAAAGCATACATTCAATTCCATTGAATAAATAAATGTGTTTTAACAATGTCATTTAACCGAATGTACGAAGAAAACTGTTCAAATAACCACAGCATTAACAACAACCTTGAAATAAGAGCGCAAGGTTGATCTAATAATCAGATGCTTGAAAGTAGCGTTTGTTGTCATAGCAAACAGACATCGGCACTTTTTCTTTCAGAATCATCATTCGTCGATGGAGAGGAAAAGTTACATACTATAGCATTTTATTTTATGAAAATGAGATAAAGAAGTTTTCGCACTGAAAGAGAAGTGATCTCTGGCTCAAAGAACAGGCCAGACTATATCTGCAGCTGAGCTGAATAAAAAGCAGAATGAACTGATGAAACATTAAGACAATAAATACAATTTATGAATGATGCAGTGCTAATTGACATATCAATTATTACAGTACAGAAACTATAAAGTATATTTTCTACCTTATTCTGTGCAGAACATTTAAATAATTGTTTGTAGTATAAAAATTATAAAATTTAATTAGGAAAAATTGATTGATTAATGTCCAGCAGTGTATGTGATTTCTAATAGCAAATTCAAGTAAGATATATATAATAAAAATACCTGAAGAGTTGTAAAAATGAAGTGGACAATTAAAACAATAAATAATATAGGGGAGACTTTCTGTCTCCAGGATACAAAATAGGGACTGAAACTCAAATGTTCAAATGATGTCACTTCCTGGATGTTGCTATTAAAAACAAAATGCTTTAAAAAGGAAGAAATAAAAGGAAATTGTGTTGAGTGAAAAATATTGGCCAGTTTTAGTTTAATTAATTTTTTATTTTTAGAAAAGAATATCAAAGTTAAAATTATATATTATATTATAATTGTGGATTTGATTAAGCATCAAATAGTTCTCACGACAGAAATTCAGGATTTAACTGTATTTTCTAATATAGATAATTGTACCTTATTTTGTAAAATATCATAATTTGGTGTAGCTGTTGTCTGCTTTCACTTCACATGATTTAATAATATTTTTACCCTTTTAACTTTAATTTCAGACTTAATGGAGGAGAAACAACATCATGTTAAAACTGGAGAAAAAACTCACTCACAAACTGAAAGAGTTTCTTTACTGAAAAGAAGAGACAAGAAAAGTTTCACCTGCACTCAGTGTGGAAAGAGTTTCACATACAAACACAATCTCAATGTTCACATGAGGATGAGTTTCACAAACTCATCAAACCTTCAGAAACACATGAACATCCACACTGGAGAGAAACCGTTCACATGTGATCAGTGCGGGAAGAGTTTCACAGACTCATCAAACCTCAAGAGTCACATGAAGATCCACACTGGAGAGAAACTCCATGAATGTGATCAATGTGGAAAAACATTTGTGTGTGCTTCAAATCTGAAGAATCACCTGAATGTTCATTTGAAGGAGAAACCACATTCATGTTCTTTGTGTGGAAAGAGTTTTTCACAACTGAAGAATTTAAAACGACATCAGAAGATATACACTGGTGTGAGAGAATATATGTGCTTTGAGTGTGAGAAGACTTTTATTACAGCTACAGAATTGAAACGACACGAGAGGATCCACACTGGAGAGAAACCTTACAAGTGTTCACACTGTGACAAGATATTCAGTCATTCAGGACATCTGAAATCACACGAGAGGATCCACACTGGAGAGAAACCTTACAAGTGTTCACACTGCGACAAGAGATTCAGTCGGTCAGGACATCTGAAATCACACGAGAGGATTCACACTGGAGAGAAACCGTATCACTGCACTGCATGCGGGAAGAGTTTCACTCAATTATCTAATCTACGGAGTCATAAAGTAAGAAAATCACATTAAGTAGTTTATCTTCAGGTTTAGTGCTTTCAGGTGCTACACAGCATCTCTTCCATATTAATCTGTCATAAGAAACATCATCTAAATTAGTCACAGTGAATTAAGTTTATCTTCAAGACCAGCGGCTTCATCTGTAAGATTCAGACCAACTCAATAATAGAGTTCCTCCCCTAAGAACAATATCTAAAGTTTTATTCTTGTATAAAACTTTGCTTTATGATATTAATTATATTATTATGCTTTATCATGAGTTTCATTTTATGTTCTTATGCATATTTGTAGAATCTTTTTACAGGTTCAAAATGGTCATGTTCATTAAGTTGAAAAAGAGGCTAATTTGTTTTTAATTTAATCTTCACTGTTGTTTTTAAAACACTTAGCTATTCTTCCGCTTAGGGTGTATTTTATACTGAACCAAATTAATAATCATGCTGTCTAATCAGCATCTTGATATGCTACACCTGTGAGGTGGATGGATTATCTCGGCAAAGGAGAAGTGCTCACTAACACAGATTTAGACAGATTTGTGAACAATATTATAGAGCAATAGGCCTTTTGTGTTCATAGAAAAAGTCTTAAATCTTTGAGTTCAGCTCATGAAAAAGGGGGCAAAAACAAGTGTTGTTTATAATTTTGTTCAGTGTACAAAATGCAGGTGTAAGATATTCTGTCATGTAGGTTTGCATCTGATCCATCTTCACTTATATTCACTTTAGATGCTTTATATCTTGTTACTCAATAAAGAGAGAGATCTGTCTTTTACTTTATATTTGCTTTCAAGTATTAAACTTTTATTGTCCGCATTTGTTGTCTGCTGATTTTTCCTCAGCCATGAATGAATAATTTCAGAATTTTTGTTACATTAAATATGATTGCTTTTGGGGCTTTCCATAATTACATTTATCGATAAAGCTTTTAAATGCCTAATAAACTAAATTTCACCCCACGCCTGGCCACCTGTCTGTCTATATCAGTAACTGTTTTAACATTATTTTTGTTTGATACGTTGTTTTATGGTATTTTGCAGTTTTAAACAGAATTTGGTGCGTTTTTGATCATCTACGTCATCATTCGCTCGCTTCAGTGGAGGGTTTCTTTTTTTATTTTATTATAATATAACAAAAATATTACAAATTTACAGAACAAATTGGCATACAACTTACATTCAAATTATAAGCCATTATAAGCGGTTCTTAGACAAACAGCATCTCAATAAATTAGAATGTCGTGGAAAAGTTCATTTATTTCAGTAATTCAACTAAAGTTGTTTAACTCGTGTATTAAATAAATTAAATGCACACAGACTGAAGTAGTTTAATTATTTGGTTCTTTTAATTGTGATTGGCTCACACTTAACAAAAACCCACCAATTCTCAACAAATTATAATACTTCATAGGACCAATAAAAAAATAAAACATTTTTAGTGAATTGTTGGCCTTCTGGAAAGTATGTTCATTTACTGTATATGTACTCAATACTTGGTAGGGGCTCCTTTTGCTTTAACTACTGCTTCAATTCGGCGTGGCATGGAGATTATCAGTTTGTGGCACTGCTGAGGTGATATGGAAGCCCAGGTTTCTTTGACAGTGGCTTCCAGCTCATCTGCATTGTTGGGTCTGGTGTCTCTCATCTAGATTCTCTATGGGGTTCAGGTCAGGCGAGTTTGCTGACCAATCAAGCTCAGTAACACATGATCATTTAACCAACTTTTGGTACCTTTGGCAGTGTGGGCAGGTGCCAAGTCCTACTGGAAAATGAAATCAGCATCTTCATAAAGCTTGTCAGCAGAAGGAAACATGAAGTGCACTCAAATGTTCTGGTAGATGGTTGCGTTGACTGTGTACTTCAGAAAACACAGTGGACCAACACCAGCAGATGACATGGCAGCCCAAATCATCACAGACTGTGGAAACTTCACACTGGACTTCAAGCAACATGGATTCTGTGCCTCTCCACTCTTCCTCCAGACTCTGGGACCTTGATTTCCAAATGAAATGCAGAACTTTCATCTGAAAAGAGGACTTTGGACCACTGAGTAACAGTCCAGTTCTTTTTCTCCACAGCCCAGATAAGATGCTTCTGACGTTGACTCCAGCTTCAGTCCACTCCTTGTGAAGCTCTCCCAAGTGTTTGAATTGGCTTTGCTTGACTGTATTCTCAAGCTTACAGTCATCCCTGTTGATTGTGCACTTTTTCCTACCCAAATTATTCCTTCCAGTCAACTTTACATTTAACATGATTTGATAAAGCACTCTGCCCCCCTTTCAGTAATGACCCTCTGTGACTTACCTTCTTTGTGGAGGGTGTCAATGATCGTCTTCTGGATCACTGCCAAGTCAGCAGTCTTCCCCATTATTGTGTTTTCAAAGAACAAGAGATATCCAGAATTTATACTGTATGGATGGTCATTTATTGAAACTCAAATGTAAATATTCTAATATTTTGAGGTACACATTTTTGACTTTCATGATCTGTAAGCTCTAATCATCAAAATAAAAAACGTTTTTGATTATTTTTTTTTTTACTTTACATGCAATGAACATAAAATATATGAAAGTTTCATTTTTTTAAATAAGTTATAAGATTTTTTTTATAAAATTAAAAAACGTTTTCACGACATTCTAATCTAGTGAGATGCACCTGTACAAAATGGCATAAACTAATTGGACCAAATTTCACATTTTGTGTTTTCTGTTATCAGTTTTTTATTTCAGGAGGAATTTCATTTTAAAATGTATCTAATCTATCACAATCTAAAATAGATTCCACATCCTCCAGCTTTATATCATTCCATTTCTGTTTGGAGCATCAGCTCACCTCTTCACCTGTGTCCCACTTCACCTGTGTTCCTCTTCACCTGTGTCCCACTTCACCTGTGTCCCAGTTCACCTGCCTCCATCACCTGCTGCCCCCTGGACACAAGCTAACAGCTCCTCCGTGCTGCCTAAGCTGCCTGTCACTGCTCTCTGATCAAACACCTGTTCATCCTCACTGTACTACAATAATCTATGTATATTTACTGTATATTCACTGAAAGGCATCCTGTACTGTAATTTTATATCCATATAGAGTTCATCAGACTGTTAGCTGTGCTGTTGAAAAAAACAATAGAACCCTGCCCAAAACACAATAAAAAATATAATGGTTATAATGGGAATTGTATTGGTTTTAATGGAAACTATAATGGTGTCTACTGGTAAAGCACTTGAAAAGCATTGATTTTGAGCTAAACTGCTGGAAAGTTACTGCTGATAAATTTGGTTTCTTCACTTTCATGTCATTCCAAACCTGTATGACTTACTTTCTTCTGTAAGATTTAAATACGATTTTGTAGAATTTTACCAAAACATTTAGTTCACCTTTGATTTCTACTGTATGGACAAATATTTCTTGAATTTCTCAAATTATGTTCCACAGAAGACAGAAATTCATACAGGTTTGGAATGGCATGATGTTGAGTAAATTATGACAATTTTCATTTTTGGGTGAATCTAGATTTAAGAACTTTATTATTTGTAAATAATAAACACCTAATTTATATACAGTCATGGCCAAAAATATCGGCACCCTTGGTGAATATGATCAAAGAAGGCTGTGTGACAATGAATTTGAATTGTTAATCCTTTAGATATTTTATTTGAAAAATCACAAAAATCTAACCTTTCATAGGTTGATAAGATTTTAAAATGAGGGGAAATATCATTCTGAAATACATTTGTAAATGAAAACTCAACTACTCGACTTAAATCATAAAACTATTTCAATATAACGTGTTTGCAGACACATAGCACCGAACCTGATGAAAATAAATCAGATAACGTTACGATTCAGTAAAAATACTGCTCAACAAACGGTCTAAAGTATATTTTATAACAATGTGAAATAGCGTGAACTGTTTACCTCAGAAACCCGCCAAACTGAAGCTTACGCGCGACTGATGACGTCATCACCGCTAGGCGAAACCAACAGTAGATGATCAAAACATATGGAGAGATATAATGTAACATATTATGATTGACTTTGGTTCTTTCCATATGGTTTGATCATCTACTGAGACTCATCAATATTATCAGCTGCTGAAAATACTCTTTATTTCATGACAATAGATCCTGTTTTCAGCTCATTCATTATGCTGATGACTTCAGATCTGTTAATTGCCTCATAAAGCTCATTTTACATTTACATTTACATTTATGCATTTTATTTCTGTTAAGACAAGAAAACAACACGATCGTCTGTTGTGGAGTTACAAAGATATAACTTTAAGTATCACAACAGCATTTGTTTATTAATCTCTGATAAACCATGTTTCATATAAAACCAAACTAAAACATTTAAAAACTAATTAAGTTAAAATCAATTCATTTGTTGTTTATCTGTACCTTGCAAATTTGTAAAATTATTTGTTCTATTTGTGTTTTTATTCTTTCACTTTTTAAATTATGACATTGTTTATATTTGGTGTATTTTAATTGTATGTGATTTTTTTTCCCTATATTTCTGTGCCTGAATATTAATGAGAGAAAAGATAATAGATGGGTTTATTTTTTTATTATTATTTCAGCCTAAAAGCATCAGAGCATCAGTTAGAAGTAAAATCTGCAGAGACAGAGTTTATTGAAAGACAGAGAGAACATGAGAGATCCAGAACCCTGCAGAATGAAACACACTGAAGAACAAACAGGTTGGTGTTTATTCTTCATCCTTCATTAATGAGACTGAAGAACATTCCAAACTTCAATAGCAGTTCATCAGATTAAGTGTTTATAAAAATACCTTAAGAGTTGTAAAAAATGAAGGGAAAAATGAAATCAATTGATAATATAGGCAAGACTTTCTATCTCCAAGGTACACAATAGGGACTGAAACTCATTCTGAAGGTTTTTCGATGGAAAGCTTACAAGGAATGTATTTGCTAAATTTGTGTAAGCAGTACACATCAAACCATCCATAATTAAAAGCAGTACATACCAGCTTCGTGTAATTTTGAGTCAGAAACGCATCTACTGCTGTAAATCCCGGTTTAGTTAGATAGGTAAGGATCCACAGAACAACATCAGATCGAGCACTTTAGTCCGATGAAGCAATAACGTTGTTCTATGGACAAATACCCCTTTGTTTACGTCTTCTTTCTTCAGGGAGAGTTATTGTTTGTATCCGTTTTGGAATAGCTCACGCTCAAACTCGTCTTGGTTGTCTTCATTGCACTGCATGCGGGAAGAGTTTTGGTCATTCATCTTCTCTAAGGAGACATAGAATAAAAAAATCACACTAAGTAGTTTAGGTTCAGTGGTTACAAGTGCTACCCTGCATCTCTTCCATATTAATCTGTCATAAGAAACATCATCTAAATTAGTCACAGTGAATAAAGTTCATTAAGACATTACATGATTTGACCAATTTTTATGTAGACCGTGCCGCATTACAATAAATTATCATTCATGTTTTCATAGCCCCTGGCCAAATTCAAAAAGGAAACTTAAATGAAATCATCTTTGAGAGCAAGTGTTTCGGGATTCTGCGTATAGGGAGGATCGGCTCTGCCTAAGAACAATATCTACGCTATTATAAATCGCTGTAGATTTATCAGCACAGTAATGTAAGAACCTACAGTACAATAGCACATTTATGCATTACAGTAAAATTCTGTAATTTACATTGCATTCTGGGTAATTTTGACTTGGCTGGAATATTTTACAATATATTTTAGTGTTGCTGTAACCTTGCTGTAGTTTGACTGTAATACGCCAAGCAATAATACAGGACTGCTGTAAATAGTGCGCCATCTGACGTCACATCACAGACAACACAGCTGCTGCTGACTGGAGAGAGAAGCAGAACGGAGGAAGTTTTGGCAAGTTAATTTGATTATCATGTTTTTATTACATAGTGTACATGGTTTATAGTGTGTAATGAAACCGCAAGTTTAGCCACGAACGTTATAATCTCCAACCTCAAAGCTGTATTTGAAACTTGTGAGTTACGCGCTCTTTCACCAACGATATCGGTATCGATATTAGGATCGATACGCACAGCCCTAATCTCCAGTGAACTGACCTCACAAGAAGATTATCATCATCTTGTTGTTTGAACTGATCAGCCTAGGCTGTATAATCAGTTATGTTGCTCAAGTGCCTGGGGTAGAGGTTCAGCCATATACCAGACTGGTGTTGCGATGGAAAAATGCCTCACATCCTAGAAGACAGGACAATATCATCTGTGAAGCTAATGCTGCATGTCCGGTGGGCCGAATAAAGCCAACTGGAGACTGTATGATATATAAGACTAATCTATGTTTTCAAGGTCATTGCAATCTTCCAATATTGGAGTGCCCGACAAATCTATCAGTAGAAATACAAACTAATGTATCACTGTGTATAGGGAACTATACTACACGCTTATGTGATGGTCAAAATATTACTGGGATACAAAGTGTGGTTACTAACAATCCAAGACCTTTGACACTGCTTAACTCTACCGAAATTCACAATAGATCTACATATGGGACGGTTATACCATGGGTCCGTAAACCACAACACTTAGATCGAAAGTGTTGTACCGATACCACACACTTGCACCCTGGTTGCTAATGCTGCCAAACACATAACTGTGTTTTGGACCATTCTCTTCCCTCTTGTACCAAAATGTAGAAACAAACGAGCATGGTATGATACATTATTGGGAGAGACAGGTATTGGTTCAGGAGTGCTTAACACTATTGACAGACAAATGATTGCTAACAAACTATCGAATTCACATGATGCTTTACAAAAGATACGGCGATGGATGCCGTCTGGTGTATATTCTCAGAAATATCAAGCTTATTGGGATGTAGTTTCTGCCCGTATATTGGAAACATTCTATTAATAAATTTCCGCTGGAATGTATCAGAGTGGTTCAATTGGACAGAATGCAATCTCAATATGCTTTCAGCCAAGATGCAACTTCATAACATACAGCAAACCGTAATGTCTTCCAATTATAATGCTTGGAGGCAATTATGGAAAATTGATAAGGGATATTGGCTTAAGTTAAGTGCCCACAGTACCGTTTGCACTGTGTGTTATGGGAAGTTTAAACAATATGTAAATATCACGTATTACCTGTTATAATTAAGGGATCTAATTGGACTATGCATTTACAAGGTGATTGGTTGAATCCTTATAGTAATCAAACTTGTGATGTTTCTGATTGTGAATGTGATAGCACTGATCAATGAATAATCTGCTCCTTGCGAACAGGGTATTCCAAACCATGTTTAACAGAAGGAGTTGGTGTCTGCCAGTGGGACCATTCTATGCCAATTGATATCTTATTTGAGGTTGGATTACATACTTTGTGTTACCACACTGAATCCACATTCTAGATTGCCTTTCTTTCCATTTTCTGGATGCCTCCAGAATGTATACATCTGGACCTGGCATAATAAGACGTATTGGTTAACTAATCAGACTAGCACACACGGTTTGACTCAAGTTCAATGGGAAATTCTGCATTCTAATTTAGGCATTTATTTAGAGAAGCAGGCAAAATTACTGAGGGCATCAACCAAATTAGAGGTCATGGTAAAGCAACATCTGCATAATGTGACCAAGTTGGCGATTAACACTGTAATCACATCTGATCAAGTTGCTTATTTGGGCAAACTAATTGAAACCACTGCTCATGATAGCTGGTGGTCCATTTTTGAAGGTTGGTCACCACAGGCACGACAACTTCTCAATATTTTTATTCATCTATTGATTGTTTTACTGATATTCCTGCTTACTATATTCAGCACATATATCTTTTGTTTTGTAAGAAGGATGCATTTGAGATATGTTCGAGTTTGATTCTCCGCTGAGCGAGGGACCAAATGTAAGAGATGGGTTGTTTTTGTGCTCAACGGATGAAACTGCAACTATTGCAAAACAACATCTTTATCTCCTGAGAAAGAACAAGGAGTCTAGAAATTGGCTTCCATCTTGACTGATAAGAACCAGGAGCAAAATTCTGTGGAAAAGTACAAGGTAGTGAAAACGTCAGAGATATTGCTGACTCATCTTTCTGTAATTGCAACAAGTGCACCCAACTGGGAGGGGGAGCGAGCCAGGCCAGTTTGCTTTCTCTCTCACTTGGAGGTTTTTTCTTAAACCGCACCTACATTTAAAGTATAAATAAAGTGGAAGCTCAGCCGTGGAATAAGTGTACGTCGCACGGGATTTCTCGGACAAGTGTTGGTCTTCCACTATGACTGAAACAGGCTCCCCAGTCTCTTAAAGAGTGAAGATGATGGCACAGTCCTGAGGTTGTATATTTGTTATAATACTTTGCTTGGGGTTTAGTTTTAGTAAGTGCATTATTATTATCTTTTATCAATTTACTCATGATCATTTCCATATCATGCACTGTTTTATGATTATTCTTCTTTAATGTGTTTATAATTGATTATCATTATTATTTTATGCATTTACCTATGATCATTATTATGGATATCAGCTGTGTAATAACAATAAACAGTTGTATTGCTTGATTAAGTATGGTGAACGGACATTTTATTGGCACCTTGTCTTGCTGATTAGCGCCACACTTGTCTCACATCAGTTTTGAAAACAGAAACCATACTAAAACAAGATACAGATGTCCTAACAGCATTTATTTAATTAGTCTGTGTTAAACTGTTTAATGTAAACCAAAACAAAGGGGGGAAAATAAAGAAGCGGTGTCTGATTCATGAACAAACTGATTATTTTAAAATAATCTTTCAAATCGGTTCGCGAATCGCACCAAACGATTCATTCACGAATTGGAATGATCCGGTTGCAGCTGTTCTCATGTCGACAATTCACTGATTCAAAGGAACTGTTTAGAGCGAGTCTTCAGTGAACTGAACTCACAAGAAAAACTGGTAGATCTTGTGAACGCGCGCGAAAAGTCCGCTACTAAAGTCAAATTTTAGGATTAATTATTGTAACTGAAAATCGTATTTAGGTCAAAATGGTCAGCTGTTTGTCAACATAAGTGTTTATGTTTTAGGTCAAATAACGAAACCTTAAAATAACACAGATTGAATGAAATAACTCATGCACATTCACATTCTCCGCTGCTGTAACGTTAGCAGTTTTATTAAAATGCTACGCATTTAGCCCTATATGTGACATCTGTTTTATATTGTTTATCGACAGCAGCCTATACATGTATATATTGTTTAACTTTAGATCAACTAGCCGAGTAGGCAGCTATGAATGTTTATTCATAACCATACTGAAAATAAGTAAATATTGTTAGCTGAGGTTAACTGTCTAGCTAACATGCTTGCTGGTGCTAAGCTGGGTAATTGTTTAGGTATAAAGTCCAAATACGTTTTATACAATCACCTAGATAGATTACATCTGAGGGAAAAGGAAAGGATGTGATGTTCAGAGCATGGTAACTACATTAATTATCAGGGTGGGAAGTGATGCCCTCTGCGGGGGTATGTGGCCAGGGGTGTTTTGAGGAAGGTTTGAGAAGAAAACAAATCGTTATGAAACTTTAATTTAATTTTCCTTAAAATATTCTTCCTAACTTCAGGCCTAATTTAAGCTTTAAATCACCCCTTTTCTTGCTGGTAAAAATTCGATGGTCAAGTCTGTTTTCTCTCAGGTTCATTACAATGTAAGCTTCACAGAGAACATTACTACAGTGCATTCTTGTCTCCATATAGTGTTATTTTGGGCAAATCCAATGTATTTTGAGCGGTAGGATTATAAGATATATATATATATATATATTTCAGGTCTAATGGAGGAGAAAAAACATAATGTCCAAACTGGAGAAAAAAACTCGCTCACAGACTAAAAACATAATGTCCAAACTGAAGAAAAAAACTCGCTCACAGACTAAAAACATAATGTCCAAACTGGAGAAAAAAACTCGCTCACAGACTGAAAGTATTTATTTACTGAAAAGAAGAGACAATAAAAGTTTCACCTGCACTCAGTGTGGAAAGAGTTTCACAAACAAACAGAGTCTTGAGGTTCACATGAAGATCCACACTGGAGAGAAACCGCATGAATGTGGAAAAACATTTTCGTGGGCTTCAAACCTTTATAAACACCTGAAAGTTCATTCAAAGGTGAAACCACATTCAAGTTCTTTATGTGGAAAGAGTTTTTTAGAAATTTGGAATTTAAAACTACATCAGAAGATACACACTAGTGTGAGAGAGTATATATGTGCTTTGAGTGTGAAAAGACTTTTATTACAATTGGAGATTTGAAACGGCACGAGAGGATCCACACTGGAGAGAAACCTTGCAAGTGTTCACACTGCGACGAGAGATTCAGTCTGTCAGGACATCTGAAATCACACGAGAGGATTCACACTGGAGAGAAACCGTATCACTGCACTGCATGCGGGAAGAGTTTCACTCAATCATCTTCTCTAGAGAGTCATAAAATAAACAATCACATTAAGTAGTTTATCTTCAGGTCCTGTGCTTTCAGGTGCTACACCGCATCTCTTCCATATTAATCTGTCATAAGAAACATCATCTAAATTAGTCACAGTGAATGAAGCCTCTAAGAACAATAATAAGTTTTTTTCATGTATGCAACTTTGCTTTACGATATAAATTATATTATTATGCTTTATTACAAGTGTCATTTTATGTAAAAAAAAATGTCTTCTAATGCATATTTGTAGAAGGTTTTTACGGGTTCAACATTTTCTTCATTACGTTGAAAAAGAGGCTGATTTATTTTTAGCTTCATGTTCACTGTTGTTTTTAAAACAATTAGTTATTATTCCGCTTAGGGTGTGTTTTACAAAATGCAGGTGTAAGATATTTTGTCATGTAGGTTTGCATCTGATCCATCTTCACTTTTATGCACTTGAGATGTTTATATCTTGTTAGTCAATAAAGATAGATATCTGTCTTTTACTTTATATTTGCTTCAAGTATTATACTTTTATTGTCCACGTTTGTTGTCTGCTGATTTTTCTTGCATCATGATTGAATAATTTCATCTAAAAGCCATGAAAAATTATGATTGCTTTTGAGGCTTTCCATAATTACATTTCTCAATAAAGCTTTTAAAAGCCTAATAAACCAAATGTCACCTCACACCTGGCCATCTGTTTGTCTAAATCAGTAACTATTTTGATACGTTTTTTAATAGATATTTTTCCATTTTAAACAGCATTTGGCGCGTTTTTGATCCTCTGCGTTGGTTTCGCCTCGCGGCGATGACGTCATCAGTCGCGGGTTCAGTGGTGCTTTCTGAGGTGAGCAGTTCATAATATTGCACGTAATTGTAAAATACACGTTACTTATTTTGTTTAATCAACATTGGGGTAATTTCTGAATAGTTTTTATCGGTCTCAGTGCTATTTGTGTGCCTGCGAACATTTATAGCTAAAGAAGGTTTTGTCTTTTTCTCTTCACATACAAAACGATGAGGAAACTATTTTGTTGTTATACATGTTGTATATTTAGATTCATGTGGACAAATCACAATGTCCGATAAAGACAGTTGACAATGTCTTTATGTTAGTGTTTTTTTTATTCTGTATCACTTGAGAAATTATTTTTAATAGAGCAGTTTAATAGTCTTTCAGTAAATATTGTGACTCAAATAATCAGTTTCTATCAGCAAACACTCAGAATAAAGTGAGATGATCTGCTGCTGATCCTGAATGTCTTGTTTAATGAGTGTTTATAGTCTGAGGCTCATCAATGTTATCAGCTGCTGAAAATCCTCTTTATTTTTATGATAATAGCCCATCTTTTCACCTCATTCATTATGCTAATAACTTCA
This sequence comes from Gymnocypris eckloni scoliostomus, assembly GCA_027564155.1. Classification (NCBI taxonomy): domain Eukaryota; kingdom Metazoa; phylum Chordata; class Actinopteri; order Cypriniformes; family Cyprinidae; genus Gymnocypris; species Gymnocypris eckloni. Next base: position 9,056,669 of record CM050418.1, on the reverse strand, counting down.
GATCTGTTAATTGCCACATTAAGATAATTTTATTGTTGTTAACATACTCAAGCAAGCAATACGATCAGTTACTGCACCATTAGAAGATGTAACTATCATGTAATGGTTTATTTAATACTGTTAATTATTTAATACATTTTAGGTAAACAAATTATGAGAATAAAAGGGTTTTGTTGTGTGACAGGAGGACCTTCATCCAGGCACGGCACCAGAATTGTTTCTCTATACTGGGGCTAAAGGGGGGCTAGACCAATATGTGGGGGTGCTAAGAATTGTTTTTTTTTTTAGAAAAGCTTATGATACACACCACATTTAACAGAAGCATTACCGCGGGAAGTAGGGGTGCTGGCCCAAGCAAAAATGGGGTCTGGGGGGTGCAGTGTTAAAAATAAATAGCTTAAATGAACATTTTGGAACAGAAAATAAATACAAATAATTGTATTAATTTGTTTATTCATTAAAATTAATAGAAAAATTATGCTTAATCCTGCAAGACAATATACAACAGTAAAACATGAATTCAGTCGAATCAAATTTATTGTGAAAGTCGTTTCAACTTAAACTGATTTAGGAAGTCGTTTGTTGCCATGCCTTTTTTAATCATATTATTACTTGTAACACGTCTGTACCGTACCCAAATCATGAATGAATGACCATTTATTCAGCCATTGCAAAGATACAGCAGAGAAAGACCGAGAGCATCTATTTACCTCAGCAGCCAATCCTGCATTCATCTTTACATCTTTCTTATTCTGGGAACAATATTAATGCTTAGTTAAGATTGATTCAGTATTACTTTTAATGAAAAAAAATCCCACACACAACATCAGCAATACTAAAATGATAAAGTAGCTTATATTAAACAAAACAACTTTTATTAACAGAAGGAGTAAGACATACCCGCTTTGTATCAAATCAATAATTTTCCCCTTACTTCAAAGGATGCTTTTGGCTCATTATCATTAATAACAATAGTAATAATGAAGACAATAAAACAGTACAATGACAAATTCACTTATATTCAACTTTTATTAACAATATGAATAAGACGGATATATAGCCTGCTTGCCTGTAGGCTATTGCAAGTTAATCGATAAATTGTGGATTTGATGGTAAATTTGATCTACAATTAGCTTGGTTTGTCTCGCGGGACACTAAACATAAATCTGAAGCACTGGACTGTCCTGGCAAAAAAGGACATCTTATCACCATGGAATAAGCCGGCAAATATTATTAACATCTTTAATATGTGAATGCTGGCAAATGACCATGGCATAAGCGGGATAACCAACGGCTAGCTGTGCATTAAACGATTTGAATGCACTTTGCGGAAGTGATAACTCTGTAGTCTGTAGTCCGTCATTCCACTGCGATGAAGATAATTCACTAGTGGACCAAAAACTTCACTGGAGACTCTACAGGCCTCAATTAACATATTACATAATTAAGTTCATGACAGAACAGTTACACAAATATGGGACATGTATGGCATGTTTGGAAGGCTTGCCAGAAGAAAGCCTCTTCTAATAAAACAACAACAACAACATGACAGCACAGTTTGATGGAGCAAGTTGTTGTCTCCTGAAAATAGTATCTTTGAAGATAAACTGAAGCCTGTGTCTCACGGGGCAAATGTGGGAATGTTTCTGGGATATTTCATGAAACATCTCTCTAATTGTGATTATTCCTGCAGCTGTAAGCTTTCATTTGAGTAGTTTGTTCTCAGCGAAGAAAAAAACATTTTAATGATCCAGGCTCCAGGTGTCACGGTGGTGTGTGTAAGAACTTTTATGTTTTAATAAATCAAATAATTCAATACAAGTAAAATAAAATAAAAGATGAGTGAACAATCTAAGACTTGTAGAGAACTCAGGATTTATAAACACATAGAACGTAATGAAGGAGAACTAAAACAGGAGCTAGTAATAATCATATTAACTTAATATACAGGCACAGAAATATAGAAAACAGACATTTACAATAGGCTACTCAAATATAAACAATGTAATAATTTAAAAAGTGAGAGAACCAATTAATTGAGTTTAACTTAATTTGTTTTATATGTTAGTTCTGTGTTTTATATGAAACATGGTTCATCACAGATTAATTAATAAATGATGCTGTGATAGTTGTAAATGTCTCAATAGCTGATCGTGTCGTTTGCTGAAGTCTGTTGAAGTAACCGAATCAAGAAGATAATACAGATTATAATAATTCACAGTGTTGAATTCCATGAAATTAGACTGTAAATTATATTAAATGGTGTTTGAGTTCCCTGGTGGTGTAAATATTGTAGACGTTTGGTATTTTGTCCCAGCGCGAGCTCCGTTATCAACAATGGGTAAGATCGTCTTTTCTCTCTCCTGAATATTGGTTATTAAAGTGTAATGATAGTAATTAATGTTATTTCTATGATTGTAACTGTTTGGTAATGAGTATATTAAGTGAAAAATATACTGTGTGTTAGATGTGCTGCACGTGTGACGACAGTTTGATCACATTTACATTTAGTCATTTAGCAGACGCTTTTATCCAAAGCGACTTACAATTGGGGAGTACATAAAGCGATTAATCTTGAAGAGGCGAACATACAGAGGAAGTGCCAATAACACCAAGTCTCAGGCATTGTTCAAATAAGTACAAGCTTGATCAATTACAGGAACGTTAGTGCTTTGCTAATGGAAATGCTTTTTTTCATCAAACACTAAAACGCAAAAAAAAAACACTTATTTAAATTAATGGGCGATTTTTTTAATGTTCTTACGTGTATGTTTTCTGTATATTCGTGTATATGATTTATTTTGAAAGCTAAATTATGAATCTGAGGGAAATTAATAGGAATCGATCTCAAGACGTGCTGAAGCGATTTTAATGTTATTTAGCTTTCTTTCTTTTTTGAAATTCTTGACATGTTTAAAAAAAAGTTTTAGTTACTTTTATATTAGACAAAGACTGCAAACAGAAACTGTAAAGATAAGTGTGTCAGTCATGTCGTGTGAGAAGTATGTTTAGAATAGAGCTGTATTTCTAATGGAAAGCACTCTAAATATTATAATTATAACAAAGTGAGATGATCTGCTGCTGATCCTGAATGACTTGTTTAATGAGTGTTTATAGCCTGAGACTCATCAATATTATCAGCTGCTGAAAATACTCTTTATTTCATTATAATAGCTCCTGTTTTCACCTCATTCATTATGCTGATCTCCTGTAAATTGCCAGTTAAAGTTAATTTGATTATTATCATCAGACTTAAACTATGCAGTCACTATTGTGATATCTACAAGATACAGATGTCCTAACAACATTTATTTAATTAGTCTGTGTTAAACTGTTTAATGTAAACCAAAACAAAAGTAAAAACCAATGAACAGAACTTTAAACACAAATGGAAGGAATTATGGAAACACTGATTTATTTATTGGTTACATAACTGTACTTCTGTTTATTCTTTTGATTTTATTCTTAAAATTTTAATATTTGTAAATATTAAATGTAAAAATCTAACAGACAAACAGAAATGCATGTGTGAATTTGTATTCAGATATTTTACTATAAATAAAGAGAAAGAGAATAAGCTTTACTGTCAGGTATGTTTATACATACGAGGAATTTGCTATAGTGACAGAAACATAAATGCAGGTTATACATTTAAATTTATGCAGTTATCAGACACTTTTATCCAAAGCGACTTGTTATGCGTGTTCCCTGGGAATTGAACCCACAACCTTTTGTGCTGCTAACACAATGCTCTACCACTGAGCCACAGGAACACAGCCAGCAGGTAAACATAAATGCTTAATATGTGAATTAGTAGAAAACAGGGTTTCCTCGGGTCCTTAAAAAGTCTTAAATTCAGATTCAATGGGTCTTAAATATTTTTGGTCAGATTGCCGCTAAAATATATTTTTCAGTCTGACGGACCCAGTGACTTTACAGTAGGGGTGTAACGATTCACTAATTTTCTCGATGCATCGATTACAAACCCTGACGATGCACATGCATCGCTCTCGAACCATGGATTTTTGAATCGTCGATTTCGGACAGTAATCGATTTTAAATACTAAGAATCGAATGAATCGTGATTTCTATAGCGATTCGATGCTTTAAAAATATATACACATTAAATTACTACAAGCACGAATGAATGGAGACCTTGAACAGTGTTTGTGTCTCACATCTCTCCTTCACACGCTCCACTATTAACCGTCTGTCACAGGATTGTGTTCGTCTCACTGATACATTTGTTGAGCAGCTGATGTGTGAGCTCTTAGTACTCGTGGCCAGTAATGCTATAGTGATGTAGTTTTACTTTTCTGTAGTTTTTCAATGGCTCTCGGTCATACCGACGACATTACCTGAGCAGTCGAAGGCTGTGCATTTATTGCATGGACCAGTGGCCAAGGCCCACCCAATGTGAAGTTAGTACTTTTTCAAATGAATTATATTTATTAAACGATAATAATAATAAACGTATAGTTTCCCTACAACTTCATATATTTACTTTAAAATATTGTTACTGAAAGCCAGCTTATGCACAGTACATTACACACATTATGTTGCTTTGGCCTTTTGTTTTAGCCGCGGAAGCATGGCAGCGAGCTTTGTATTGAACGCACTTCATTCCACGATACTTTTGTTCCTTCTTGTTTATTTGAGAAGATAATTGATCAACAAAATATATGTTAAAATTAAGATACAAATCATACAAAACTAAATTCATTCCCAAAAAGATATTCCTCACAAAACAAGAGAATATGAACTGGTCAAAAATATGTCTGACCCACTTCCTATCTTCCGGCGTACTGCGTCCCATTTGCTGCGGCCTTGTGACGTTTACAATTTCCTTTCTTAATTAACAAATTGAACGAAAACACGAACAAATAATATTTAAACTTAAACTTTTTTAATCCATGCTAACACACACATTTTCTATTGTTTTATTTTATTTTGTATTTGAAAGTAGACATTTCACTCTCTTTTCAAAGAGTTTCTTTACAGATTCGAAAGATGTATTAGGCTACTTTTATCTGTATAACCAAAAATGTCGGAGATTTTAAGAGCAAGAGCACCGGCACCTGTCCTGCTGGGAGCACTATTCAGCTTCCACTCTCCACACACACACACACACACACTTCAATAGCGCACATTTCTCTAGATTAACATCATATTGATCGGCCATGTAAAGTTGCTACTACATACATATTTCAGATGAAAAGAAAAAATAGGCGCGTTCGACTTTAAGCGGCGCTGCGCTGAATGGTCAGTGTATGACATCAATGTATCGCGAGAGCCAGTCGAAAGCATAGGAACCATCTGCTCTCTTGTCGCTCTCGCGGTACTTTGTTGTCATGCACTGACCATTCAGGCCGCTTAAAGTCGAACGTGCCTATTTTTTCGTCCCGTCCCAATCAGGTGATTCGTAGCGATTTTGTTTCCTATTCCGCGGTATTCCCAAAAAATTCAGCCTCTACATTGCATAAGCTTGTCAAAAATGATGATTTCAGTTAGTCCCACCCTCATTTATGTTTACGAGGTAAGAACACAGTAAAATGCGCACGTTTGAAAATAATATGGAATTTGAAAATAGTGAAACAAACCTCAATCAGTCTTTAAAAAATATTGGATATCCCAAATGAAACTCAAGTCTTAGCACTGAATCCGGACCGCCAACAAATGAAACCAGACCACCGGGTGATGGATTTAGATAGGAACTTATGAGCGTGTCGTCTCAGACTAACACACACACACACACACACACACACATACGTGTCAGCGGTATTCGTTTACTCTCCTGACAGAGAACCTTGATTATAAGATCATCTGAAGCTCCGTCGTCTCAGACTAAGGTAATGCTCTACAATAAACTTACGTTAGGTAATGCATTAACTAACATTAACAACGAGAAATACATTTGTTACAGTATTAATTAACCTTTTTTAAGGTTATTTAGTAAAAATAGGCTACAACTGTTTGTCAGCTCAGGTACGAATATTAACAGATAAATAAAAAATTTAATAACTATTACATTTTGAAATTAAAACGAATGTTAATTAATGTTTTAGAAGTATTTTGCATCGAACATATGCATTTGTTGTTGGCAATTATGCAGTTTTCTTACATGGCCCACCCACTTAAACATTTCTGGCCTCGCCCCTGGCATGGACGGAGCAAAAATGTAAGTGTGTAAAGCATACGCACAATTCCATTGAATGATAAATGTGTTTTAACAATGTCGTTTAACCGAATGTACGAAGAAAACTGTTACAATAACCACAGCATTAACAACAACCTTGAAATAAGAGCGCAAGGTTTATCTAATAATCAGATGCTTGAAAGTAGCGTTTGTTGTCATAGCAAACAGACATCGGCACTTTTTCTTTCAGAATCATCATTCGTCGATGGAGAGGAAAAGTTACATACTATAGCATTTTATTTTATGAAAATGAGATAAAGAAGTTTTCGCACTGAAAGAGAAGTGATCTCTGGCTCAAAGAACAGGCCAGACTATATCTGCAGCTGAGCTGAATAAAAAGCAGAATGAACTGATGAAACATTAAGACAATAAATACAATTTATGAATGATGCAGTGCTAATTGACATACCAATTATTACAGTACAGAAACTGTAAAGTATATTTTCTACCTTATTCTGTGCAGAACATTTAAATAATTGTTTGTAGTATAAAACAATCAAAACATTTAATTAGGAAAAATTATAGATTAGAAATTATTGATTATTGTCCAGCAGTGTATGTGATTTCTAATAGCAAATTCAAAGTAAGTGATAAGAAAATAATTTATTGTAAAAAAATTATAATAATACGTACATACATAAAATTATTGTATTTGACTTTTCTGTCATTTCTGAAATGATGGCTATGCCCCTGGTGTGACAAAATGTTAGCCTATACATAATACTTTTAAAGCTCTTTTTTAATCTTGGTTCACATACATTTCTACATATGCCATGTCACGCCATTGCATTATGAAACTAGCATCTAACAATGGACAAAAGTTGTTGTTTTTTTCCTCTAATCTACGGCAATCATAAAAGCTGTGGTGTAATTTGCTCTCTGACTAAGCATTTAATGAATCCTGTGAACGCACTTAAAGAACGCAGAATCGTTAATCCAATCAAATCAAATTTTATTGTGAATCGAATTGAATCCTTCTGAATTTGCAAAAATCGCTCTTAAATCGAAAACCTGTGAATCGTGAAGACTTTGCCTGAGTCTCAATGTGCATACTATCCATCCTTATTATATGTGTAGAAAAATACATGAAGGGATGTAAAAAATGAAGTGAAAAATTAAACCAATAAATAATATAGGGGAGACTTTCTGTCTCCAGGATACAAAATAGGGACGGAAACTCAAATGTTCAAATGATGTGACTTCCTGGATGTTGCCATTAAAAAGAAAATGCTTTAAAAAGGAAGAAATAAAAGAAAATTGTGTTGAGATAAAAAATATTGGCCAGTTTTATTTTTAGAAAATAATAATTATATTTATAATATTATAATTGTGGATTTGATTAAGCATCAAATAGTTATTACTACAGAAATTCTGGATGTAACTGTATTTTCTAATATAGATAATTGTACCTTATTTTGTAAAAATGTGTAGAAATGATCATAATTTGGTGTAGCTGTTGTCTGCTTTTACTTCACATTATTTAATTATATTTTTACCTTTTTTAACTTTAATTTCAGGTCTAATGGAGGAGAAACAACATCATGTCAAAACTGGAGAAACAACTCACTCACAGACTGAAAGTATTTATTTACAGAAAAGAAGAGACAAGAAAAGTTTCACCTGCACTCCGTGTGGACAGAGTTTCACAAATAAACACAATCTCAATGTTCACATGAGGATCCACACTGGAGAGAAACCGTTCACATGCGATCAGTGCGGGAAGAGTTTCACAAACTCATCAAACCTTCAGAGTCACATGAAGATCCACACTGGAGAGAAACCGCATGAATGTGATCAATGTGGAAAAACATTTGTCTGTGCTTCAAATCTGAAGAAGCACCTGAATGTTCATTCGAAGGAGAAACCACATTCATGTTCTTTATGTGGAAAGAGTTTTTCACAACTGCAGAATTTAAAACTACATCAGAAGATACACACTGGTGTGAGAGAATATATGTGCTTTGAGTGTGAGAAGACTTTTATTACAGATGGAGATTTGAAACGGCACCAGAGGATCCATACTGGAGAGAAACCTTACAAGTGTTCACACTGCGACAAGAGATTCAGTCAGTCAGGACAACTGAAATCACACGAGAGGATTCACACTGGAGAGAAACCGTATCACTGCACTGCATGCGGGAAGAGTTTCAGTCATGCATCTTCTCTACGGAGTCATAAAATAAATGCTCATATTAAGTAGTTTATCTTCAGGTCCTGTGCTTTCAGGTGCTACACCGCATCTCTTCCATATTAATCTGTCATAAGAAACATAATCTAAATTAGTCTAAGTTTAAAACTTTGCTTTATGATATTAATTATATTATTATGCTTTATCATAAATGCATATTTGTAGAAGCTTTTTACGGGTTCAAAATTGTCATGTTCATTAAGTTGAAAAAGAAGCTGATTTGTTTTTAATTTCATCTTCACTGTTGTTTTTAAAACAATTAGCTATTCTTCCGCTTAGGGTGTATTTTATACTGAACAAAATTAATAATCATGCTGTCTAATCAGCATCTTGATATGATACACCTGTGAGGTGGATGGATTATCTCGGCAAAGGAGAAGTGCTCACTAACACAGATTTAGACAGATTTGTGAACAATATTATAGAGAAATAGGCCTTTTGTGTTCATAGAAAAAGTCTTAGATCTTTGAGTTCACTTCATGAAAAAGGGGGGCAAAAACAAAAGTGTTGTTTATAATTTTGTTCAGTGTACAAAATGCAGGTGTAAGATATTCTGTCATGTAGGTTTGCATCTGATCCATCTTCACTTTTATTCACTTGAGATGCTTTCCTATCTTGTTACTCAATAGAGAGAGAGATCTGTCTTTTACTTTATATTTGCTTCAAGTATTAAGCTGATTTTTCCTCCGCCATGATTTAATAATTTCAGAATTTTAGTTACGGGAAATATGATTGCATTTGGGGCTTTCCATAATTACATTTATTGATAAAGCTTTTAAATGCCTAATCAACTAAATTTGACCTCACACCTGGCCACCTGCCTGTCGATGTCAGAAACTATTTTAACATTATTTTAGTTTGGTACGTTGTTTTATGGTATTTTGTAGTTTTAAACAGAATTTGGTGCATTTTTGATAATCTAAGTTGGTTTCGCGTCGCAATGATTACGGCATCATTCGCTTGATTCAGTGGAGGGTTTCTTTATTTTATTTTATTATAATATAACAAAAATATAACAAATTTACAGAACAAATTGGCATACAACTTAAATTCAAATTATAAGCCATTATAAACGGATCTTAGACATACAAGTGCATCTCCATTAGGGCTGTGACGGTATTGGATTTTTTTCTTACCGTGGTGAAAATAAAAAAGAAAAAAAAAATATGAAGATAATTTTGTTAGATAAGACCCTTCTTCCTCGGCTGGGATCGTTTAGTCCTTTGAAGCTGCATTTAAACTGCATTTTGGAAATTGAAACTCACGGACACCATGTAAGTCCACTATATGGAGAACATCCCTGAAATGTTTTCCTCAAAAAATTATTTACGACTGAAGAAAGACAGACATGAACATATTTGATGGCAAGGGGGTGAGTACATTATCTGTACATGTTTGTTCTGGAAGTGAACTTCTCCTATAATTAAACTTTTTTTCCCTGCAAGAGTAAATATAATGTGACATATTATTATCATAAAAATAAAGTTACTCATATCATATCTTGATACAAGATGTTGGTCATGTCACCCACTGCTAGATCCGTTTCTCATAGAGATACTGTATGCACTAAGCACACATTTTCAACAAATATATTTGTGGAGCACTATAATTTTAATTAACAAAACTATCAGTTCTTAAAAAAGAACCACTATGTTTTATGTCAATACCTGGTAGATATTCTGCAAGCATCTCTTCTCTTGCTTCTTTGTAGACTTTGGACAATGGAGCATTTCTTTGAACAAGCTCAAGCACCTTTGGCACAATACTGGTAAAGCCGTCCTTGAAGCGGTGGCTTGAAATGACAGTTCATGAATGCATTCGATCAACTTCATCACACAACTGAAAAGTGACAAAAAGAGAAAGTTAATCATTCACATTAACAAAAAAATTAAACTAGATATTCTAATATTCTTTGTTGCCATTTCCCTTTAGTAATATCCCTGTACAAATATTTCTAAGCTTGAATGCACACATATTTGTTTCCCTGAAGGCTCAGAAAATTACACTATTTTTTACAAAAGAGTTAAATATAAATGATCATTTTAGCATACTGTTTGGTTTATATTGGCATTCAACATTTATTTTAAGCTGAGAACGGATTAAAAATCTGAGATCACTGACCCTGAGGGTGTTTTTAAGAAAGGGTATCTTCTCCACAGTCATTCCATCTCTTATCTCCCATCTTAGCCATGCAAATTTTGCCGCATTAGGTCTTTGACCACCAAGATGTCTGGTCGCACCTTGCTGTACTGGATATGCAGGACATTCACATGACCCTCAACAGATGATGCATCCTAACCAATGACAGCAATTGCCTATTGGATCAAATTTAAAATCATATTTAATAATCCAATAATTTTGCTGCCGTCTCATTGTTTTGAGGTAAGAGGGCCCCGGATGTTTTCTTTCTTTTCAGATAGAAATTACATAGAAACTGTGCTGCTGTGGTTTGCTATTTCAGTTTACAGAGCGTGCAGACTTTAGATCAGGTCAGATTTTTTGTAATATCAGCTGAATATGAACAGTGTGACAAATTGACACATTTCTTGCAAATCAACTAATTTACGTAATTGATTAAGTTGATGCGCCGTTCCAGCCCTTCTTAACTGTATCGTACAGCATATTGTAAATATAAA
>CM050418.1:8887734-9045549 GCA_027564155.1 Gymnocypris eckloni scoliostomus | reverse complement strand
AGGGATCACGTGCAAATCCATAAACTAAACTGAATGACATTACAAAGATATACAAACAATCGTACATAAGGAAAGCATCTAAATACATGGATTTTCTTTAAATGTCTCTGTATAATATTTTAGGAATCTTAGGTTTTTTTATTCTTTATAAGATGAAGAGATTTTAGAAGTGAGTTTAATTCAATTTTAAAAAGGAGATAGGATGGGTGACTATTTGCAAATTTTTGTTTGTGAATGAAAAATGTACCATATAAAATAAAAAAATTATAGTATGTTCCAGGGGTTTATTTTTAGTATTATCATAATAACAAATTATGTATTTTAAACTAAAAGAATGTACGACATTGGTAGAATCAAATATATGAGAACCTAGGTCAGACCAAAATTGCTTGGATAAAGGGCATCAAAAAACAGATGTTCTAATGACTCCTCTGCTTGTTTGCAAAAGGAACATGAGCTGTCAATGTCCAAATATTTAGAAACATTCAAATTAACAGGATATATTTTATGTAAAATTTAAAAATGTGTTTCCTTTGCCTTATTAGAAATACAATATTTTCCAGGTAAGAGTCAGGATCTTTTCCAGTCTATATCATCGACCAAGGACCTCCAGTAGAACTTTCCTCTTGGATACATTTTCTTTTTAAATTGAAAAATTTGGCACATATGCCTATTATTACATTTCTTATCTAACAGATCAACACCTTCCAAAAGCAAAGTAGACCGAGTAACAACTGAACTCCTTGGATTAAATAAAGAGTGACATTTAACAAGGTGAATTAATCCAGGTGAAATAGCTTTAATCACTTTATTGAATTATTTTCGAGGAGTCGGGAAACTATGGTAGCTCATAAATTGCTCATAAGAGAGAATATTTCCTGAGTCATCAAATAAGCAAAGGATACAGTTAATATTATTTTGAAACCACCTGGGGAAAAATAATGATTTATTTCTGATGGTAATATCCCTGTTATTCCATAAACATGTTCTATGGGGTGAAAAACTGTGAACATAGCAAAGTTTCCAAGCAAGGAGACACTGCTGATGAAATTTGGACAAAGCTATAGGTAGCTTAGAGGGTAGATAGTTACATTTCAAAATGAAGGAAAGACTACCAATTTTATCAAAAATATGGTTGGGGATAAAATACCAAATGGATTTAGGATGAGCTAGACATCTTTTAAGACAATTAATTTTAAAAATATTTGTTGTCAGAAAAATCTAAAAGATCAATACCTCCATCTGCTCTACTATTGGAAAGCACTTCCTTTTTTAATTTATGAGGTTTATTTTTCCAAACAATTTTTAAGAAAATATTAATTTCTTTGCCTACTTTATTCTCAACAAATAAGGATATAGATGGATATACAACATAAGAAAGACCCTCAGCCTTGGACAATATAACTCTACCATATAAAGATAGGTCCCGTTGTAGCCAGGAATTAAGAATATTTTTGGATTTGACGATCCTGGACGAAAAATTCAAGTGCTGTCTAGCTAGAATATTTTTGGTGATATAAATGCCTAAATATTTAACTGTGGATTTAATTGGAATATTTTCTATGGAGTCATTATTCAAATCATGAACAGGCATTATCTCACATTTTGAGACATTCAGTTGTAGACCAGAAGCACAAGAAACATTGTATATTAAGTCTAGAGGCTTTGACACTTGTGATTCATCCTTTAGAAACAATGTGGTGTCGTCCGCCAATTGTGAAATCTTCATTTCCCTCCCTAAAACAGAAATTCCTTCTAATTCTTGATAATCTACAGAGTGTAATGAGGTGCCAATTATCAATTGAAAGAATATCTTTGTTAGCTTTAGGGATAAGATAAATAATCCCTTGTTTCATTGTCACTGTCATCTCTCTTTGAATAATGCACTCTTTATAAATTTTTACTAAAGTCAAATCTAAAAAAAGAGCTTTTAATAGTATCCCAAAAGTGAGTGTAAAATTCAACAGAAAGGCCGTCAATGCCTGGAGATTTTCCTTTTTTCATCGATTGAAGTGCCTTCCATAGTTCTTCGCATTTTAACCTAGACTCACGATATGATTTATAATCCTCATCAATAGCAGGGATACAACACTGTACATGATAACACATTCATTACTGAGTAAAAAAAAATCGCTCCGTGGAAACAACTGCAGTAAATAATGGGCAGAAGAAGAAACTGGCGCTAAAATCACAAGAAAGATGCAGACGGACAAGACAGGCGTTAATGGTGCAGACCCAGCTGAAAACCAAACCCCGTCGTACTCTGCTGAAGTTGAACTCGAAGGAAATGAAGTGAACCCCTGGCCATATTCATGCTCTATTATGCAGTGTTAGCTGTGTTTGCCTCGGGAGACCGAACTAGCAGCTTATACATATATCGACATCGCCCTTCGCAAGCATGTAGAGATAAGGTAAATACTTACATCATTACATTGGTGGTTAAAATGAAGCTTTGACGGTTTAGCAAAAGGTTTTGCACAAATGAGCCAAAAAGACAGTGGTGCAGGGTGTGCAATATCATCTGAGATAATATAGTAATTGTTGTTTTAACGATGTGCGATTTGACATTATCAGTATTTTGCCAAAAACCAAACAAATCACTCTAAACAGTGTGCCGTGAAATCTAGTAACGTTAGATTAGACTAATCTGCGTGCATCTGGACTGCTTTCTTTCACTGCGTGATTCAGTCTGTTAAAATGCGTTTAGAATTATCACAAAATTGAAGATATAGAAGCAGAAAATTTATATATTTATATAATTTAATATAGTAAGTCAACATCACATGAATGCCGTTTTTCTCAAAAAAATCACCATGATTACATAGGCCTGTAGTTATTCTTTTTACAACAGTTCAAAAAACAAGAAGTTAATTAAGAGACTTGCGTTTTAGACACCATATTGCCTGTTTTTGCTCTATTTCGACAACAAAAATAATTCCAAACACAGCCACCATACACAGTTTTGCATCTCTGACTCTGAGCAATGACGTGTTTCATTCCTTGAATTAACCGTTTAAATGATTCTGTTCAATCGCAATGACTCTCTTATCAGTGACTTGCTGACACCTACTGGTGGTTCTAATTTAACATTTAAAATATCTTTTGATTTATTTATTTCAAATGACTATTTAACATTTGTGATGCTGGCATGGAGCACAAAACCAGTCTTAAGTCGCTGGGGTATATTTGTAGCAATAGCCAACAATACATTGTATGGGTCAAAATTATACATTTTTCTTTTATGCCAAAAATCATTAGCATATTAAGTAAAGATCATGTTCCATTAATATATTTTGTAAATTTCCTACTGTAAATATATCAAAACTAAGAGCTTAATTTGAACAACTTTAAAGGAGATTTTCTCAATATTTTGATTTTTTGCACCCTCAGATTCCAGATTTTAAAATATTGTCCGATCATAACAAACCATACATCAATGGAAATATAATTTATTCAGCTTTCAGATGATGTATAAATCACAATTTAGGAAAATGGACCCTTATGGTTTTGTGGTTCAGGGTCACATTTTATGCCTTATTTATCTAAACATTATTTCTGCATTTGTAACTGCAGGCTAAATGCATTCATGTCAGTGTGTAAATACATCTACGCCACTTCAGATGAAGCTTCAGCGTTTCCTCTGCATTGCAAAGATTAATTTTGTTGATACTGATTTAATTTCCCTGGTAACAGCCTAAATGTGTTATTATTCTAAATAACTGATTCCTTTAATTAAAAACACCTAGTTTGAGATGTATAGGCCTATATCCCAGGTGTGTCAAACTCTGGAGGGTGTTACTGGAGGGCCACAGCCCTAAAGAGTTTAGTTCCAACCCTGCTCCAACACACACACCATGTAGTTTTCAAATAAGCCTAAATGATTAGTTTAGCTGTATCAGATGTGTTTAGGTTTTATCTACACTGTGTAGGGCTGTGGCCCTCCAGGTACTGAGTTTGACACCTTTGGTCTATCCCATTTTTTCCTCCCATTGTTAAAATGTAACTAAGTAATTTTTACTCTGAGTAAATTTTAAATGAGCTACTTTTTACTTTTACTTGAGTATATTTTTAGACTGGTACTTTTACTTGTACTTAAGTAAAATTTCAGTAATGTAATGGTACTTTTACTTGAGTAGAATATTTTTGTACTCTTTCCACCTCTGGGTCTAGGTAAAAAAAAAAAATTTTCATGAAAACTATTAAAATGGATTTATAGCGTTTTGGAAAAGAGCTCTTCATATATAGGCTATAAATAATTAAAAATGTAGAAAATATAGTATATACGGTGTGTAAAAAAAAAAAATCATAGCTCATGGTCTACCGGTAGGTGCCCCCCCCAGGCAAAAATGTGAAACTCCGCCTATGCAACTCTTTAAATATAAGTATTAGCAGACACACACATAGCACCGAACCTGATGAAAATAATTAAAATAGGATTATGTAAAAATACAGCTCAAACAAACGGTGTGAAGTGTAAATAGCTGAACTGTTTGATGGTGTTGATGTCATCAGCCGCCCGCTAGATTCGGTGTGGCGGTTTTCTGAGATTAACAGTTCACGCTATTTCACATAATTGTAAAATACACTTACACCATTTGTTTGAGCAGTATTTTTACTGAATCGTAACGTTATCTGATTTATTTTCATCAGGTTCGGTGCTATATGTGTGTGTCTGCAAACACTTAATATTTAAAGAGTTTTATGATTTAAATCGATTAATCGAATTGTCATTTCAATATATATTTCATAACGATATTTTCCCTCACTTTAAATTCTTATTATCAACTGAAAGGTTATATGTTTGTGATTTTTTTAAATAAAAGATCATAAGGATTAACAATTCAAAAAAAAAAAAATCACAGCCTTCTTTGATCATATTTACCAAGGGTGCCGATATGTTTGGCCATGACTGTATATCAATTAGGTGTTTATTATTTACAAATAATAAAGTTCTTAAATCTAGATTCATCCAAAAATGAAAATTGTCATAATTTACTCAACATCATGTCAGTCCAAGCCTGTATGAATTTCTTTCTTCTGTGGAACATAATTTGAGAAATTCAAAAAATGTTTGTCCATACAGTAGAAATCAAGGGTAACCAAAATGTTTTGGTAACATTCTACACAATCTTCTTTTGTGTTCAACAGAAGAAAGTAAGTCATACAGGTTTGGAATGACATGAAAGTGAGGAAATGATAACCGAATTTATTAACTTTCCAGCAGTTTAGCTCAAAATCAATACTTTTCAAGTGTTTACCAGTAGACACCATTATAGTTTCCATTAAAACCAAAACAATTCCCATTATAACCATTAAATCCATTTTTTTTTTGTGTTTTGGGCAAGGTTCTATTGTTTTTTTCAGCAGCACAGCTAACAGTCTGATGAACTCTATATATGGATAGAAAACTACAGTACAGGATGCCTTTCAGTGAATATACAATAAATATACATAGATTATTACAGTGCAGTGTGGATGAACAGGTGTTTATCAGAGAGCAGTGATAGGCAGCACGGATGAGCTGTTAGCTTGTGTCCAGGGGGCAGCAGGAGATGGAGGCAGGTGAAGTGGGACACAGGTGAAGTGGGACACAGGTGAAGAGGTGAGCTGATGCTCCAAACAGTAGATCAATACAGAATGCACAGACATGGAATGATATAAAGTTGGCGGATGTGGAATCTATTTTAGATTGTGATAGATTAGATACATTTTAAAATGTATACAGTCTCCTGAAGTAATAAAACTGTTAATATAAAACACAAAATGTGAAATTTGGTCCAATTCGTGTATGCCATTTTGTACAGGTGCATCTCAATAGATTAGAATGTCGTGAAAAAGTTTGTTTTAATTTTATAACATTTTTCTTATAACTTATTTAAAAAAGTGAAACTTTCATATATTTTAGATTCATTGCATGTAAAGTAAAACATTTGAAAAAAATGTTGTTTTAATTTTGATGATTAGAGCTTACAGATCATGAAAGTCAAAAATCAGTATCTCAAAATATTAGAATATTTACATTTGAAATTCAATAAATGACCATCCATAAAGTATACATTCTGGGTATCTCTTGTTCTTTTAAACCACAATAATGGGGAAGACTGCTGACTTGGAAATGATCCAGAAGACAGTCATTGATCGGCTAGTTGATCTAAAGTTAAACAATATAAAAATGTATAGGCTGCTCTCCATAAACAATATAAAACATATGTCACATATAGGGCTAAATGCGTAGCATTTTGATAAAACTGCTAACCTTACAGCAGCGGAGAATATGAACGTGCATGAGTTATTTAATTTAATCTGTGTTATTTTAATGTTTCGTTATTTGACCTAAAACATAGACACTGATGTTGATGTGTATGTATTCAAGAATTTCATAGATAGCTGAAATAGATCACCCTTTACAGCAGATTTATTTAACAAACAACTGACCATTTTGACCTAAATACGAATTTCAGTTACAATAATTAATCCTAAAATTCGACATTATAACTAACTTTTCGCGCGCGTTCACGAGATCTCCCGATTCTGTCTCGTGAGTGCAGTTCACTGGAGACTAGGGCAGTGCGTATCGATCCTAGTATCGATCGATACTAGCCTGATGGGATCGATACTTTAGGTTATTTTATTCTTTTATACACTTAATACATTGCTTAATACATACAACAAAGTGTAGACATGTCTGTGGCTGTATATTCCGCTCTTTTCTCTTCTCATATACAACTGCTCCTCCGCTGCTACGCTGGTTTGTTGTCATGCATCACGTGACTCGGCGGCTCCGAACGCGAGCGGATACAGTGAGAGATGGAACGGAACTCCGAGCTACAAAACAAATGAAAAGGGGAGGAAATCCTGCACACAGTGCATACTGTATATACCTGTACAGGGGCGTAGCAAGCTTTTCAAAAGTGCGGGGGATGGATGTAGTTTGTTTGTTAACAATAAAAAAGATGAATTCAATGACAGAAGGGTACAAAAGGTATAACATACAAGATATAAAAAGCTTCCCATTTAAATGAATGATACTAGAAAAGTATAAAAAAAAAACACACTCAGAACACACAGAAAATAAGTCAAAACTCTGTAGTAACACACTCTCTATGCACTAGACACTTTTCCAAACACTGCTATGTGTACACAATCCCACAAAAGACTCAGCAATATATGTATGTTTACATGCTCCTGCACTACAAGTCATCTTGTACTGTTCCCCAGCTAGCTGCTTGACTCACAATGTATCTCTCTGCACATGTACAGTATTTATGTGAAGCATTCGCATAGTTTGTATTTTTTTATCTTTAGTTGTATAGGGTAAACATTTATGGTAAACAGTTTGTATAGTTTGTATTTTCTATCTTTATCTTTAGTTGTAGAGGGTAAACTTTTACATAGAGTTTACTTAGTCAAAATCTGACAGTAGGTTAGTTTTGTATAGGTTTATTTTATTTTTATTTTTTTATAGTGTTGTATGTCTGTATTTATGTAGCACGGGTCCTGTGAGGCACGACATCTCATTCCACTGTATGTCCACACATGTAGCGGAATGACAATAAAGTAGACTTGCTAAAGAATCAGAAATACTTTAATAATCCCAGGGGGAAATTATTTTTGTTACAAACTCCAGATATACAAACAACATATTAAGAACAAAATATAAACATATATATATATATATATATATATATAACTATATACATATATAAATGCAACCAACAACAACAAGCAACTGACCAATGAACATATGACCAACTACCTCTCATTTAAAAGAACCAAAAGTGCTCTTTCTGCCCTCCTTACAGGAGACAAACTGTTCAGCAATCTTTTTTCTGTTTACCCTGTCCTGCTTGTCTTTATGTACATGGCACACAGCAACACTGTTGAGGCGGGTTTGGGTCATGGTGCTGCGTAGCCATGTTTTCAGCCTCCGGAGACTGCTGAAACTCCTTTCTGACTCTGCTGATGACACAGGCACAACTAGGAGGAGTCGGGCAACTGTTTCGACTTGTTCAAAGAGACCACGGACCTCTGGGTTCATCCCTTGAAGAACAGCAACAATTTCAGTACTAGACTGGAAGCTGTATTCTGAACAATGCAAGCTGAACTTTGAGGTTGTCTGGGTTGATTTCTGGGTACTGTTGGACAACACCATGTATCTTTCCAGTTAAGAGAACTTGTTCCAGGTGCCTTAACATTTGCATTCCCTCCTGCTCAAATCTTTCTCTAAACTGCATGTCAGCAACATCCAGAACTTTGTAGAATTCAGTCCTGTAGTAGTCAGAAGGGGACACATGTACATGTGCAGGAGCACTACCTGTGAAGCGCTGAGGTGGGATACGGACACGAGGAGAGGCAATAGGAGTGAGATGGAGTGTCTCACACATCCTTGTTGCTTTCGTGTAAAGAGCCTGAAAACTCTCTGTGTTTCTCTTTTTGCTGAAACTTTCCTTAACACAGGCAACAGCTGAAAGCATACCATCTAGGGTCTGTGTTCTGCTCTGGAGGGACATATTCAAAACCTCCAACTCCTGTGATCTCCAAAGCACACACAAGACCAAGGACAACATTTCCTGCTGAAATGTCTCATACAGCCCCTGTGCCTTACTAGCCGCATCAGACTCACTCACTGCCATCTCAGCCAAAGCCTTGATTATGCACTCGTACTGGTGTAGCACAGTGCGGATGGCACTAGTGCGGACCGTCCACCTTGTTGGACACAAAGGTCTTATAGTGTGACATGGACCCTCACCCTCCTCAGACCTTGCAATTCCCTTAAATATGTCCTTCAGTTTCCCTGACTGCCCAAACAACACTCCCAACTCATTGACCCAATCCAGAGAATTCCGGATAAATATTGAGGCAGTACAGGACCTCTGTGTAATTAGGTTAACACAGTGGGCAGCACAATGAACATAGGGAGCCAGAGGTTGTATTTTTCTTACAATGGCCTGTGCTCCATTGTATTTGCCAGCCATATTTATGCGGCCCCATCGTATGCTTGGCCACGCAACCCAGTGATAGGCAAGTTTAGGCGCTGCAAAACATCCATGACTACTTTTGCTAGATTTTCTCCTGTGGTCAAAGAAACCTCATAAAGACCAATAAATTCTTCACGAGGGACTAAATCCTTGTCAACATATCTCAAACACACTGCCTCTTGCTCTTTTCCAGACACGTCTCGTGTCCCATCCATCATCACAGAGTACTGCAGGTGTGGAAGTGATCTGATGTTTTCAACTATTTCACGTATGATCACGCTGCTGAACAAAGTCAGGATTTCATTTTGAACCATAGCTGAAGTATATACATCCTTTCTACCACATGTCAACCACTTGGTTAGAGAGGGTCATCCTCTGATTTGTACTTCAGAACCTGTTCAAAATTTCCCTCACCACATTCATGGCCTCTAAAGGTAAGCCCTGCCTAGCCAACATCTGCACAGCACCAATGATTTTAAGAAGACATCCCTTGCTTCCTCTTGCTGTTTCACACTCACACTAGATAGCTGAACCTGTACCGATCGATCTTCATAGATGTGCGTTGTCATGGCTGTCTTATGACTATCAGATCTCTCATGCACAGTAAATCGCTCAAGGGCTTTTTTCCAATTTTTAAACCCAGATGAAATGAATGCTGAATCAGCATTCTTGGCAAGAGGTGATGTCTCAGAGTTAAAAGCTTTGGAGCAGTAAAAGCACAATACACCCTCAACACCAGGACTCACATGGAGCCATGGAAATTTCTGGTACCACTGAGTTTGAAAACTCAGAGTATATTTGGGCAAGGACTGTTTAGCAATTAATTTTGGATCTGGTTGATTGGGCTTACTGAACTGATGGCGGTAACAGCCACATCTGAGTTCTCTGCTCCTCTCTCTACCATTTCATCCTTATCCTCTCTGACCTCTCCCTCACTCTGTTCTTCTTGTCTGCCTGCTTCTTGTCTGTCTGCTTCTCGTCTGCCTGCTTCTCGTCTGCCTGCTTCTTGTCTGTCTGCTTCTTGTCTGCCTGCTTCTTGTCTGCCTGCTTCTTGTCTGCCTGCTTCTCGTCTGCCTGCTTCTCGTCTGTCTGCTTCTTGTCTGCCTGCTTCTTGTCTGCCTTTTCCTCCCTCTTCATCTCGGTCTTCCTCACTCCTGGCCACATCCTCACATACACCCTAATCAAAACATTTGAAATGAAATTGTGAATTTGATATAAACACACCAAACACATGCGTGCACCTGGGATGGAACTAAGCACCATGACACAAACACACACACACATGGCCTCTCTTCCTTCATAGACCTCTTTCACAAACTGTAACATTCATTGCATTGCACACCTGTGAACCTTCCTGTGCTCTCTCTGAAACTGATGCCTCCAGCAACTTCCTCTCCTAAACAAGGGTGCAGTGGTACAGGAATAGGGTCAAACAGTTACAGCTGTGGCACTAGCAAACCTCAGTGAATATTGAAAAGAGATATCATGAAATAAATGCAAACAATATCTAATGGTAATAGGCTACTGTTGTTTAATGTCAACATTTTTCATCTTTCAGCTCTCAACTTCACTTACATGATTTCTCTTGAAAAAGATGTCAATCTTCTCCTGCCTCTTTCTTTTCTGCATCTTAATGATACTGACAAAAGACAATGGTAAGCTTGATAGTGACATGGGTCTGACAGGACTGTGACTGAGACTGATAAATTTTGCTTACTTGCGCCTTGAAAAGGGAGATATAAAAAATAACACATAAAAATAACGCCCACACAAAGCTTTTCTCTGGTGGTATAAATAATGTAACAATTTACTGTTTTTAAATATTAAAATAATATACACTTTTCTTTCATAGTTCTTCAACAGGTATGCAAACAATGACGTCATTTCTCACTTTTTTTCTCCTCAAGTACAAACACAACAGGTAAGTATCCACAAAAGTATTCAGCTAATCAACAATCAAAATCAATTGCACTGGCAATAAACCCATAAAAACACTGCTTAACAATGACAATTTGTCCCTCCTCCTCGTCAATTCCCTGACTTCTTCATCACAGTTACTTTATACATTGCATGCCACATACATAACCGAATTTA
Source organism: Gymnocypris eckloni scoliostomus (assembly GCA_027564155.1). Taxonomy (NCBI): domain Eukaryota; kingdom Metazoa; phylum Chordata; class Actinopteri; order Cypriniformes; family Cyprinidae; genus Gymnocypris; species Gymnocypris eckloni. The sequence goes on along the minus strand of CM050418.1, from coordinate 9,034,477 downwards.
GCTAGCTGCTGAACAATATCCCAATTAGCAATTAGCATTAGTCTAAAAAACGAAATATAATACAGAAAACACTCGACATGTCAACAAAACATAAACAGAACATCTTCCCAAACACATCAAGCTTATTTAAAAACCTCGAAAGCATTAACACTCATTCAAAGTACCTGGAAAAGGAGATGTAAATAACCATAAGTTCCGCCTCCTCAGCACGAGCTGACCGATAAATCTAACACACCAAGAGAGGCGGGACTTAAGGCAGAACAGCCAATCATCAGCCGGTCACACTCAAAGCCGGTGTCATGTTTGAGAGGGAGGGGAGAGGAGGCAGCTGCAGGGAGCGCACTCCCAGACACAGGGCGGCCAGAGAAACCGAGGAGCTACTGCTGTAAGGCGTTTGTGCGAAACTGCGGAAAAACTGCAGAAAAAGTGTGGGTGTTGAACCCTCTCATCGCGAAAAGTGTGGGTGTTAAAACACCCACATCCCCCACGGGTGCGACGCCCCTGTACCTGTATACCGAATTTGTCATTTTAATACAGTATCACTGTAAGGTGTATACTGATTTCGGCCTTTTAATTCTATTTCTTAATGCATTAAGATACTTTAAACATTTTCATTATAACGGTTTTCTACGGGAGTAAAATTCTTCACATGTTGTTTACCATGTTTTTTTTTATATATTCTGGGCTCAGCTGCTTGTCACATATTAGGCCTATGTTCTATTAACAAACTGTATACCAAATTTAGTCTTTATTACCGTCGTCCTCCATTATTTGCACCATATTAAATGTTTTTATATTGCAACGAGAGAAAATGTAATTCAGCGTGTGGCATTCATGTTCTGGGTTCATCTGCTTACCTGTACATACATAGTAGGCCTATATATTTTTATAAACTATCCCGAATTTGGCCTTTTCATATCAGTTATTGTATTGCAATAATAACAAACGAATATTACAGTATGTATAAAACAAACATAAAATACAGTACATAACATACTAAAATAATTTCAATAATAAACGAGTTATGGATTAATAGTTATTTTTCAAATGACTGTTTTCATTCAATAAGCCACTTACGTTAAACTTTTCTTTATAATGGTTTTCTATGGGAGAAAAAAATGCATAATATGAACTCTAAGCGTTGCTTTCATATTCGGGGCACATCTGCTAACTTGTGTATATATATAGTTTTCAACATTAATAAGCTGCATACTAAGTTTTGTCTTTTAATATTACGTTCTTAATTTATTATGCCATGCATGTTAATTATTCATATAACTCTTTTCTATGTGGAGCAAAATACTTAGCATGAAACTGTGCATTGCTTTCATGTTCTCTGCCTGCAAAGTCCTTTTAGAAAGGCACATAATATCCACTTAGCTTTAAGGTGAATATAATATTAGTCATATCAACATTAGTATTGTTAATTTTTTTTATTGTTGTTGGTCATTTAAATGAATGTTTTTTCTTTAAATGACAAGTATTGGAGTCGGTATCAGCGATACTGGCCCTACTCGATATCGGATCGATACCAACATTTGCAGTATCGCACACCCCTGCTGAAGACTCACTCTAAACCGATCATTTGAATCAGTGAATTGTCGACTCGAGAACAGCTGCAATCGGATCATTACAATTCGTGAATTAATATTTTTGTGCGATTAGCGAACCGATTGAACTGGTTCGTTGAAAAGAATCAGTTTGTTCATGAATCAGACACAGCTTCTGAGTCTCGAAGCATTAAAGGCCTACATCAGAGTTATTAAAAAACATATTATGCTTGACATTGCTGAAGATTTTGGCATGCATGTTGCTTGTCTTCATTGACTAACAAATCATTAGTAACATTAACTGATAAAAGTAATTGACCACTAATCATATTTATATTTTTATAATCATTTTTATCAATCCCCATGCTGCAGAACTGGTCTCCCACCTAAATAACGTTAACTTAGTTAATAACCTGTAACGTAACCAATATCTCTGACCCCAAACCCATTTAATGTAAATTACAGTATCATGTTCCTGTGGCTCAGTGATTAGAGCATTGCGTTAGCAGCGCAAAGGTTGTGGGTTCGATTCCCAGGGAACACACATACTGACAATACAAATGTATAGCCTGAATGCACTGTAAGTCGCTTTGGATAAAAGCGTCTGGTAAATGTATTTTACTGTAATGCATAAATGTGGTATTGTACTGTAAGTTTTTACATTACTGTGCTGATAAATCCACAGCGATTTCTAATAGTGTAGATATTGTTCTTAGGCAGAGCCGATCCTCCCCCTTGCTCTCAAAGATGATTTCATTTAAGTTTCGTTTTTGAATTTGGCCAGTGGCTATGAAAACATGAATGATAATTTATTGTAATGCAGCGCTGTCTACATACAAATCGGTCAAATCATGAAAAGTCTTTGTCACGTTATTCATAAAAGAGGTTCGTACAACGACGTATTCGGAGCTTGTCTTTATTCTTCCCAACCAGGTACAGCAGCAAGCGACCAGTGTCCTTTTTTCCCCTTCAAAATAAAAGCATTCCTCACACTATTATTCTATAATACCACATCTCCCTTTCTTTGAGAACAAAGGGTGGACTACCTTTGTCTCTGCAGGTCTTAAGGGGTTTATTCTGCCCTTTTACTGGAAGACCTGTCCCTGATCTGTCCCTGTTTCAAGCATGCAAAACAGAAATAAATAACTTACACATTACCATACTGTGGACTATTACTTTAGCAGGCTGTGTTCTTCAAAACTTAAACTCACAGGTTTAGGGTAAATGAAAACGGTAAAGCAGAACAATTTCACAATCACATTAAACTCTTATTTTCTATTTTTTTTTGGAAACAAATCAATAAATCACCAATCAAGTCACTGCGGCTTTCTAACCTCTTTCCCACACCTGGTCCGCACAGTCTCTGTGGTGGAGCCTTCTCTGCTGAGTGATGTTGTCACCGGTGGAGCTGGCTCTGGTGATGTTGTCACTGGTGCATCTTCTCCCATCGGTGGCTCATCAGCGTCGACTACCCCACTGTTAGTCTGCAGTGGCACCAAGTGATGCCGGTTCCTCCTCAGTGTGCCATGGGGCACCTGGACGATATACGAGCGAGGGGTGTTGTGTGTAGATAGCACTGTGCCCTGGACTCGTGCATCGGTGATCCACACATCCTCCCCAGGTACGAGTGGCTCCAGGTTTCTTGCGCCGTGTCTCTTGTTGAAGGATTTTGCATCGTTCCCCCTCTTCACCCTTTCTTTGGCCTCCAGCACGTAGTAGTCAGGCAAAACTGGATTCAGCAGGGTTGGAAGGGCAGGAACTGTAGTGCGGAGGCGGCGCCCTATCAACAGCTCGGCTGGGCTATAGCCGTTCTGTAGAGGGGTTGCTCTGTAGGCCAGCAATGCAAGATATGGGTCTGATGCCTTTGTTAGCAGGTTTTTCACAGTCTGTACAGCGAGTTCCACTTCCCCATTGCTCTGGGGAAACTTGGGGCTGCTTGTGATGTGTACAAAGCCATACTCTGCTGCAAAGGCTTTAAAGTGGCTACCAGAGAACTGGGGCCCATTGTCACTTTTAAGAACTTCACAAATTCCATGACGAGAAAACATGGATTTCAGGTGCACCACCACATCTGTGGACCTTGTGGGTGACAGCAGTGCAATTTCCACATACCGTGAAAAATAATCTACTACTAGTATATAGGTCTTGCCTTTCAGCATGAACAGGTCAGCTCCCAAAGTTTGCCAAGGCCTGTCTGGCATCTCCGTTGGCATCAGCGGCTCTTTGACATTCTTTCTCTCTTGAATGCAGGTTCTGCATTTCAGTATCATGTCATTCAGCTGGCTGCTGAGCCCTGGCCACCACACCGTCTGTTTGGCCCGGCCCCTGCACTTTGTCACCCCCAGGTGTCCCTCATGTAGTCTCTGCAGCACATCGCCTTGTAAGACGAATGGGATGACGAGCCTCGTGCCCCGCAGCAGCAGTCCATCATGCACAGTCAGCACTGCTCTATCAGGCCAGTAATGTCTCAGCTCTCCCTGCAGTTGACTTTTGTCAGGCCAGCCGCCTGTGCAGTACTCCATCAGTGCAGAGCATGTGCTGTCTACCTTCAGGTGCTCGCGTAAGCTGCTCAGATAATCTCCACTGACAGGAATGTTGCTGATGACAGAGTCTACATAGATGTTGGTGTCCTCTAGTAGGCTTGTATCTGTGTGTGCTCTTGCGGTTCTTAGGGGAGCACGAGATAAGGTGTCAGCTGTCCACAGGCTTTTGCCAGGGACATGATTGACTGTATAGTTGTACCTCATGAGTCGCATCCTAAATCTTTGGATTCTTGGTGGGAGGTTATCCAAAGCCTTCCCGCCCAGCAGACTCACCAAAGGCTTATGGTCAGTTTCCAGCTCGAATGGTCTTCCCAGGATGAAACAGCTGAACCTTTCACAAGCCCACGCTGCAGCTAATGCCTCCTTCTCTACTTGAGCATAGCGCTGCTCTGTTGGCGTCATTGACCTGGACGCATATGCCACAGGTGACCACCTGGCATCGCTCTTCTGCAGCAGGACTGTCCCCAGGCCAAAGGAAGAGGCATCAGCAGAGATTTTTAGTGCACTGTTTGGGTTGTATAGTGCGAGCACTGGTGTGGATGACAGCTCTGTTTTTAACTGATCAAAGGCAGCCTGCTGCTCTGTCCCCCAGTACCAGTGGTTCTTCTTGGACAGCAGGTCTCTTAGCACTTTGTCTTTTTCAGCCAGGTTAGGCAAGAAGCGGCCCAGCTGATTGACCATGCCCAAAAAACTCCTGAGTTCACTGACATTTTTGGGTGCGTCCATCTCTTGCACAGCTCTCGTCTTCTCCGGATCTGGCTTCACTCCATCTGCTGAAATCACATGACCCAGGAATCTGACTGTATGGCGTGTGAGCTCACATTTGTCCATGTTGAGCGTAATGCCGGCCTTTTGTGCCTTCTCTAGCACCGCATGTAGCCGCATATCATGCTCGTCCTGCATCTGTCCCCAGAACAGGATGTCATCCATGTGACACAGTACCCCCTCCAGGCCACCGGTCACTTCTGTCGTCATCATCCTTTGAAAGTGCTCGGGGGCTGAAGCTATGCCAAAGGGTAGCCGGTTAAAATAGTAGCGCCCAAAAGGCGTGTTGAAGGTGGTGTATTTGGCAGACTCTTTTGTCAATGGTACTTGCCAAAAACCCATATTGGCATCTCATTTGCTGAATACTGTTGCGCCAGCTAGCATGCCCAGAGTGTGCTCGACAGAAGGCAGGATAAACTTTTCTCTGCATACTGATACATTCATCCTTGTGAAATCCACACAAATGCGAACAGTACCTGCTTTTTTCGGCACCACCACCATCCCGGCGCACCAATCAGTTGGCTCCTCAATCTTGGTGATTACGCCCATCTTCTCCATACGGTCTATCTCCTCCTTCACTTTTCCCAGAAGCGGCAGAGGGATTCTGCGTGGTGCGTGGAGAGAGAAGGGCACAGCCTCTGGCTTTAATTTAATTGAATATGGCCTCCGAACAAGACCCAAGCCGCTACACAGCTTCGGATACTGTTGTTTCACAGATTCCATGGTGATGCTGTCAACCCTGCTCACAAGCTGAAGCTGTTCTATGGCAGGCCTGCCCAGCAGTGCAGTGTGGAGGTCTTTTACAACATAAATGTCCTCTGTGGCTGTCTTTTTGCCTCTGCGCAGTGTTTCTCTGGCTACACCTAGGACAGAGAGTACATTGCCACCTGGCCCAAACAATGGGCGTGTCGACACTGCCAGGCGCTTCACATCAAGTCCCCTCGGCTGGCAGGGCGGTGACATCAGCACCGGTGTCAATTTTAAAACACACTTTTTTTTGTCTCACCTGTAGCTGCACTGTCCACGGGTCTTTTCCAGCATCCACGGCTCCCAGGAATAAACTCCCTTCTTCTTCTGTAGTGACAGCATTCAGAGATTTTGCACTGTTTCTGCACACTTTGCCATAATGTCCCATTTTGCCACAGTTGTGACACACAGCATCTGTAGCAGGGTATTCTGATTTTCCATGTGAGGGCATTTTCCCACATCTATAACAGGCCTTTGAACCTTGCTGTGGCCGTGCATTGGGTTTATATTTGCCTGGTGTTTGTGCTTGTGGCTGAGGCTTTGAGGGAAAAGTGGGTTTTCTGTAACTTTTAGCATGCACAGCATCAACATTGGAGCACTTGCTAGCACCGCCATTTTCTCCTCTTAAGTCACACTGCTGTCGTCTAACTTCTTCAGACTGCCTTGTCTTTGTTATAGCAGTTTCAAGGGTTAGGTCCCTGTCTACCTGTAGCATTTCTGACAATGAGACGTTTCTCAGCCCGACCACTAACCTGTCGCGTATCAGCTCATTCTGTAATTGTCCATAATTGCAATATTCAGCTAATCCGTATAGAGCAGTGATAAAGGAATCCACCGTTTCTCCCGGCAGTTGCACACGCTGATTGAACTTGGCTCTTTTATATATGACATTCTTTTTAGGCACAAAAAATGCATCAAAGCCCGCCTTAACATCCGTGTACTTCTTTTTCTCATCTGCAGTTAGCGTTAGCCCCTTAAGCACATCTTCGGCTTCATCGCCCATACAATACACTAACGTGTTTACCTGGTTTTCTTCCGACGTTGCGTTTAAATTGCTTGCAAGCCGAAAGCAGTCAAATCTCCTAATCCAACGCTCCCATTCTTGAGGCTTGAGGCTTTTTAACATGGCTCTGGAGGTTGTATTGTGAACGTAGCAGTTGGTGTGGGTTGCGCCATATCTGCCGGCTCGTCTCGTATCCCTCCGCCAAACGGTACGCTTTGTTTTTCCTTTTTCCTTCTCCGCTTACAAGTTATCCACTTCTGTCACCATGTCACATTATTCATAAAAGAGGTTCGTACAACGACGTATTCGGAGCTTGTCTTTATTCTTCCCAACCAGGTACAGCAGCAAGCGACCAGTGTCCTTTTTCCCCTTCAAAATAAAAGCATTCCTCACACTATTATTCTATAATACCACAGTCTTGATGAACTTTATTCACTGTGACTTATTTAGATGATGTTATAACAGATTAATATGGAAGAGATGCGGTGTAGCACCTGAAAGCATTGAACCTGAAGCTAAACTACTTAATGTGATGTTTTATTTTATGTCTCCGTAGAGAAGATGAATGACCGAAACTCTTCCCGCATGCAGTGCAGTGATACAGTTTCTCTCCAGTGTGAATCCTCTCATGTGATTTCAGATGTGCTGACCGACTGAATCTCTTGTCGCAGTGTGAACACTTGTAAGGTTTCTCTCCAGTGTGGATCCTCCGGTGCCGTTTCAAATCTCCATTTGTAATAAAAGTCTTCTCACACTCAAAGCACATATGATCTCTCACACCAGTGTGTATCTTCTGATGTGCTTTTAAATTCTGCAGCAGTAAAAAACTCTTTTCACATAAAGAACATGAATGCGGTTTCTCCTTCAAATGAACTTTCAAGTGATTCTTCAGGCTTGGAGCCCACGAAAATGTTTTTCCACATTGATCACATTCATGCAGTTTCTCTCCAGAGTGGATTTTCAAGTAATCCTTAAGGTTTCCTCGTTGTGTGAAACTCTTCCCGCACTGATCACATGTGAATGGTTTCTCGCCAGTGTGGATCCTCATGTGTCTCTTGAGACTCTGTTTGTATGTGAAACTCTTTCCACACTGAGTGCAGGTGAAACGTTTCTTATCTCTTCTTTTCAGTAAAGAAACTCTTTCAGTCTGTGAGTGAGGTTTTTCTCCAGTTTTAACATGATGTTGTTTCTCCTCCATTAGGTCTGAAATTAAAGTTAAAAAGGTAACAATATAAATAAATCATGTGACGTGAATAGACACAACAGCTACACCAAATCATGATAATTTTTACAAAATAATGTACAATTATCTATATTAAAAATACAGACATGAATCCTGTTTCTGTAGTAAGAACTTGTTGATACTTAATCAAATCCAAGATTATATTATTATACTAAAATATATGATGTAATTCATAAGCATTTTACATTTTCATTAGTATGTGTGTTTCTCTGGGAATCGAACCCACAACCTTTTGCGCTGCTGATGCAATGCTCTACCACTGAGCCACACAGGAACACTTAAACTAATTAAATGGCGGTATTTTTCACTCAACACAATTTTCATTCCATTTCTTCATTTTAACCTGTTAGTCTGTCCTTCAATAAACTCTGTCTCTGCATATTTCACTTCAAACTGATGCTCTGATGCTCGTCTTCACTTGTAGACTGATGGAAATATTCCAGCATTTATTGATAAACTGCAGTGGGAGGAGCTTCACTGAAGGTGTGATTGTTGTGGGAGGAGCTTCACTGAAGGTGTGATTGTTTTGGGAGGAGCTTCACTGAAGATGTGAAAAAAAATCATTAGTTTTTACTTTTGTTTTGGTTTACATTAAACAGTTTAACACAGATTAATGATATCATATTAGTGACTAGGGCTGTGCAATTAATCGCATGTGATTATCATGCACATTTCGCCAGTAAAGCCGGTTCCGTGATTGGCACTAAATCGCCATCACCTGTTTTCAGATGGAGCGGCAGTTAATACACCGAGCCGTAGTTCACGGACAAGCTAGGCAATTTCACGTTCATAATCGAATGCGATTCATCTGGCTCTGTGTATTAAGTGAGATGGGAGAGAGAATGACACAGAGTAGTGTGAAAGAACCCCTTTTATCAAAAGTACCATGTTTTTTGGTATGGCATTAACAACTGTGTAAAATTCTTTGGGGTGACATACAAAATCCATGTTTTAAACAAAAATCATTGTAATTGAGCACATTACCATAATTGTTCATCATATCCAATAGGGAATAAAGATTATATTGAACCCAGTTTTCATAAAATAATGATTTGTTATGGTGCAAAATAAAACGATCGTTCCAAATACAAGTATTATGTGGACTAAAGTTGTGAGAAAATGCTAATTTCCAATATAGGAGAACCTGCTGATGGAATGCAGATAATTTAAGAGGCAATTTTTACAACTCAAAGTCACATTTAATAAAAAATTCCAAGCCACCTACTTTCCCAAATATTGAAGAGGAGACTGTAAACCATAGGCTGTTTGTATTACAAATAAATGATCTTAACCATTTAGTTTTTAAAACACTATTCATTATCTCCAAGTCAATAACATTTAACCCCCCTTCTCCGTAACTATGAACTAAATCATTTTTGTTGATATAGTGATGCATATTTTTCCAAATAAAGTTAAACATTGCAGTGTTACATTCTTTAACTAAATGAGGTGGAATAGCTAGGGAGGAGGCTGGATAAACAAACCTAGAAAGTAATTCCATTTTAGTTAATACAATTCTTCCATAAATTGAGATATCTCTTTGTATCCAAAATGTAGAATATTTTTTGCTTTTAAAAGATTGTTTGCAAGATTTGTTTGGATGTTTTGATTGCTATCTCTAGTAATAGTTATCCCCAAGTATTTTACAGATTTATTTATTGGTATATTACATAAAGAGTCTAATTCACTATTATGAATGGCAATTAAATCACATTTATTTATGTTTAAGTATAAACCTGATGCCTTGGAGAATAGACAAATGAATTGGATTACTTTATCAATTTGATATTGGTCTCTTAAAAAATTACCATATCATCAGCTAATTGACTAATACCAATCTGTCTTCCAAATACATTCAATTTATCAAAGTTGCTGTTATTATCTATTAAGATAGCAAGCATTTCTACCGCTAAGATGAATAGGAGAGGGGAAATGGGACATCCTTGTCTTATTCCTCGAGAAGTATTAAATCTTTGGGACGTCCCAAATGAAAGTAAGATAGAACTATTTATATCTTTATATAACATTTTTATAATTTACTGCCAAAACCGAATTTTTCAAGAGAGTAAAATATTAAATTATGTTCAATTGTATCAATTGCTTTTCTAAAATATAAAAAAAAACATATATCCGTCACCATCAATCCATTCATGATAGTCTAAAATATCTAGAATTAATTTGATATTATTATGTATTGATCTGTCTTTTAGGAAACCAGACTGTGATTCACTGATTACCTGGTTTAACTTATTCTTGAGTTAATATGGAAAATGAATATGGAAGAGATGCGGTGTAGCACCTGAAAGCACTGAACCTGAAGATAAACTACTTAATGTGAGCATTTATTTTATGTTTCCGTAGAGAAGATGATTGAGTGTAACTCTTCCCGCATGCAGTGCAGTGATACGGTTTCTCTCCAGTGTGAATCCTCTCGTGTGTTTTCAGATGTCCTGACTGACTGAATCTCTTGTCGCAGTGTGAACACTTGTAAGGTTTCTCTCCAGTGTGGATCCTCTCGTGCAGTTTCAATTCTCCAGCTGTAATAAAAGTCTTCTCACACTCAAAGCACATATATTCTCTCACACCAGTGTGCATCTTCTGATGTAGTTTTAAACTGTACAGTAGTGAAAAACTCTTTCCACACAAAGAACATGAATGTGGTTTCTCCTTCGTATGAACTTTCAGGTGACTCTTCAGGCCTGAAGCCCACACAAATTTTTTTCCACATTGATCACATTCACTTAATCAAATCCACAATTATAATATTATATTATAAACATAATTAGGGACCGAGCACCGATGGTGCAGAGGACCCTATTGAATCTGCTCCGTTTATTATTATTAGGGACCGAGCACCGATGGTGCGAGGACCCTATTGAATCTGCTTTGTTTATTATTATTATTCTTCTTTTCCAAACTTAATCGCATTTTTGAGGGCCTAAACATGCTCGAAAAGTCAGGAAATTTTGCACACGCATCAGAACTGGTGGAAATTTACGTCTTATATGGGTTTCAGAAGTAGGTGTGGCAAAATGGCTCGACAGCGCTACCTATACTCATTCAGCAGAGAGCCCTCGGGCTACGTTTCACGTACATCTATGAAAATCGGTACACTCATATAACATAACAATACCTACAAAAAAGTCTCCTGGAACGAAATCCGAAACCCAACAGGAAGTCGGTTATTTTGAATTTTCTCATCATATTTAGTGACATTTTTGCCATTTGCAGGTGTCATACTTTAACGAACTCCTCCCAGAGATTTATTCGGATGAACACCAAAATTGGTCATCGCAATCTAAAGTCCTTTGTGACGTTAAATTGCGAAGATCTAGAGTTTTCATCAGAGGGCGTGTCCGTGGCGTCCTGTCAAATTTTGATGTTTCGCCATGAAACAGGAAGTTGTTATAACTCAGGCATGCTATGTCCGATCTGCACCAAACTTCACATGTTTGATAAGACTCCTGATATGAAGAGATCTACATGACCATATTCAGTTATAGTAATAGCGCCACCTGCTGGCAACAGGAAGTGACATGTTTTACTCTGTAACTAACTCCTCCTACAGATTTAATGACATCAACATAATATTTAGGTCAGTCTAACCTAAAGGCCTTTGTGATGTTAAATTGCGAAGATCTAGAGTTTTCATGGGAGGGCGTGTCCGTGGCGTCCTGTCAAATTTCGATGTCTCGCCATGGGAATAAAAGTTGTTGTAACTTGTGGCGATATGGAAGAAATCCATGCCAGCTTTTCATTTTTTCTAATGGGCGGAAACCAATGAGGAAATTGAATATAAAAGAGAGCTAGAAACGGAAGAGGGGAGAGAGAAAAAACAAAACAAACGCGTAGGTTGTTATCGGAGTGGGACACACACTACCTGAAGGCCGTCGTTTCTATTCTTTGCTGGAACCTCTGTGCATGCGCTGACTGGGTGCGATCGCCAAAGTGACGGAGAAATTGAGCTCTACTGCTGGTTCGTTCGCCTGCCTGGTGCAACACAATCCAGCCTGGTTCGTTCGCCTGCCTCAGGTACTAGTGATGATGTCCATCATCTTTTAACCTCACGCCAAGTCTCCAAACTCTTTTCCCGGGCCGGGATTTGCGGCCGCTACACAGACTGCTTCACGCAGCCACCACCACACACACACTTACACGCTCATTGTACACGCACACGCATACACTCATACACAAACACTCGTTTGAATCAATTATTTTTCTTTGTGGTTTTATTTTTTTTTCATTTCTTTTGGTTGAACATTGAACACAAACTGAGTTAAAAAAAAGAGAACGAACTGTAAGAAATTAGAGTGAATCAAGGACTCGTGATTTTGTTGTTTCCTGTTTGTGAAATCTTGAACTGAACTTGAACCGCAATCTACTTGCTGTCTGTTAAAGAAAGAAAATACAAACTCTGTGAAAATTTTACTTTGTGTAGTTTTTTTTGCTAAGTGTTTTCTTAAAATATATATATTTTTTGACCAAACCTGTCAATCGCTGAGTGTGTCATTTAAGCCCTATTCTATATTATTGTGGGTATTTGAAGGAATTTCTTTTTTTTGTGTGTAACAGTGGCTTGAGCTATTTTTGGGGAAACTGAATTTCATTATATGGGCAATTCCATGCAAAGGTCATCCTTATCATGGAAAAAAAGTGAATGAATGAAAAATATTCATTAAGAAGAAAATTCATGAATTATAATTTTAATGAAAGAAAAGTGTTAAGCATGAACAAATGAAATAAGTTACTTCACCCTCATCTTCTCTCATTATCAATTATTTTACATATTGTATTATTATGTGGGATCCAATCTAATAAATGTGATTATAATTCTAGGCGTGAGTTCAAACCCTGGGGCTACAACCAGTGTTCCCTTTTAAAAATCATTACAATCATTTCAGATGGTTTTCTTAATGTCAAAACTAGTATTCAGAGTAATTTTATGCGTCAACAAAAGTGACGATGATTTGATTGTTGATTTCTTACAGATTTTCTGTGTATTTCAGACACGTCACATCCATAACAGAGTTTTGTCACATCCATAACTTTGTTTTTTCCTCAAAATGCACTTCATAAAAAACTTAAATATTTTAAACATTGGTATTTTTATGTTCAGCTAAGACCCCTTCATCATGTGGATATCAATATTTATACATTTGACTTAAAATTTCACAGACTTTAAAGAAAATCATAAAGTATACTGAAAATGATGTTATTTCCTGTCACGTCCATAACGCATGACTATTTACCTTTTTTGGGGGGGGCTTAAATATATTTTAGAAAAATATATTTTGGCTGTCAGTTCTCCAGATTGGGTGCTCTGAGAATATGCATAGCCAATTTAAATATTGTAAGAAGTTTATTTTTACTGACACATTTTAGCTGTCATAATGAGTTCAGATGTCACATCCATAACGCTGGAATTGCCCATATATCTATATATATATTTTTTTTCTCTTGACAAGTTTTACTTGTCTGGCGCCCGAACAATTTAAATTAAATCTACATTTATTAAATCAAATTTTATTTTATTTTGGGGCAGCCACCGTTACATAAGTGGCGCCCGAACAGGGACCGGGAACTTAAACCCTCTGATAAACCTTGACGACATGAAACTTAAACACTCAGATAAATCTTGACGACCTGAAACTTAAACATTTAGACACGTAAACCGTGACCACTTAAACTGGTCATTTGAACTTTGAATTTGAGTTTCTCTAAAGGTTACTTAAAGGTGGGTTATTGTCACTTGAAACTGCCTATTTCTTTGTGTTTGTGAAATTGTGGCATATTGAACTGGAACTTTTTACTGAAAGGTTTTGTGGGACGATATTTTTTGTTTGTGAACTTGAATGTTGTTAAATATATAATTGTTACCCCTTAGTTGTCTTGCTGCCAAACTGTTTTTGTGAAAGCTGTGGAAACAACCATTTGTGTTATTGAAATCTAATTATTGATTTGTGAATTTGAGTGACTTATGGTGTGAATTGGACAATTGAACAGACATTTCACACTGAACTGTTGGTAATTTTATTTTTCAAACAGTTCTACATTTTTATTTTATTTTCCACTCAATTTACATTTAACTACATTTCTACACATACACTGACAATCAAACATGGCTACCACTCCTTCTCCATCCACTTTTGTGGAGATGGAACCACTGGCACCAGACGTTGCTACCCCAGTCTGGCCTCCAGCACTCCGTCCTCCACTTTCTGTACCTGGACCCCTTCGTGCTCCTCTCCACTTCACTCCCACTCAAGCCAGCACCACTGACTTCCCAGGAACCCATGTGCGGTTTGCAACTTCACCCCTAGCTGGCAGTACTCCTGTTCAACCCTTCACCTGGGAACAGCAACCAAATGGAGACTTCATGCAGATATGTACATCACCCAAGCCTTCATCTCTATCTTCAGCGGCACAGCAGGACTTGCCTGGCATCCTATCAACTCCTGGAAAAGGAATGCATCAACTCACTCAAGTTAAAGGAAACTGGGACACGTTGACACAACATATGCAAACCCATGAGAAAACCATTGGTGAACTTGCCAAAGAACTTAAAACCATGTCTACATATCACAACAGCCTGATTTCTAACCTTGCTGATAAACTCAAGCACAACCAACAAGAAGTGCTCACCCACATTTCTGAAAGTAAGAAGCATGTGAAGGAAGAGACCGATCAGCTCAACAAATCACTCAAAGTTATGATTTCTGATGAACTTCACAAAGCTAAGACTACCTATGTGTCTGAAGTACGATTCATGATTGATCAACTTCAAGTGGAGCTTCAGCAAGACATCAAATCTTACCTGGTAACCCATCAAAGAAATCATGACCAGTTGTCTACAGAGCTCACCCAGTGCACCCAAACCACAACCACACTGTGTGCAGCTGTTAAAAGCTTACAAACTGAATTTGAGAATAGACTCGAAAGGCAAGAGAAACAAATGACCGATTTGCAGACAAGAGATTACTCTGCTTTACCTCTTACTACTCCAGTTTTATCTGTATCACCAGTGACCGCTCCTTTGCTTCCGACCATTCCGGCGTCATCTGCAACCCCATCGACTGCTCCTTTGCTTCCTGCTCCTGTTGTAAAGAGTGATCATCTTAAGATTACATTTCCTACTTTTGGGAGACAGTCAGATGACATGGACCCCTGCTCTATCTAACTCGATGTCAGGATTTCTTGGCGTTACATCCTCTTACTAATGCTGACATCCTGGCCACTTTCCGCACTGTCGCTACGGTACTGCCTGGGACTGGTGGGAAGTTGCACGATCCTCAATAACCACGTGGGAAGAGTTTGAAGCTGCTTTCCTCTCTGCTTTCCTCTCAGAGGATTATGAAGACGAGCTGGCTGAAAGGGTAAGGACAAGAACACAGGGAGAGAGCATTAGAGACTTTGCATTTACATACAGAGCTCTCTGCAAAGGTGGAAGCCCACCTTGATGGACAGTGAATTGGTGAAAATGATTTTGAAAAATATGAACCCCTACCTTGCAAGCCAGATTCGCAGTCGGGTGAACACAGTCGATGAACTTGTGAAATTGGGCCAACAGCTGGAAAAAGACTACGAACAACAACTGCAATATGAAAACTTGTGAGTTCTAAGCAACCCTTATCCATGCCTCAAAGATCTATTTCCAACCGCCCGGCAGAGAAGCCTTTAGTGCAATGCTGGCGATGTAAAAACCATCACTCACCTGGCAGCTGTCCTCACTTTGTCTCTTCTCAGTCGGTCACCTCAGTCCACCAGCCAACACCCTTCCTCCAATAGCAAGCGGACAACATTTCCAGCTAAAGGTACTGATCCACCTGGAAATCGCTCTGTGTCTGCCACCTACAAGTCACCAACAACTGGTAAGAAACCAACACCTACTGAAATTGTTCCACAACAATTAGTGATGCCACTCTGTATTGGTAGCTGGAAGGAAAAGCCATTGTTGATACTGGGGCTAGCTATACCCTTCTACATGAGAATCTCTGGAAGGAACTCACGTCACAAAACTCCATCCCTGGACCCAGGGTCCACTCTACCTAGCCAATGGGGAAGCAGAAATTCCTTTAGGTTGGATAAACATGTCAATCATCCTACATCAAAGTATTCACCATACCTGCTGTTGTTCTATCAGCCAAAGCTCTGACCTATGCAGTCGTATTAGGACTGGACTTTATCTTTACAGTGGGCTGCAGATCAATGTGGCAGACCAAATGTATTCATTCAGTCTAATCCTGAAGAGTATTATCCTTTCCAGCCAACAAATGCCAGTGTACCAGTTATCAGCTCCCAACATCCAAGGGGAAAGATGGGAAGTAAAAATCCCAACAGCCTCTCCTTACTATCTTCTGTTCCTCCTCCGCAACTTAACATGTTTCAACCAGCCTACTTCGATGAAAAAGACACTAATTGACACTGCGGTACAGGATGCCCATTTACCTCCGGACGGCAACAGCTACGGCAGATCCTGGAGTCAAACCCTCAAGTTTGTACCCTTCGTCCGGGACGTACTGAAGTTACACAGCATCACATATATACTACCCACCAAGTACCTATAAAACAAAGACCATACCGTACAACACCTGCCAAACAAGCTGTCATTTCAGAGCAACTGGAAGAGATGTTGACTGCTGGCATCGTAGAACCATCACACTCTGGATGGGCCTCACCTGTCGTATTGGTCCCTAAAAAAGACAGAAGCCTTAGATTATGTGTGGACTACAGGAAAGTTAATGCCATTACAGTGAATGATGCTTACCCATTACCCAACATCGCTGAGATTTTGGAGTCATTATCTGGGACCATCTTTTCCACCATTGACCTTAACAGTGGCTACTGGCAGGTGAACATGGATCAAGAAAGTAAACCAAAGACTGCTTTCACAACTTCATTAGGACTGTTTCAGTTTAATGTTATGCCGTTTGGGTTAAAAATGCCCCAAGCAACCTTCCAAAGACTAATGGAGAATGTTCTAGGAGAATTAGCGTGGAAACATCTGCTTTGTCTACATTGATGACATAATTATTTACTCACCATCTGTAGCCCACTTCTCCGACCTCCAGGCTGTTCTTCACAAGCTGCAAATGGCTGGCCTCACAATTAATTTAAAAAACAATTTCTGTCTTCAGGAAATAACCTTTCTGGGACATGTTGTCAACGTCCAAGGCATAGCTGCAGACCCAAGTAAAGCGGAGGCTATCACGGGATTACCCTGTGCCTACCAACATTAAGGAGGTCCAGCGCTTCCTGGGGTTAGCAGGTGGTACCACCGGTTTGTACCAAACTTCTCCAGGATCGCTGAACCCATCAATGCACTGAAAAAAGGATGTTCATTCTCTGGTCACACAATGTCAACAAGCCTTTGAACATTTGAAATGCTGTCTTACCTCTCCTCCCATTCTTGGCCATCCTGACCTTCAACTGCCTTTTACTGTCTGCACGGATGCCAGTGACACTGGTTTGGGTGCTGTGCTGACCCAGCACAAGGAACAGGGATTGGAACAAGTTATTGCTTATGCCAGCAGAACCCTGAACAAAGCAGAGACCAATTACTCAGCCACCGAAAAAGAGTGTTTGGCCGTAATCTGGGCCCTGGAGAAATGGCAGCACTACCTAGAGCACAAACTTTTCACTGTCATCACGGACCACTCAGCGTTACAATGGGTAATGTCTTCCACAAAAACCACGAGTCGCCTCATCCGATGGGCCTTGCGACTTCAGAGATTTGATTTTATCATTGAATATCGCAAAGGAAAAATAAATACAGCACCTGATGCTCTGTCTCGGATTCATACCAGTTGTAACCTGTACACCAACCAACACCAACAGGAGGATGTTGAGTTTCCGATGTCTCCAGCCACAATCTGGGAGGAACAGCACAAAGACCCTGTCATCACCAACACACTTCCAGCACTTGCAGAAAATGATTCCCCTCTAAAAGATCAGTATGAGATGGTGGAAGATAAACTCTATCACAAAACTCACCTGTCGAACAATCAAGTTCATTACAGAGTGTACATTCCTAACAGCCTTGTGTCGTCCATTCTACACCACTACCACGCTAATCCCTGGAGCGGTCATGTAGGCATTTATAAGACCTACAAGCGTATCCATGATGTTGCATTCTGGCCTGGAATGTGGACTGACATAAACACCACGTTAAAAATGTGTCAAATGCCAGACTCTTAAGGGAGAAAATCAGAAACCTGTGGGCAAACTACAACAAACCACCACCACCCATCCCAACGAGATGCTTGGAGTGGACATTATGGGGCCAATGCCACGTAGCACTCAGCAAAATGAGTACCTCTTGGTCTTTGTAGACTATTACTCGCTGGGTGGAAATTTTTCCCATGCGCAATGCTAAAGCTGAGACTGTTGCATTAGTTCTTCGGAAGGAAATTCTAACCCGTTGGGGAGTGCCGGACTTCATTCTATCGGATAGAGGTACACAATTTGTGTCTTCACTGTTTAGAGAACTTTGTCAAAAGTGGAGTATCAAACCTAAATTGACAACATCATATCATCCACAAACAAATATGACAGAGAGGGTTAATCGTACGCTCAAATGCATGATTTCTGCCTATGTGGACAACAATCACAGGAAATGGGACCAATACTTACCGGAACTCCGGTTCGCTGTTAATTCAGCTGTCCAGGAAACGATTGGGATGACCCCTGCAGAGCTTCATTTGGGGAGGAAACTGCAAAGTCCAATGGACAAGGTGTTACATGGCAAGAATCTAACTCCAGACTGTATATCTTACGATACAGTCCACCACCTAACTGAGCTTCAGACCAAAGCCATGGAATGCTGTAAAAAAGCACAAAAGAGACAGCTTCGGAATTATAATAAAAAAAGACGAGATGTCACATACAAGGAAAAGGATCGTGTGTGGATGAGAACCTTTCCCCAGTCTAGTGCACAACACCACTTCACTGCAAAATTGGCTCAAAAATGGAAAGGCCCTTACCGTGTCATAAAGCAGGTGGGTCCATTGAACTATCAGGTATCACTAGAGTCCACTGGTGAAGATGTTGCATAGTGCATGTGTGCAACGAAACCATGCTTTCCCACGGCTGAAGAGCTGGAATGCCAGGAGAAGAAAAGACTCCTCCAAATATTCAATGAGTCTTCTGATGAAGAGGAATTCATTGGATTTTAAATGTGATTCATATTTCCACAACCATGGGTTGTTTTCTCCAGGGAGGGAGAGTGTGGCGATATGGAAGAAATCCATACCAGCTTTTCATTTTTTCTAATGGGCGGAAACCAATGAGGAAATTGAATATAAAAGAGAGCTAGAAATGGAAGAGGGGAGAGAGAAAAAACAAAACAAACGCGTAGGTTGTTATCGGAGTGGGACACACGCTACCTGAAGGCCGTCGTTGCTATTCTTTGCTGGAACCTCTGTGCATGCGCTGACTGGGTGCGATCGCCAAAGTGACGGAGAAATTGAGCTCTACTGCTGGTTCGTTCGCCTGCCTGGTGCAACACAATCCAGCCTGGTTCGTTCGCCTGCCTCAGGTACTAGTGAGGATGTCCATCATCTTTTAACCTCACGCCAAGTCTCCAAACTCTTTTCCCGGGCCGGGATTTGCGGCCGCTACACAGACTGCTTCACGCAGCCACCACCACACACACACTTACACGCTCATTGTACACGCACACGCATACACTCATACACAAACACTCGTTTGAATTAATTATTTTTCTTTGTGGTTTTATTTTTTTTTTTCATTTCTTTTGGTTGAACATTGAACACAAACTGAGTTAAAAAAAAGAGAACGAACTGTAAGAAATTAGAGTGAATCAAGGACTCGTGATTTTGTTGTTTCCTGTTTGTGAAATCTTGAACTGAACTTGAACCGCAATCTACTTGCTGTCTGTTAAAGAAAGAAAATACAAACTCTGTGAAAATTTAACTTTGTGTAGTTTTTTTTGCTAAGTGTTTTCTTAAAATATATTTTTTTTTTGACCAAACCTGTCAATCGCTGAGTGTGTCATTTAAGCCCTATTCTATATTATTGTGGGTATTTGAAGGAATTTTTTTTTTGTGTGTGTAACAGTGGCTTGAGCTATTTTTGGGGAAACTGAATTTCATTATATATCTATATATATTTTTTTTTCTTCTCTTGACAAGTTTTACTTGTCTGGCGCCCGAACAATTTAAATTAAATCTACATTTATTAAATCAAATTGTATTTTATTTTGGGGCAGCCACCGTTACAAACTCAGCCATACAATGTTCGATCTGCCCCAGACTTCACATGTTCGATAAGAATCCAGGCCTGAACACATCTGAATATGGGTTTCAGAAGTAGGTGTGGCAAAATGGCTCGACAGCGCCACCTATACTGATTCAGCGGAGAGCCCTCAGGCTACGTTTCACGTACATGTATGAAAATCGGTACGCTCATATAACATAATAATACCTACAAAAAAGTCTCCTGGAACAAAATCCGAAATCCAACAGGAAGTCGGTTATTTTGAATTTTCTCGTCATATTTAGTGACATTTTTGCCATTTGCAGGTGTCATACTTTAACGAACTCCTCCCAGAGATTTATTCGCATGAACACCAAAATTGGTTATTGCAATCTACCCTTTGAGACGTTAAATTGCGAAGATCTAGAGTTTTCATTGGAGGGCGTGTCCGTGGGGTCCTGTCAAATTTCGATGTTTCGCCATGAAACAGGAAGTTGTTATAACTCAGGCATGCTATGTCCGACCTGCACCAAACTTCACTTGTTTGATAAGACTCCTGATATGAAGAGATCTACATGACCATATTCAGTTATAGTAATAGCGCCACCTGCTGGCAACAGGAAGTGACATGTTTTACTCTGTAACTAACTCCTCCTAGAGATTTAATGACATCAACACATTATTTGGTCAGTCTAACCTAAAGGCCTTTGTGATGTTAAATTTCGAAGATCTAGAGTTTTCGTTAAAGGGCGTGTCCTTGGCGGCATCACAGATTTCGATGTCTCGCCAAGGGAATAAAAGTTGTTGTAACTCATCCATACAATGTTCGATCTGCCCCAGACTTCACATGTTTGATAAGAATCCAGGCCTGAACACATCTAAATACGAATATTCCATTATAATCAGAGCGCCACCTGCTGGCAACAGGAAATTACTTGTTTTACACTAACTTAAACATGCAATGTCCAATCTTTACCAAACTTCACATGTTTGACAAGACTCCTGACCTGAAAAGATCTAAGTGACAATATTCATATAAATTCATAGCGCCACCTGCTGGCAACAGGAAGTGATATGTTTTACTCTGTAACTAACTCCTCGTAGAGATTTAATGACATCAACATAATATATAGGTCAGTCTAATCCAAAGGCCTTTGTGATGTTGAATTGCAAAGAGCTTGAGTTTTCGCTAATGGACGTGTCTATGGCGGCGTGACAAAATTTGAAGTCTCGCCATGGGTATAGAAGCTGTCGTTACTCAGCCATAAAATGTCCGATCTGTCCCAAACTTCACACTTTTGATAAGAGCCATGGCCTGTAGACATCTCTGTGCCAATTTTTATTTATAGACATAGCGCCACCTGCTGGCAACAGGAAATTACTTGTTTTACACTAAATTAAACATGCAATGTCCAATCTGCACCAAACTTCATATGTTTTTTAAAGGTACTGGATGAAGACATCTACATGCCAATGTTCAATTAAATATATAGCGCCACCTGCTGGCAACAGGAAATTTCTTATTTTACACTAACTTAAACATGCAATGTCCAATCTGCACCAAACTTCATATGTTTTTTAAAAGTACTGGATGAAGACATCTACATGCCAATGTTCAGTTATGGATGTTGCGCCACCAGCTGGCAGCATGTTTGGTACATATAAATGACTTTGACATATTCCTCTATATTTACCTTTTTAAATGCATATTGCTCACTGTTCCCTGTCTTTCTGAAGCCACCGGTCGGTGGTGAGCCGGGCGAGGTCCCTTCCATCGCTGCTTGCAGCTTTAATTAGGGACCGAGCACCGATGGTGCGAGGACCCTATTGTATCTGTGTTGTTTATTATTATTATTATTCTTTTCCAAACTTAATCGCATTTTTGAGGGCCTAAACATGCTCGAAAAGTCAGGAAATTTTGCACACGCATCAGAACTGGTGGAAATGTACGTCTTATATGGGTTTCAGAAGTAGGTGTGGCAAAATGGCTCGACAGCACCACCTATACTCATTCAGCGGAGAGCCCTCGGGCTACGTTTCACGTACATGTTTGAAAATCGGTACACTCATGTAACATAACAATACCTACAAAAAAGTCTCCTGGAACGAAATCCGAAACTCAACAGGAAGTCGGTTATTTTGAATTTTCTCATCATATTTAGTGACATTTTTGCCATTTGCAGGTGTCATACTTTAACGAACTCCTCCCAGAGATTTATTCGGATGAACACCAAAATTGGTCATTGCAATCTAAAGCCCTTTGTGACGTTAAATTGCGAAGATCTAGAGTTTTCATCGGAGGGCGTGTCCGTGGCGTCCTGTCAAATTTTGATGTTTCGCCATGAAACAGGAAGTTGTTATAACTCAGGCTTGCTATGTCCAATCTGCACCAAACTTATCATGTTTGATAAGACTCCTGATATGAAGAGATCTACATGACCATATTCAGTTATAGTAATAGCGCCACCTGCTGGCAACAGGAAGTGACATGTTTTACTCTGTAACTAACTCCTCCTAGAGATTTAATGACATCAACACATTATTTGGTCAGTCTAACCTAAAGGCCCTTGTGATGTTAAATTGCGAAGAGCTTGAGTTTTCGCTAATGGGCCTGTCCTTGGCGGCATCACAAATTTCGATGTCTCGCCATGGGAATAAAAGTTGTTGTAACTCAGCCATACAATAACCAATCTGCCCCATACTTCACACGTTCGATAAGAATCCAGGCCTGAACACATCTAAATACGAATATTCCATTATAATCAGGGCGCCACCTGCTGGCCACAGGAAATGACTTGATTTACACTAACTTAAACATGCAATGTCCAATCTGAACCAAACTTCACATATTTGGTAAGACTCCTGACCTGAAGACATCTAAAGGCCAAAATTCAGATGTAATCATAGCGCCACCTGTTGACCACAGGATATATCATGTGTTACACTAACTCAAACATACCATGTTCAATCTGCACCAAAATTCATACGTTTGATAAAAGTACTGGTCTCATAATATCTACACAATAATGTTTAGTTGTAGACATAGCGCCACCTGCTGGCAACAGGAAATTATTTGTTTTACACTAACTTAAGCATGAAATGTCCAATCTGCACCAAACTTCACATATTTTGTAAGAGTCCTGCCCTGAAGACATTTAAAGGCCAATATTCAGATTTAACCATAGTGCCATCTGTTGACAACAGGATGTGTCAGGCTTTACACTAACTCAAACATACTATGTTCAATCTGCACCAAACTTCATATGTTCGATAAAGTTGCTAGCCTGAAGACATCTATATGTTAATGTTCAGTTATGGACATAGCGCCACCAGCTGGCAGCAGGTTTGGTACATATAAATGACTTTGACATATTCCTCTATAGTTGCATTTTTAAATGCATATTGCTCACTGTTCCCTGTCTTTCTGAAGCCACCGGTCGGCGGTGAGCCGTGCGAGGTCCCTTCCATCGCTGCTTGCAGCTTTAATTAGGGACCGAGCACCGATGGTGCGAGGACCCTATTGAATCTGCTCCGTTTATTATTCTTATTATTCTTCTTCTTCTTCTTCTTCTTCTTCTTCTCCAAACTTAATCGCATTTTAGAGGGCCTAAACATGCTCGAAAAGTCAGGAAACTTTGCACACGCATCAGAACTGGTGAAAATTTACGTCTGATATGGGTTTCAGGAGTAGGTGTGGCAAAATGGCTCGACAGCGCCACCTATAAATATTCAGCGGAGTGCGCCTCGAGCTACGTTTCACGTACATGTACGAAAATCGGTACACTCATGTAACTTAACAATACCTACAAAAAAGTCTCTAGGTACGAAATCAGAAACCCAACAGGAAGTCGGTTATTTTGAATTTTCTCGTCATATTTTGTGTCATTTTGCCATTTTCAGGTGTCATACTTTAACGAACTCCTCCCAGAGATTTATTCGGATGAACACCAAAATTGGTCATTGTAATCTAAAGCCCTTTGTGACGTTAAATTGCGAAGATCTAGAGTTTTCATCGGAGGGCGTGTCCGTGGCGTCCTGTCAAATTTTGATGTTTCGCCATGAAACAGGAAGTTGTTATATCTCAGGCATGCTATGTCCGATCTACACCAAACTTCACATGTTTGATAAGAATCCTGACCTGAAGAGATCTAAGTGACCATATTCAGTTATAGTCATAGCGCCACCTGCTGGCAACAGGAAGTGACATGTTTTACTCTGTAACTAACTCCTCCTAGAGATTTAATGACATCAACATAATATTTAGGTCAGTTTAATCTAAAGGCCTTTGTGATGTTAAATTGCGAAGATCTAGAGTTTTCGTTAAAGGGCGTGTCCATGGCGGCATCACAAATTTTGATGTCTCGCCATGTGAATAAAAGTTGTTGTAACTCAGCCATACAATGTCCGATCTGCCCCAGACTTCACACGTTCGATAAGAATCCAGACCTGAACACATCTAAATGAATATTTTCATTATATATAGGCGCCACCTGCTGGCAACAGGAAATGACTTCTTTTACACTATCTTAAACATGCAATGTCCAATCTGCACCAAACTTCACACTTTTAATAAAAATATTGGTCTGAAGATATCTAAGTGCCAATGTTCAGTTAAAGATATAGCGCCACCTGCTGGCAACAGCAAATTACTTCTTTAAACTAACTTAAGCATTCAATGTCCAATCTGCACCAAAATTCACGTATTTGGTAAGAGCCCTGACCTGAAGATATCTAAAGGCCAAAATTCAGATATAATCATAGCGCCACCTGCTGACAACAGGATATATCATGCTTTACACTATCTCAAACATACCATGTTCAATCTGCATCAAACTTCATATGTTTGATAAAAGTATTGGTCTGAAGACATCTACATGCCAATGTTTAGTTATAGACATAGCGCCACCTGGTGGCTACAGGAAATTACTTGTTTTACACCAACTTAAACATGCATTGTCCAATCTGCACCAAACTTCACACATTTGGTAAGATTCCTGGCCTGAAGACATCTAAAGGCCAATATTCAGATGTAATCATAGCGCCACCTGTTGACAACAGGATGTGTCAGGCTTTACACTAACTCAAACATACTATGTTCAATCTGCACCAAACTTCATATGTTTGATAAAAGTGCTAGACTGAAGACATCTACATGTTAATGTTCAGTTATAGACATAGCGCCACCAGCTGGCAGCAGGTTTGACGCATATAAATGACTATTACACATTCCTCTATATTTACCTTTTTAAATGCATATTGCTCACCGTTCCCTGTCTTTCTGAAGCCACCGGTTGGCGGTGCTGGGTGCGAGGTCCCTTCCATCGCTGCTTGCAGCTTTAATATTAACATTGATATTCTTTTCTAAAAATAAAACTGGCCAATATTTTTCACTCAACACAATTTCCTTTTATTTCTTCCTTTTTAAAGCATTTTCTTTTTAATGACAACATCCAGGAAGTGACATCATTTGAACATTTGAGTTTCAGTCCCTATTTTGTATCTCCCCTATATTATTTATTGATTTAATTTTTCACTTAATTTTTACAACTCTTCAGGTATTTTTCTACACATATAATTTAGGATGGATAGTATGCACATTGAGACGCAGGCAAAGTCTTCGGTCTGTCCAATGACTGTAAAGAAGAGCTGTGAATCTTTGGGTAGACAGCGAATCGATTCGATTCACGATACACAGGTTTTCGATTCGATTCAAGAGCGATTTTTGCAAATTCAGAACGATTCGATTCAAAATAAAATTTGATTTGATTG
This sequence comes from Gymnocypris eckloni scoliostomus, assembly GCA_027564155.1. Lineage (NCBI taxonomy): Eukaryota > Metazoa > Chordata > Actinopteri > Cypriniformes > Cyprinidae > Gymnocypris > Gymnocypris eckloni. The sequence continues at coordinate 9,008,644 of CM050418.1, read as the reverse complement.
GATTAACGATTCTGCATTATTTAAGTGCATTCACAGGATTCTTTAAATGCTTAGTCAGAGAGCAAATTACACCACAGCTTTTATGATTATCATAGATTAGAGGAAACAACAACAACTTTTGTCCATTGTTAGATGCTAGTTTCATGATGCTATGGCGTGACATGGCATATGTAGAAATGTATGTAAACCAAGATTAAAAAAGAGCTTTAAAAGTATAATGTATAGGCTAACATTTTGTCACACCAGGGGCATAGCCATCATTTCAGAAGTGACAGAAAAGTCCAATACAATAATTGTATATATGTACGTATTATTCTAATTTTTATTTATTTATTATTTTCTTATCTCTTACTTTGAATTTGCTATTAGAAATGAAATACACTGCTGGACAATAATCAATAATTTCTAATCTATCATTTTTCCTAATTCAATTTTATGATTGTTTTATACTACAATTATTTAAATGTTCTGCACAGAATAAGGTAGAAAATATACTTTTATATATAGGACATTCTCCAATCAGAAACCGTGGGTGGACAGATCAATCCGTGATGCGGTTAACCATCGCACTGCCGCATACAATGCCGGTCTTTTGTCGGGGAACATGAGCGAATACAAAACAGCGTGTTATGCTCTCCGGCGTGCAATAAGAGCCGCTAAACGCCGGTACAGGGAGAGAATTGAGTCACATTTCCAGCTCAATGACTCCCGACGCATGTGGCAGGGACTGAAGACCATCTGTTCCTCTGGAAATAACTCTTCCGCGGAGGTGAGAGCAGATCCGTTGCTGGCCGAGGAGCTAAACACTTTCTACGGTCGCTTTGAATGTAACGTTAATGGCGGCGCGATCCTGCCGATCAGCACGTCAGAAAGCAGCAGACAGAGCAGCGATGTTTGTGCTATCACCTTTTCAGAGGATGACGTTCGGAGGGAACTAAAGAGAGTGAACGTCAGGAAAGCAGCAGGACCTGATGGGATTACTGGCGCGTTCTGAGGTCCTGTGCTGATCAGCTTGCTGGTTTGTTTACTTCCATCTTTAATGAGTCACTTGCTACCTCTGTTGTTCCCACCTCCTTTAAAAATCTGTCATAATCCCTGTGCCTAAGAACAGTAAACCCTCTTGCCTGAATGACTACCGTCCAGTTGCCCTCACATCGACAGTCATGAAGGTTTTGAGAGACTCTTAAAGAAACACATTTGCTCCTCCATCCCTGCTACCTTGGACCCTCTTCAGTTTGCCTATCGGCCAAATAGGTCTACTGATGATGCCATCTCCCAGGTACTGCACTCCTCCCTCACTCACATCGACAGCAAGAATGGCAACTATGTCAGGTTGCTATTCATCGACTATAGCTCAGCTTTCAACACTATAGTCCCCACCAAGCTAGCTGTCAAACTATCAGACCTTGGCCTAAACACTTCACTCTGTGACTGGATCCAAGATTTCCTCACCGCCAGACCACAAGTGGTGAAAGTCGGCCAGTTCACCTCCAACTCCATCACCCTGAATGTAGGAGCCCCACAGGGCTGTGTCCTGAGCCCCTGCTATACTCTCTTACACCCACGACTGCGTGTCCTCACACAGCTCCACTTCCATTGTTAAATTTGCTGACGATACTATGGTTCTGGGCCTCGTTTCCAACAATGATGAGGCCGCATACTTGGATGAGGTGGAGAGACTTACATCATGGTGCCAGGACAACTGTCTCTCTCTGAATGTGAGCAAAACCAAAGAGCTGATTGTAGACTTCAGGAAGAGACAGCTGCAGCCCTACACTCCTCTTATGATCAGTGGGACCCCTGTGGAGAGGGTGAGCAGCTTCAAGTACCTCGGTGTAAACATCTCCGAGGACCTGACATGGACTGCACACATCCAAACACAGGTCAAGAAAGCCAGGCAAAGGCTGTACCATCTGCGACAGCTGAGAAAATTCAGGGTCTCACCAGCTATCCTGAAAACTTTCTATTCAGGGGCCATAGAAAGTGTACTGACTCAGTGCATCTCAGTGTGGTATAATAATGCCACAAACCAGGACTGCAAAGATCTGCAGAGAGTCGTGCGCTTAGCTGAGCGCATCTCAGGGTCTACTCTCCCCTCTCTGCAGGACATCTACCTCAAACGTTGCAAAAGCAGAACTGCAAAAATCATCAAGGACTCGAATCACCCCGGTAACGTCTCAGGTTACATATGTAACCATAGTTCCCTGAGAATGGGAACGAGACGCTACGTCCTCTAGGGTACGCTATGGGAACGCCTCCAGCATGACCGGTTACCTGAAGCATGATTAAAAACACCCAATGCACCTGGCATTGGCAGGTGGACGCCTATGACGCAAGCTAACGAGCATCTGCGAGCATAAAAGGGCACCTGTGGAACACATCATCCTCTTTTTCAAGGGGACCGACAGGAATGCCCGAAGCATGGCCCAGAGGCGTGGCGTCTCGTTCCCATTCTCAGGGAACTATGGTTACATATGTAACCTGAGGCGTTCCCTTCGAAGGGAACTTCTACGCCACGTCCTCTAGGGGACGCTATGGGAACGCATGCCCACGCCCGCCATGCTGAGGAAAAGTGTCCAAAAGCTGGATTCCTAAGTCACAGACTTGAGGAACACCATTCCTGCTCAGCAGAACTAGGGTCAAAAGAAAACCCTTCTTCAGGCCAGCTCAAAGCTCGCCATCATAGACTAGCTCACGAGAGTATGGCTCTCGGAGTGGAAGTCTCAGAAAGCGACTCTCTAAATTGAGAGGAGACTTCTACACTCGACGCTATGAACAGCTAGTGAGGCTCAGGATGGAGCATGCACGTAGTACTGCCTAAGCGGAGCTCTGGAGAGTGGAGGCTTAGGCAGAATGACTCTCAAACGAGAGAACACCTGGCCCACTCAATCCAGGTAGGGGAACTCTTAAGAGTGGAGGTCTCATTTTTTGACGACTCTCTAATTGAGAGGAGACCTGGCCATACTCAGCGCCAGAGGCAGTTAGTGAGGCTCAAGAAAGAGCCTGTGCATAGTGCTGCCTAAGAGGCTTCAGTAGAATGACTCTCTGACGAGAGGAAGCCTTACAACACTCAACCCTAGTTGAGGGGCTCTTAAGAGTGGAGGTCTCAGCATACCGACTCTCTAAAGCGAGAGGAGACCTAACTACACTCAGCGCCAAAGACAGCTAGCGAGGCTCACAATAGAGACTACATACTAATGGTGCTGCCTAAGCGGAGCTCTGGAGAGCAGAGGCTTCAGTAAAATGACTCTCTTAAACGAGAGGAAGCCTAACACTCGATCCAGGTAGGGGAACTCAAGAGTGGAGGCCTCAGCATAACTACTCTCTAATTGAGAGGAGACCTGGCTACACTCAACGCCACAGGCAGTTAGTGATGCTCAAAGGAGTCTACATTCTCCTATTACTGCCAGACGGAGCTCTGAAGAGTGGAGGCCTCAGCAGGACGACTCTCTAACGAGAGGAAGCCTAACACCACTCAACTCTAGTTGGGGGGCTCTTAAGAGTGGAGGTCTCAGCATAACAACTCTCTAAAGTGAGAGGAGACCTGACTACACTCAGCGCTAAAGACAGCTAGCGAGGCTCACAATCGAGACTACGTACTAAAGGTGCTGCCTAAGCGGAGCTCTGGAGAGCAGAGGCTTCAGTAGAATGACTCTCTTAAATGAGAGGAAGCCTAATACTCGATCCAGGTAGGGAACTCTCAGAGTGGAGGTCTCAGCATAATGACTCTCTAAGTGAGAGGAGACCTGGCTACACTCAACGCCAAAGGAAGTTAGTGAGGCTCAAGAAAAAGCCTGTGCATAGTACTGCCTAAGCGGAGCTCTAGAGAGTGGAGGCTTCAGCAGAATGACTCTCTAAACGAGAGGAAGCCTAGCAACACTCAACCTTAGTTGGGGGGCTCTTAAGAGTGGAGGTCTCAGCATACCGACTCTCTAAGCGAGAGGAGACCTGACTACACTCAGCGCTAAAGACAGCTAGTGAGGCTCACAATAGAGACTACGTACTAAGGTGCTGCCTAAGCGGAGCTCTGGAGAGCAGAGGCTTCAGTAGAATGACTCTCTTAAATGAGAGGAAGCCTAACACTCGATCCAGGTAGGGGAACTCAAGAGTGGAGGTCTCAGCATAACGACTCTCTAATTGAGAGGAGACCTGGCTACACTCAACGCCACAGGCCGTTAGTAATGCTCAAAAGGAGTCTACATTCTCCTATTACTGCCAGACGGAGCTCTGAAGAGTGGAGGCCTCAGCAGGACGACTCTCTAACGAGAGGAAGCCTAACAACACTCAACCCTAGTTGGGGGGCTCTTAAGAGTGGAGGTCTCAGCATAATGACTCTCTAAAGCGAGAGGAGACCCGACTACACTCAGCGCTAAAGACAGCTAGCGAGGCTCACAATAGAGACTACGTACTAAAGGTGCTGCCTAAGCGGAGCTCTGGAGAGCAGAGGCTTCAGTAGAATGACTCTCTTAAATGAGAGGAAGCCTGACACTCGATCCAAGTAGGGAACTCTCAGAGTGGAGGTCTCAGCATAATGACTCTCTAAGTGAGAGGAGACCTGGCTACACTCAACGCCAGAGGCAGTTAGTGAGGCTCAAGAAAGAGCCTTTGCACAGTACTGCCTAAGCGGAGCTCTAGAGAGTGGAGGCTTCAGCAGAATGACTCTCTTAACGAGAGGAAGCCTAGCAACACTCAATCCGAGTAGGGGAGCTCTTAAGAGTGGAGGCCTCAGCCTGGCTACACTCAACGCCAGAAGCAGTTAGTGAGGCTCCTCAGAGCCTACCTCCTTTACTGCCAGAGACGGAGCTCTGAAGAGTGGAGGCTTCAGCAGAACGGCTCTCTACTGAGAGCGAAGCCTAACAACACTCAACCCTGGTTGAGGGGCTCGAGTGGAGGTCTCAGCATAACGACTCTCTAAAGCGAGAGGAGACCTGACTACACTCAGCGCTACAGACAGCTAGCGAGGCTCGCAATAGAGCCTACATACTAACCGTGCCGTCTAAGCGGAGCCCTGGAGAGTGGCGGCTTCAGCAGAATGACTCTCTTAAACGAGAGGAAGCCTAGCAACACTCAATCCGAGTAGGGGATCTCTTAAGAGTGGAGGCCTCAGCCTGGCTACACTCAACGCCAGAAGCAGTTAGTGAGGCTCCTCAGAGCCTACCTCCTTTACTGCCAGAGACGGAGCTCTGAAGAGTGGAGGCTTCAGCAGAACGGCTCTCTACTGAGAGGGAAGCCTAACAACACTCAACCCTGGTTGAGGGCTCTTAAGAGTGGAGGTCTCAGCATAACGACTCTCTAAAGCGAGAGGAGACCTGACTACACTCAGCGCTACAGACAGCTAGTGAGGCTCACAATAGAGCCTACATACTAACAGTGCCGTCTAAGCGGAGCTCTGGAGAGCGGAGGCTTCAGCGAAATGACTCTCTTAACGGAGAGGAAGCCTAGCAACCCTCCATCCTGGTTCAGGAGCTCTTAGGAGTTGAGGTCTCAGCATAACGACTCTCTAAAGTGAGAGGAGACCTGACAACATTCAGTGCTAGAGAAAGCTAGCAAGGCTCACAATAGATCCTACACACCAATAGTACGGTCTAAGCGGAGCTCTGGAGAGCGGAGGCTTCAGCAGAATGACTCTCTTAAATGAGAGGAAGCCTAGCAACACTCGATCCAGGTACAGGAGCTCTTAAGAGTGGAGGTCTCCGCATAACGACTCTCTAAAGTGAGAGGAGACCTGACAACACTCAGCGCTAGAGAAAGCTAGCAAGGCTCACAATAGATCCTACACACTAATAGTGTGGTCTAAGCGGAGCCCTGGAGAGTGGCGGCTTCAGCAGAATGACTCTCTTGAGAGGAAGCCTACAACACTCGATCCAGGTTTTTTTTTTTTTTTAGCTCGCAAGCACCCCTAGGGGGCATTGACGCATATCCGCGCTCGCGCCTCCCTTCGATGTCAGCATAATTAACATGCTTATATCGATGGATGCGGGCTGAATATGGTTTACGATCTTACTATGAATATCTGGAGAAGGAATGGGAGGCTCACGGGAGCTGGGAGGTTATGCCAGAGAGAGATCGCTCATCAAGTCTACTGCGAGCCACTCCCCCTTTCTCGTGCATCCACTGTAGGTTTACCTAGCAGAAGCGCACGCTTCATAACCTCCAGCAGCTCTACATCGCGGGAAGCGCACCATGAGCCAGCAAAGCACTTCCTGCTGGAATAGAAGATGTAACAGACAATACATCTTCCTCCCGCAGTTCACTCTCGTCAGCCGCTGTCGAGCGCGAGATGAAAAAATCATTTTTTCTCTCTCTCAAACTCATTCGCAAGCTTCATCTGCGATCGCCGCGAACTCAGTCTCTTCACTGCCTCAGCAGCGGCTAGACCCGAGCCGCAGGGGGCAGATGATTGCCGCAATTCTCTCGAGAAACGGGACAACCGAGGCGGAGCTTTCCCACAGAAAAAAGGCTCACAATGAACGCACTCCATTCCCTCGAGAACAGAGCGCGCGTGCTCTTCGCCCAAACACATAACGCATAGATCGCGTGTGTGATCTAGTGTCAGACAGCGCTGACACGGATCGACACACCTCCTAAAGCGCTTCTCAACAGACATATCTACTCACACTTCAGAAACAAGGTCCCCTGAAGGAAAAAAGAGGATGATGTGTTCCACAGGTTTTATGCTCGCAGATGCTCGTTAGCTTGCGTCATAGGCGTCCACCTGCCAATGCCAGGTGCATTGGGTGTTTTAATCATGCTTCAGGTAACCGGTCACGCTGGGCGTTCCCATAGCGTCCCCTAGAGGACGTAGCGTAGAAGTTCCCTTCGAAAGGGAACCATCTTTTCATTTTACTGCCATCTGGCAGGCGCTACAGGAGCATGTTAGCTAAAACTGAAAGACTGCGGAGGAGTTTCTTCCCCCAGGCCATCAGGCTCCTAAACTCAGTCTCATAACAGCATAACATCCACAGGACTCAATTTAATAAACTGTAATCACAACCATTATTCCCCATCATCCACACTGCTGCTATGTGTACATTCCCGGTACAACCTATTTGCACATTCTCATGCACTGCACACTTTATCTCATTGCACATCTTACCCCTTATTTTATTTCATTATTTGTTTCTTATTTCATTCTCACCATATTTGTATATATATATATATACTCTCTCGTGTTTTTGTTTAATAGTTTTTATTGCTTTTATGTTATTTTTATTTTATTATCATGTTTTATTTTTCTTTCTTGCACTTTCCATTGAGCGGACCTGTCCTGACTAACATTTCACAACCTATTATACCCTGTATGATTGTGTATGTGACAAATAATAAAGAACCTTGAACCTTGAACCTTGAACCTTTAGGTCTTATTCAAATATAAAAACGCAAAGTAACTAAACTTGTTTTTTACAAACAGTAATGTAAAAAAAGAAAAAGCGCTAAATAACATTAAAATCTCATCAGCAAATCTTGAGATTGCTTTCTATTAATTTCCCTCAGATTCATACTTTAGCTTTTGACTCCAAACACTGAAACAATCATACACACGAATGTACAGAAAACAAACACTGGAAGAAAATGAAAAAACGCCCATGAATTTAAATTAAAAAAAAGGGTATTTTGGTGTTTTAGTCGTTGATGGGAATAAAAATCGATGCAGCTTGTGGAAGAACATTAACACGTTTCATTAACAAAGCACTAACGTTTCTGTAATTGATCAAACTGTCGTCACACGTGCAGCACATCTAACACACAGTATATTTTTCTCTTACTATACTCATTACCAAACAGTTACAATCATAGAAATGACATTAATTTTATAACCAATATACAGGAGGGAGAGAAAAGGTGGCTTACCCGTTGTAGCTTCGCTCCGTTTCTGATGAACTGCTTCTTCTTCTTCGATTTTATGGCTGGTAGCACCAACATTAAGGTGCATTATCGCCACCTACTGTATTGGAGTGTGGACCAGAGTTTACTCATTCCATAAAAAAACAGCTCTGTTCTCTTGAGATAAAGAAATAACTATATAAGTAACTATATTGTTAAGCTTTTGTCATCCATTCCCATCTTTCTAAGTTCATTTTTCATTATTTCTCGTTCATTAGTATACTTTTGACAAACACATATAACATGTTCTACTGATTCCTCTTCTCCACAGCGCTCACATAATCCTGTTGGATGTTTCTGATGAACTACGGTGTACGCGCAGGGACAAAATACCAAACGTCTGCAATATTTACACCACCAGGGGACACTCAAACACCATTTAATATCATTTACAATCTAATTTCATGGAATTCAACACTGTGAATTATTATAATCTTTATTATCTTTTTGATTCGGTTACACCAAAAGACTTCAACAAATGACACGATCAGTTATTGAGACATTTACAACTATCACAACATAATTTATTAATTAATCTGTGATGAACCATGTTTCATATAAAACACAGAACTAGAACATATAAAACTAATTAAGGTAAACTCAATTCATTGTTCTTTCACTTTTTAAATTATTGCATTGTTTCTATTTGGTGTCTTTTAATTGTATGTGTTTTATATATGTCTGTGCCTGATTAATGAGAGAAAGGATAACTAATAGATAATTATTATTTTTTTATTTCAGCCTACAAGTACAAGCATCAGTTTGAAGTGAAATCAGAGACAGAGTTTATTGAAGGACAGAGAAAACATGAGAGATCCAGAACCCTTGATTATTCTTGATTCTTTACATGTACATTTATTCATTTAGCACAGTGTTTAGCAGATGCTTTTATCCAAAGCTACTTACAATTGAGGAACACAATAAGCGATAGGTTATAAAGAGGCAAACAGACACAAGAAGAAATTTCTAGGCATTGTTCAGAGCAAATTCTAGCCAGACAGTGAGAGGTTAAGGGAAAGAGCAAGGTTTTTTCCTTGTTTTTTAAGATGAAGTCAAGTGATGACTGAAGAGATGAGTTTTCAGGTGTCTCTTTAGTAATGAGACTGGTTTTCCCATTAAACACAGTGTATCTATACTGTATCTAATTTGCATATTAACGTGTTGCTGTTGGCAACAGCATGTTGAAAAAATAATTGTCATAATGGGAGTAATAATTGGCCAAATTTTCATAATAATATCTAATATTTTCATAAGATATATAGACATATAATTTATTTTCCTATTCAATTGTTATGTCTCCCAAAATTCATAATAAAACTGCTTTTAGTCTTGGCTTCCTCTACAGTGGACATGTATGTAATGATGTCCTGTTTTATAACAGGTAACGTTAATCATATTTGGATTTGGACACCCATAACATTTTAATTTTCCTGAGATGTTGCTTTATGATAATCAATTAGAAAATGATTCAGTTTTGAATGACAATTACAAAATATAATCATATTTCCACTAAATGAATTTTAGCCATCTTTCAAGACCAATGAGATGGTGTGGTCATGGTCAAACTTCCTAACATTTGGTATTTCTAAAGAGCCCTGAATGTGCTCTGTACAGGACATTAAAACTGTGACATGTGAGGTCTCGGAGAATTCACTAAAATATAATGTACAGCGGTGATCCAGTCAGCGGTGAGTAATCCATTCCCAAACCGATGGCGCTGCCTCAAACTACACGGTTTTGATCATCTACGGTTGGTTCCGCCTCGCGGTGATGACGTCATCATTCGCGCGCGCGTGCTTCAGTGTGGCGGTTTTCTGAGGTAAACAGTTCACGCTATTTCACATAAATGGAAAACAAACTTTACACCGTTTGTTTGGGCAGTATTTTAACATAATAGTATCTGAATTATTTTCATCAGGTTCGGTGCTATGTGTGTGTCTGCAAACACTTATATCGATTGTCAGTATCAATTGACAATCGTCATATAGAAAACCGTAAGATGTAGGGTTAACGTAGGGTTTGTTGATATGAATGCAGTAAATAAAATTCGAAATATATTCAGATTCATATCATATGTTTGATAAAAATGGATTTCTACAAGCAAATATTCAGCATAAAGTGAGATGATCTGCTGCTGATTCTGAATGGCTGTTTAATGAGTGTTTATAGTCTGAGGCTCATCAATATTATCAACTGCTGAAAATACTCTTTATTTCATGATAATAGATCCTTTTTCACATCATTCATTATGCTGATCACTTCAGATCCGTTAATTGCCACATTAAGCTCATTTGTTTTGTTGTCAAGACAAGCAAACAACACGATCGGCTATTGTGACATTACAAGAAGTATCACAACAACACCAATAGAAATATAATTTTACAAATTTGCAGATACAAATAAATCACCAATGAACTGAGTTTAACTTAATTTAATGTATTGTTTTAGTTTAGTTTTTATATGACACATGGTTTATCAGAAATTAATGAACAAATTATTCTTTCACTTTTTCAATTCTTACATTGTTTATATTTGATGTCTTTTAATTGTATGTGTTTTTTTATTTGTGTTCCTGTATATTAATGAGAGAAAAGATAAATAATAATAGATGGATTTATTGATTAATTTTTTTCACCAGCTTTCAAGTACAAGCGTCAAAGCATCAGTTTGAAGTGAAATCTGCAGAGACAGAGTTTATTGAAGGACAGAGAGAACATGAGAGATCCAGAACCCTGCAGAATGAAACACACTGAAGAACAAACAGGTTGGTGTTTATTATTGATTCTTTATTAATGAGGCTGAAAACCCATTAGGTTATAAAGCAGTTTATCAGATTTAGTGGCTAGGAATCAGGTGCTTGGATGATTTGTAAATATAGTTTGTCTAACTGTTTGGTCAAACCCCTCTGAGGAGTTTCTCAAACAAACAAAAAAGTATATGATTCTTAAAGTTCATATGCAGGGTTTTTCCAGCATAGAGAATTATGTTATTATTATATTATTAATTATATATTATACCTCTGTTTGTCGACAAAACTCAGGCAGGCAGTCACGTGGAAGTGTCACTGAACGGCATCCATTAGAGCTTATAGTTCAAAACTGCACATATTTGGAAAAATACTGATATTTTTTATATATGTTAACTTGATATTTTTCACACAGAATCATCATTTCTATTCACTTTCCACTGATTTACGAGATCTGATGAGAATTAACTCATATCCCTGTATGAATGAATGGTGTAGACGTGCGGTTTGTTTACTATACACTTACTGAAGCGTGCATGATGCTCTAGGTGACCGTCTCAATGAGGACATAAATACATGAATATCATCTCCAGAACTGCTCTGAGAGTCAAGTCAAGTCAAGTCACCTTTATTTATATAGCGCCTTTAACAATACAGATTGTAACAAAGCACTGCACAATATCAAAATAGGCAAATTTTGTCAATAATGTAAAATGACAGGATTTAACACTCAATTATCTGCTGAATGCATTTCATTATTGAATTTAGTAATGGCATTGTCCAGCTTAGTTCAGTTTAAATAATATCTGTGCAATCAAGTCGATGATTGTGCTGCAAGTGAAGTGTCCCCAACTGAGCAAGCCAGAGGCGACAGCGGCAAGGAACGAAAACTCCATCGGTGACAGAGTGGAGAAAAAACCTTGGGAGAAACCAGGCTCAGTCGGGGGGCCAGTTCCCCTCCGGCCAGATGAATCAGTAGTTTGTTCCAACTGCAGCAAAGTCAGAGTGTAAGTGGTCCACTGGTTCCAGGGGTCTTTCCCCGATGACTGTCTAGGTGACGAGGTCCTCACTGGAGATCTGTCTCTGGGGCTCATCTCGGAGGTCCTCGGAGGGGTTGTCATCGTCTCTTCTCAGGTGTTCGGTCATCTCTATCGTTTAAGGGTAGGATCCAGAATGAAGCTTGTGTAATTCCTAACTACCACGGGATGTTAATCCCGTGGCAGTAACATAGAAACAGTAAGACAATTAGCGTAGCAGCTGCTCCATCCAGGAATAACCCTGGATGAAATGAAATTATCAGTATAACCCAAGCTAAAGCATAATAATGTGTATTTGTTCAGATAGACTGGCAGTATAAGATTGTGAGATGCATTATATGAATGCTTGGCTAAAGAGATGCGTCTTTAATCTAGATTTAAACAGAGAGAGTGTGTCTGAACCCCGAACGTTTTCAGGAAGGCTATTCCATAGTTTAGGAGCCAGATATGAAAAAGTCCTCCCTCCTTTAGTGGACTTTGCTATCCTAGGTACTACCAAGAGTCCAGAGTTTTGCGACCTAAGGGAGCGGGTTGGATTGTAGCGTGATAGAAGATTAGTTAGGTAAGCAGGAGCTAAATCATTTAGGGCCTTATAGGCAAGTAATAATATTTTGTAACTGATACGAAACTTAATAGGTAGCCAGTGCAGAGACTGTAAAATTGGAGTAATATGATCATATTTTCTTGACCTGGTAAGGACTCTAGCCGCAGCATTTTGTACTATCTGTAGCTTGTTTATTGAAGATGCAGGACAACCACCTAGAAGTGCATTACAATAGTCCAGTCTAGAGGTCATGAATGCATGAACTAACTTTTCTGCATCAGAAACACTTAACATGTTCCGTAGCTTGGCAATGTTTCTAAGATGGAAGAATGCTGTTTTTGTAACATTGGAAATATGATTTTCAAAAGATAGGTTGCTGTCTAATATAACACCCAGATTTGTAACTGTAGAGGAAGTAACATTACATCCGTCTAGTTGCAAATTGTAATCCAAGAGATTCTGTGTACTGTTTTTAGGTCCAATAAGTAATATCTCTGTCTTATCTGAATTTAATAGGAGAAAATTACTGGTCATCCAATCTTTTATATTTTTAACACACTCTGTTAGCTTAGATAGTTTAGAAGTTTCATCTGGTTTTGTTGAGATATATAGTTGAGTGTCATCAGCATAACAATGGAAACTAATCCCGTATTTTCTAATAATATTACCAAGGGGCAGCATATATAATGAAAATAATAGAGGACCTAGGACAGATCCTTGTGGTACTCCATACTTTACTGGTGATAATTGAGATGACTCCCCGTTTAAATAAACAAAGTGGTAGCGATCGGACAGGTAGGATCTAAACCATCTTAAAGCCTGCCCTTGAACACCTGTATAATTTTGTAATCGATCTATGAGTATGTCATGATCTATAGTGTCGAACGCAGCACTAAGATCAAGTAAAACTAGCAGCGAGATGCAGCCTTTGTCTGACGCAAGAAGCAAGTCATTTGTAATTTTAACAAGTGCAGTTTCTGTGCTATGGCGGGCCTGAAACCTGACTGAAATTCTTCATAGATATCATTTTTTGCAAAAAGGAGCACAGTTGAGCAGACACTACTTTTCTAATATTTTCGACATAAACGGAAGATTTGAAATGGGCCTGTAATTTGCCAGTTCACAAGGATCTAATTTTGGTTTCTTAATAAGAGGCTTAATTACTGCCAGCTTAAATGGTTTTGGGACGTGACCTAAAGATAGCGAGGAGTTAATAATATTGAGAAGCGGTTGTTCTGCAACAGGTAACAACTCTTTCAATAGTTTAGTAGGTACAGGATCTAATAAACATGTTGTTGGTTTAGATGCAGTTATAAGTTTATTTAGCTCATCCTGTCCTATAGTTGTAAAGCACTGCAGTTTTTCTTTGGGTGCGACGAATGATGCTGAAATACTAGACGCTGTAGAATCTACATTTGTTATTGTATTTCTGATTGTATCTATTTTATCAGTAAAGAAATTCATAAAGTCATTACTATTAAACTGTGAGGGAATATTTAGATCGGGTGACATCTGTTTATTTGTTAATCTAGCCACTGTGCTAAATAAAAACCTTGGATTGTTTTGGTGATTATCTATGAGTTTACGGATATGCTCGGTTCTTGCAGTTTTTAGAGCCTGTCTATAGCTGGACATACTGTTTTTCCACGCAATTCTAAAGACTTCAAGTTAGTTTTCTCCATTTGCGCTCAAGAATACGAGTTTCTTTCTTGAGAGAATGGGTATAACTGTTGTACCATGGCGCAGCACGTTTTCTCTAACCTTTTTAATTTGATGGGTGCAACAGTTTCTAACGTATTAGAGAAAATAGTTCCCATGTTGCTAGTAATTGTGTCTAGTTCATCTGTATTTATGGGTACACAGAGCAGTTGAGATAAATCAGGCAGGTTATTTGTGAATCTGTCTTTAGTGGCTGGAATAATAATTCTGCCTGGGCGATAACGCGGAGCCATATAGTTAATATCAGTAATATGCAGCATGCACGATACAAGGAAATGGTCAGTAACATCATCACTTTGAGGTATGATATCTATATCAGTTAGATCAATTCCATGCGATATTATTAAATCTAGCGTATGATTAAAACGATGCGTGGGCCCGGTTACATTTTGCTTGACACCAAAAGAGTTTATTAGGTCAGTAAACGCAAGTCCAAACGCATCATTTGTATTATCAACGTGAATGTTAAAATCTCCAACAATTAATGCTTTATCAACAGTAACCAATAGGTCTGAGAGGAAATCTGCAAATTCTTTTAGAAAATCTGTATACTTAATGAGTATTTTATCATTTAATTTGAGTAACACTAGTGTCATATACACACAGAAATGTAAAGGTATTCACGGCAACCCGTGGAAATAAAAGTCTGGTTTAACTTTAAGACCTTGCAGCAGAAATATATCACTATTGTTCTGCAGAATGTACATACTACTACTACTAAAATTATGAAAACTATATTTTTTAAATGAATGATCACACAACAATCCTTCCATGTTTTAATTTTAATAGTAAATCCCCTTTGTTTGCCAAAAATAGTTAAATTTTCAATAATTTAAAGATAAATTAAATTAATGTTTTATGCCTTCATTTGATAACCAGATACACAACACAAAATTTCTGAGGATAAAGAAAATATTTTATAAGGCTATTTTAAGAATACATTTGAATAAATTAAGTTGTTCAAATGATGTGTTCAATGATAAGTCATGCTACAACACAGAATTTGGTAACAATAAAACGTGGTAAGAGAAAATAAAACGACTTTATAATTGTAATTTTTCTTCTATCATATAATTATTAAAACACCTAAAATATGTTGCATGTAAAAAGTGTTTGTTTCAGCCAGTTGAGGGGTGGGTACATTGTGTGCACATGATCAGGACGGTACAACCTCTGTCGCATTTTGAGCCAGAAAAAACCCTCATGTGGTCATACATGTATTGTGTACTTGGGTTTATATATATATAAGAGGAGATAGGAGATAGACCGGTGAGTGGCGCAGGTGTCGTTCATTACCAATTACTCCACCGGCCTCGCTCCGTTCCCACGGCTCTCGGCCCCGCCCACTCCACATACCCCCATCGCCTCGCAGGCCGGGGTACTCCCGAGACTGCGCTCTACTCCTCCCCTCTCCTGGCCGGCGTACCTGGGGTAAGGACAGACGAGGCGAGAGAAAAGGAGACGGAAGGATGAGGAGTGACAGAGAAGAGAGAGGGAGAGGAAAAATCTCGGTCCGTTCCCGGACACACTGCCGCGGTCCTCAACCAGCTGAGCGGTTCACTGCTGTGCCATGCGATGGTACTGGACCTCTTTGGTGGACGGCCCGATGCTCATCCGCCTCCTGGCGGACGGGCGGTGGCTCCTCCGGTCGAGGGCAGCCAGCAGCGAGTCCCCGTTCCTGCTCCTCCCCAAACATGGCGGATGGCAGCAGGCTTGGCCTCAGGCGAACGGGCGACTCCTCCGCTCCCTCTCGGACGGCAGCCACCCCTCCTCGACCCAGGAGCACGGCAGCGAGTCTTCCGTCCCACCTGTTCTTCTTTTGCTCCAGCACCACCGCCTCGGGCAGCCACTGGCGGTCTCCGCTACTTCCTGCTGCCCGATCTCCTCAGCACCGCGATCCCCCTCAGCAGCGAGGGCTCTCTGACAGCGTGTCCCTCCTTCCTCCCGGGCTTCGGCACCAATGTAATGAGGGTGGTAGATACGGGAAGAAGGAGGCGGGAACCGGCGAACATTTAAACACATTTAATCAAATAAACAAACACAAATGAAAAGCGGCAGCCCCTCACGGACGACTGCCACACACAAAACACAAACTAAAATTCCAGGCCTGGTCCTCTCTCGTCTTCCACTGTTGTCACTCCTCATTTAACCCTTCCGAAGCTCCTCCGTGGGACTCGAGACCGGTGAGTGGCGCAGGTGTCGTTCATTACCAATTACTCCACCGGCCTCGCTCCGTTCCCACGGCTCTCGGCCCCACCCCACTCGTCACATATAACATCAAATTATATAATTACGCTTTATTACAAATTTCATTTTATATTCAGCTCTCTTATATTGTGTATGTACCACTTGTGGTTTGTTTACATTAAGGTTATAAAGCCGTTCATCAGATTTGGTGTTTGTAGAAGGAAAAATAAATAAACCAATAAACAATATGGGGGAGACTTTCTATGTTTGGGTTAAAAAACAAAATAAAGGCTTCTTGTAGTGAATCGAAGCATTTTGTATGTATAATTTAAGTATTATAAACACTTTTCTGTAGCTTGCGTTAACTGTCGTGCATGGAAGCTATTCGTGGCGGATGACATAGGACGTATGTGTCGCCGTTGTCTGCTTTCAGTTCACATTTATCTTTTTTTTAAAGATGTATCAGTATTGTAGCTTTTTACTATGATTTCAGACCTGATGGAGGAGAGTGAAGAGCAGAAACATCATCATGGCACAACTAGAGAAAAAAACTCACAGACTGAAAGAGTTCTTTTACTGACAAGAAAAGATTCACCTGCACTCAGTGTGGAATGAGTTTGACATACAAACAGGGTCTTAAGAGACACATGAGGATCCACACTGGAGAGAAACCATTCACATGTGATTAGTGCGGGACAGCATTTTCAACGGCTTCTGTCCTGAAGTATCACCTGAAAGTTCATTCAAAAGAGAAACCACATTCATGTTTCTGTGGAAAGAGTTTTTCACTGCTGCAGAGTTTAAAAGTACATCAGAAAATACACACTGGTGAAAAAGCTCATATGTGCTTTGAGTGTGAGAAGACTTGTATTACAGCTGAACAATTGAAACGGCACCAGAGGATTCACACTGGAGAGAAACCTTACATGTGTTCACACTGCAACAACAGATTCAGTCATTCAGGAGACCTGAAATTACACGAGAGGATTCCCACTGGAGCGAAACCGTCTGAGTGTTCATTCTGCGACAAGAGATTCGGTCAGTTAAAACATCAGAAATCACATGAGAGGATCCACACTGGAGTGAAACCTTATCACTGCACCACATGCGGGAAGAGTTTCCATCATCCATCAAATTTATGTATTCATACAAAAAACAAACACTAAGTAGATCGTAGATCCAGCACTTTCAAGTCTGAGGTTTCAACCTCACTAAACATGACACTCAAATGCAGTGGTTCTCAACCTTTTTTTCCACCGGGCTGCACTATGATATATACCAGATATATAATATTATTCATAGCCTAAATATTATGATATCTAAACGATTACATTTATTTAAATAAATAATTCTACTCACCAATAATAAAACACCTGATGCTGTCGGAAACAATTTGTTGTGAAATTCTGCTCGAAATTAGATAAAAAAGTTTGTGAACAATCTTTGAAGTTGGCTTGAGAAAGTCTGACCTATTACAAGTAGTTTGAAAAGCTTGCAGTCTGAAGGTGTTCATTTGAAGAAGTCTGAAGTTTAAATAACAAGATAGATAGATAGATAGATAGATAGATAGATAGAAAGAGTAGATAGAATAAATAGGGTGGTAGGGTGTTGCTATGCAGTTGCAAGGGTACCCGGGGTGATTGCTATTAGGTTGCTATGGTACTCTGGGTGGTTGCTAAGGTGTTGCTACATGGTTGCTATGGTACCCAGGGTGGTTGCTAAGGTGTTGCTATGCAGTTGCTAAGGTACCCGGGTTGGTTGCTAGGGTGTTGCTACGCAGTTGCTAAGGTACCCGGGGTGGTTGCTAGGGTGTTGCTACGCGGTTGCTAGGGGATATGGCTCGGTTGCTAGGGTTTTGCTATGCGGTTGCTAGGGAACCTGGGGTGGTTGCTAAGGTACCCGGGGTGGTTGCTAGGGTGTTGCTATTGTTGAAAACTCTGTTCTTCTAAAGTGTAGAAAACTCAGAAGAGAAGACCAGGAGACTTCGGATTGGATTGTCAGCAGAATTTCTTTATTCTATGACATGTCTTGTTATCTGTAGTCATCGAAAATCTCATCTTAAGTCATTTTTACAGGGTATCTTTATAGGCAGAATTGGAGGAGGGACTTTTTGGAGGTTGAGACAAAACATCAAAGAAAGCAAACATCTGAGGGAGGCGTTAGTTCGTTACGGGAAGCTTTCCGTGGTCCAATAAAACCTAACGAATCCACGTCTGGCCAGGACAAAGGTTGAATCTCTCAGTAGTCTGACTCATTGATCTTACCATTATCATAGAGACAAAAAGCACAGCTGTCCCAAGCCCAAATGGTCAGGAAACGATCTCAAGCACCTTTGCCCCGACACCTCTTAGTCAGGAATAAAATTTGTAATCCCACACTATGCAGTTGCTAGGGTACCCAGGGTGGTTGCTAAGGTGTTACTATGCAGTTGCTAGGGTACTCTGGGTGGTTGTTAGGGTGTTGCTATGTGGTTGCTAGGGTAACCGGGGTGGTTGCTAGGGTGTTGCTAGGGTACCCAGGGCGGTTGCTAAGGTGTTGCTATGCGGTTGCTAAGGTACCCAGGGTGGTTGCTAAGGTGTTGCTATGCGGTTGCTATGGTACCCGGGGTGGTTGCTAAGGTGTTGCTATGCAGTTGCTAGGGTACTCGGGGTGGTTGCTAGGGTACCCGGGGTGGTTGCTAAGGTGTTACTATGCAGTTGCTAGGGTACTCGGGTGGTTGCTAAGGTGTTGCTATGCGGTTGCTAGGGTACCTGAGGTGGTTGCTAAGGTGTTGCTATGCAGTTGCTAAGGTACCCGGGGTGGTTGCTAGGGTGTTGCTATGCGGTTTCTATGTGGTTGCTATGGTACCCGGAGTGGTTGCTACGGTGTTGCTATGCAGTTGCTAGGGTACTTGGGTTGGTTGGTAGGGTACACGGGGTGGTTGATAAGGTGTTGCTATGCGGTTGCTAGGGTACCAGAGGTGGTTGCCAAGGTGTTGCTATGCGGTTGCTATGGTACCTGGGGTGGTTGCTAGGGTGTTGCTAGGGTACACGGGATCATTGCTATGGTGTTGCTAAGGTGTTGCTAGAGTGTTGCTATGTGGTGGCTAGGGTACCCGGGGTGTCGCTAGCATGATTAGCAAGTTACTAGCATTGTATATTTAGAACAGGGATACCATGATCCTTAAACCAGGTACTGGTAGCTTTGGCACTGTGTGCAGGTGCCAAGTCCTATTGGAAAATGAAATCTGCATCTCCATAAAGTTGGTCAGCAGCAGGAAGCATGAAGTGCTCTAAAACTTCCTGGTATACGGCGGTGTTGACCTTGGACCTCAGTAAACACAGTGGAACAACACCAGCAGATGACATGGCAACCCAAACCATCACTGACTGTGGAAACTTTACACTGGACCTCAAGCAACGTGGATTCTGTGTCTCTCCTCTCTTCCTCCAGACTCTGGGACCCTGATTTCCAAAGAAAATGCAAAATTTACTTTCATCAGAGAACATAACTTTGGACCACTCAGCAGCAGTCCAGTCCTTTTTGTCTTTAGCCCAGGCGAGACGCTTCTGACGCTGTCTGTTGTTCAAGAGTGGCTTGACACAAGGAATGCGACAGCTGAAACCCATGTCTTGCATACGTCTGTGCGTAGTGGTTCTTGAAGCACTGACTCCAGCTGCAGTCCACTCTTTGTGAATCTCCCCCACATTTTTGAATGGGTTTTGTTTCACAATCCTCTCCAGGGTGCGGTTATCCCTATTGCTTGTACACTTTTTTCTACCACATCTTTTCCTTCCCTTCGCCTCTATTAATGTGCTTGGACACAGAGCTCTGTGAAGAGCCAGCCTCTTTTGCAATGACCTTTTGTGTCTTGCCCTCCTTGTGCAAGGTGTCAATGGTCGTCTTTTGGACAACTGTCAAGTCAGCAGTCTTCCCCATGATTGTGTAGCCTACAGAACTAGACTGAGAGACCATTTAAAGGCCTTTGCAGGTGTTTTGAGTTAATTAGCTGATTAGAGTGTGGCACCAGGTGTCTTAAATATTGAACCTTTTCACAATATTCTAATTTTCTGAGAAACTGAATTTGGGGTTTTAATTAGTTGTCACTTATAATCATCAAAATTAAAAGAAATAAACACTTGAAATATATATATATATATATATATATACAAGTTTCACTTTTTGAATGGAATTAGTGAAATAAATCAACTTTTTGATGATATTCTAATTATATGACCAGCACCTGTATATATGTGTGTGTGTGTGTGTGTGTATACACACACCTTTCAACTAAAACTTGTTTACAGTGACTATTACTGTATTCATTTTCAAGTTAAATCTACTGCACAATTTTTGTACAAATTAATGGCAAATCACTCCAAAACTCAACGTGCATTCTCACACTTTCTCATAAGCACTTACTTGTGAAATGCGTTCCTTTATAGGTTTGATTCCTGTTAACAGTGACACAGACTATAACTGTAATAACGTTCAATTTTTCTACTGTATAGTTTTGGAGAAAATTAAAGGCAAATTCACCCCAACACATGTGTATCCTTGCACTTTTACATCCTGTGCCATTTGTAAACACTCGTAAATATGTTCTTTATAGATTTGCTTGTTCTTTCAATTGATTCCTGTTCACAATGACCCTGACCATTACTGTATGACTTTTAAGTCTTTTTACTGTATGGTTTTGGAGAAAATGTATAAGATCTGCTTTGTTGACCACAGACTGACAGTTCCAGAGGCTCATAGAGAAAGAGAGAGGTAAAGAAGAAGAGATAGAACGCAGGTGAGCAAGATTGCGTTGCCGTCTGCGTTTGATGTAAGAGCGTTTTTGTGAGACAACCGGAATGTATTGGAAACACATGATAGAGGTGGGGAGAAGAGGATAGAAGGGGAAAGAGGAAATAAAGTAAGAGTTAAACATAGGTAAGTGCATTGCTGGTGTAGTTGCTCGGTGGAAGTCGAGCAGGAAGAAGTCGCAGGTCTTTACACTCGTCAGGCTCGAGTTGAAACTAAGTGCGGATCCGTTGGCCAGCGCTCAATCGCTATTTAACAGTCTTTTTGTACTATCTAATTACAGCCGATGGCAAACCACAGGCACAATTAGCACATGTTTCAGATAAAAAAGCAGTAAACAAATAAAATGAGCAGATATTTACTCTAAAAGACAGAAAATTATATTAGGCAAATCACTTACTCGTTCTTGTCGCCTCAGCAGTCAGTACACTTATCCTGGAGACTGGACACTGCTCAGTGGCTTTTAAATGTTTTTACGGTGTCTACGCCTTTCTAATTATCACAGAATAAGATTGACGTTTTTCACGAGGCCGGAAGAGTAAACACACAGATACAGCGCTGGGAAGTGCTCATGCTAATGAAATCGCCTAAATCAGTGGAAAATGAATAGAAATTAGGATTCTGTCTGAAGAAATATGAAGTAAACATTAGTAATTATATCTATATTTCTCCGTGTTTATGCATCTTTGGACTATACGCCCTTATTGACGCTGTTCAGTGAGTCTATGTGAACACAAATAAACCGCTGCTGACGGGACTGATTATGAATGCGTCGTGAATTTCTATTCCAAAATGACACATACAGATTTAATATTTTGCACTCCTGACATAAATTACTAAATTACTGTCACTGCAGCAATGTTTTTATCAAAACAGTGGTCAAATATCGAAGCGTAAATCTTTCTACTGATGCACAGTATGTCCAGATCAAGTAAACATCAGTAATCTAGGGCCGTCGCCGATCTATGACCATAAATCAAATCTATCTAAAAATAAATATTTGGAGACCTTACTTACACCAAGTGCCCTGATTTCTGAGAAGAGGAAGTGTTTTGACAGAGACAGAGTTCATGACAATACAATATTCTAGAGCTGAAATATGGCACTTAAATTCAAGACATCACTCATTAATACTTAAAAACATTATTCAACAGATGACCGTCCCAAACCAATGTCTAAAAATGTATTTATTTATTGTTTGTGTGATATATATATATATATTCAAATAAAAAAGGAGTGAGGAGAAAAGTTGTTTAAAATCAAACACCACGTTAAATGTATTTGTCTGCGAACATCAGATCATTTAAGAGTATTTGTTAACATTAAAATAATGTTTAAGAAAAAGACAACTGACACCAAAAGCTGTTTAAATAAATGGTTTGAGAAAATATTCCACAAAGAACTAATATTTGTAATAACCTGTTTTAACCAGTTTATTTTAAGTGTTTTGAAAATGAAGAGAAGCACAACATGATCTTTACAAAGTGTTCCTCCACAACAGAAGTTAACGCTCCAATTTAAATGTTATTTTAATATTACGACCAAAAATATTTTTGTATATTCTTCAAAGATTGTTCTCTTTTGTAAAATGAAGTAAAAATGTAGGAAAACACACTTGATGACAAACAAAACCTTTATTTTAAAATCTAAAAATACATAAAATTAGCATCACAGCCAGCAGAATAGTGACCAGCAATCAGCATTATAACATTTACAAATAGATTTCTGTTATTACTTATGTAGGAAAAGTCTCAAAGTTTTCTTCAAATTGTGACTAAAATGACACAAACAGCGAGTAAAAGGCACACATTTCTAAACACTGAAGCTCACTGTCTGTGAAAACTCCCGTTTTAATCAATTCATCTGTCAAAACTGCACAATCCATATTTTATTTACATTGTGTTTCTGCTTTGTTTGTTGTAATGAGAGGATTTGTGATTATTAGAAACAGACAGACACATAGATATCTTAATATAAAACTGAATAGAATAACAATGTGTATAAAATATAAGAGAGATCATGTAAATGTTTTAAGTAACATGGAAATTTCACATTGAATATTTGCTTTATATCTTTTGATAGATTTAAGTGCTGCACTTGACAATCATATTTAAACATCTGAATCATTATGAATGAGTTTAATACAAATATTATTAAACTGAAGATCCAGACAGACTCATCTGAGCTTCTTCCTCTGTTCCAGATTTATATAAAATAAAATGATAATTAAAATACTAAAACAACATTAATCATTCAATATCATGTTTCTAACACACATGCTGCATTATTTGATTGTAAAGTCTGAGTCTCTTCACCTGTATGGATCACATTTATCACACATTTCTTTCTCCTCATAGACACAGTAGTGAAGCTCTTCTGTGGATCTCACCTGATGTTTACTGCTCCTCTCAAGACCACTTCACATTATGATATACAGCATTTATCATATTTTGGTGATTGAACTCTTTCAGAGACTTCTGGTCATGATTCTCTATCAATCTACACTGTAAGGTGGAACAAAAGAGAAGATGATCAGAGTTCAGTGAAACAAAGCACTAATTAGTAATTATATTTCCATCACAGTTTTTTTTGGAGTAAAATGTTGCATTTAAATCCTGTAATCAGATTAATTACTGACTAAACCTGATTTTGAATACATATTGATTTCCAGTATTTGTGTTTTAAATAGAATACATTTAGTTCATTAATTCCATTCTGTTTGTGTCTCTATTGAGTCAATATAAAGAGAAACACATACTAATGAGTGTGTGCCAAATATAATAAAATGACACAGAACAAATACAAATGTGATTTTGGCTTAAAGCAAACAGCTTTCAGTTAAAATGTTCCTCTAGTTAAAGCTGTTTGTCCTCTAGTTTAAACATGTTTGTATTGGTCTCAGTAAATAACTGAAATTATTGCACAGCTACTGGAATACTGGATTCTGATTGGTCAGTCGTGACAGTTATTCATTAGGTGTGTTGTCATTAGTGATGCAGAATAACACACAGTCATACGGGTATTTGAGAACGGCGTTTCTTTTACTTCTCTCGTATCACACCGCCGCGCTCTCACTCGTTTCATTCAAACACAACTGCTATTAGCTTGTGCCTCAGTTACTGACTGTATTTACCGTCAAACCAAACCGGAGGAGATTCCTGTTAATAGCAGGCTTGCGGAGACATTGTTAAAAGTGTGTCTTGTTGTTAAAGTTGTTTCTAATTGATGAGAAGTGTTTAGCTGAATCTAAATTCACCCCCCCCCCCATACCCTCATTCACTATTCCCTACATTAGGTCACTAATACAGTTCAGTTGACGCGGGAAATAATTCGGTGATAATGTGGCTTATGTGGCAAGAAAACATAGTACACTTTAGAATAAGGAACACTTATTAACTACGACTTTTCCCTCAATAAACTCCTAATTTGCAGTTTAATAATAATTAGAAAGTTAGTTGATAAATGTAGGTATTGGTATGATTAGAGATGTAGAATAAGGCATTAATATGTGCTTAATTACTACTAATAAATGGCTAATATTCTAGTATTATGCATGCTAATTAGCAACTAGTTAAGAGACCCTAAAATAAAGTGTTACTGAAAGCATATAATAAGTGTGATAATGCACATCCAGCGGGATGTTATCACAGAAGTCGTCTCTTCAGGAGATACAAGTCCTGATCACACTGTTGGGTTTATTCTGTGATAACAAGCGGCTGGATGAACATTATCTCTTACATAAAGTAATGTGATGTGTTGCTTGTCAAAGTAAAAACACACAAGAGACAGAGACATTGATCATGTGATGCTGAAGCTGGAATCTGCTCTGATTTTACCAGCGTTTTCCTACAATCTGACCAAATCTATTTCAGACTGTAATGATTCACTATTACTGATGTCATTAATAAAGCAGCTGTTGCTGTATAAAGCTGTGACAGTGTGCTTTTGTTCTCTTTTCTCCTTTGTGTTCAACATTTTAATCAACTTTACATTTCATTCTGACACAAACCCTTTGAAATAAAGCGTGATGATAATCTCCTTTCACAAATATTTGAAAGTATATATATTTGTTCACATATCAGAGGTAAATGAATCTGTTTAATATCACAAAGTGAAGTTTACTCACATCAGTTTACAGTTTGAGTCTCGTAGCACATCAATGAGCTGCTGCTTTGAGTCTCCAATCATATTATAACTCAGATCAAGCTCTTTTAGAAACTGCAGTGCTTTTGTGTTTGTCAAAGACTGAGTTAAAGAAGAAACATCTGTAATGCCACATTTACAAAGACTAGAAAGAGACAAACAGAGGAAGAGAGATCATCTTACAAACAAATCATTAAGGTGAAGAATTTTACACAAATATAATGTGAACTCAGACTCATCGTGATATATTGAGTATAAAGTGTTTTGGTTTAAACTGTTGAAGTGATTTTAATCATTTGTATTCTTGTATGTGAATGTTACTGACCTCAATCTCTCCAGTTTACAGAGTGAATCCTTCAGTACGTCACATAAGTGATTCACTCCTGTGTTTGTTATTTTATTCCCGCTCAGGTCCAGTTCTCTCAGGTGTGATGGGTTTGATTTCAGAGCTGAAGTCACAGCAGAACAACCTTCATCTGTCATTTCACAGCTGCTTAACCTACATTGAGAGAAATTAGAAAAGCCACACTTCATTCAGTTTCATTTAAATTAATCACTTTATGTATTCTTGTATGTGAATGTTACGGACCTCAATGTCTCCAGTTTACAGTGTGAATCCTTCAGTACGTCACATAAGTGATTCACTCCTGTGTTTGTTATTTGATTCTCGCTCAGGTCCAGTTCTCTCAGGTGTGATGGGTTTGATTTCAGAGCTGAAGTCAGGATGAGACACTGTTTCTCTGTAATACTGCATCTATACAGACTGAAGACAGAAAGAGAAAACACAATGAATCAGATCCATGTAAAGTTTATGTGTGACTAAATACATCATAAGTAAATGACATACAGTCAAAATATGTATTCATTACATTACATTAAATTTCAATAAATAAAGTTTACAATGTAACTTATTTCATTCAAATTAAAATGGCTTAGTTGGGTCAACACGATTTAACTGGTTTGTATTAAATTAATTTACTCTAGTTTGGGTTAACTCAACTGTAGTGTATTTCAGTACAAAATCTTATGTGCGAACAAACTAATGTTAATTTATTTGTTTGTTTATTTATTAAGTTCTAATTATTATTATTATTGTTATATTTTTAAACAAGCAGTTTCACTCATAACTATACACAATAATGAATAAATATGAAAAAACTGGTGTCAGAACTGACATTTGAACAGCTATTACTCACTAAGAGTCACAATCTAAACACAAACGCCTCTCTTCTGTATAATAGTAACCACAAAACTCAAAAACATTACAGAAACTGTCCAACATAACTGAACATTAATCACTAACATCTATTTCTCTTCACAGAAAAACACATAAAATAACACTTCATCCCTAAATTTACATTAATGTAGTTCCTTGCAAACCATGCTGGGAAAAATAAATACATTAAATACATTTCAATGTATATGATAAATATATTATGTAGAGTGAAAACAATGCCACAGCCGCTTAACCTACATTGAGAGAAATGAGAAAAGTCACACTTCATTCAGTTTCATTTAAATTAAACACTTTATGTATTCTTGTATGTGAATGTTACTGACCTCAATCTCTCCAGTTTACAGTGTGAATCCTTCAGTACGTCACATAAGTGATTCACTCCTGTGTTTGTTATTTGATTCCTGCTCAGGTTCAGTTCTCTCAGGTGTGATGGGTTTGATTTCAGAGCTGAAGTCAGGATGAGACACTGTTTCTCTGTAATACTGCATCTACACAGACTGAAGACAGAAAGAGAAAACACAATGAATCAGACACGTTATGTTCATGTGTGAGTTAAATGAATCACAAGTAAACATCATGCAGTACAATAAATACAATGTTGCTAAAACCTGAAAACATAATACAAGTAAATAAATAATCATAAAGACATAAAACAGACATAAAACTAGGATCTGAGGATACTAGTTACATTTCAAGTCTGGATAATCTTTAGTCAGACCAAAGAAAAGGTTAATGATTTGTAATGTAATTAATATACAGGAACAACTATAGAACCACTTTAAAATAACATTAAACATGTACAAGTTGAATTTAAATGTAACAAATCAAGAAAACTCTAATCATAAATCAACATTTACTTCAAGACATTTTAAGATTGTTGTTTACAGTCAATAAATACAACATTTTGTGATCATATTTTGTTCTTATTGTGATGTATGTCTGAACAGAGTTAAATGCAGGTTGTGGATTCATATTTGATGAAAAGCTGGATAATTGTTGTTTTCTATTGCTGTGATCTGATGTGACTGACAGGTTTTCCCATCTTCACGTCATCAGACCAGAGAAGAGATGTTTTTGTGAGGGAACGGGACAGTTATTGTCATTAAAGATCACAAGGGTACATTCATTTTTGGAAATAAATGATGTACCTAAATAAATTAATCATAATGAGCATGAAATATAGACGATTTTGATTTTGTGACTGTAAGAAACTAAACAGTAATCTTGAATCACTGTAACTGCTGTGGAGTATAATGATACTAACTCTAGTTTCTCCAGCTTGAATTGTGTGTTCATCAGTAGATCACTGAGGTGTTTCACTCCAGAGTCTCCGAGTTTATTCCAGCTCAGGTCCAGTTCTCTCAGGTGTGATGGGTTTGATTTCAGAGCTGAAGTCACAGCAGAACAACCTTCATCTGTCATTTTACAGCAACTTAACCTACATTGAGAGAAATGAGAAAAGTCACACTTCATTCAGTTTCATTTAAATTAAACACTTTATGTATTCTTGTATGTGAATGTTACTGACCTCAATGTCTCCAGTTTACATTGTGAATCCTTCAGTACGTCACATAAGTGATTCACTCCTGTGTTTGTTATTTGATTCTCGCTCAGGTCCAGTTCTCTCAGGTGTGATGGGTTTGATTTCAGAGCTGAAGTCAGGATGAGACACTGTTTCTCTGTAATACTGCAATCATACAGACTGAAGACAGAAAGAGAAAACACAATGAATCAGACACGTTATGTTCATGTGTGAGTTAAATTAATCACGAGTAAACATCATGCAGTGCAATAAATAAAATGTTGCTAAAACCTGAAAACATAATACAAGTAAATAAATAATCATAAAGACATAAAACAGACATACAGACATAAAACTAGGATCTGAGGATACTAGTTACATTTCAAGTCTGGAGAATCTTTAGTCAGACCAAAAAGAAAAGGTTAATGATTTGTAATGTAATTAATATACAGGATCAACTATAGAACCACTTTAAAATAACATTAAACATGTACAAATTGAATTTAAATGTGTCATCTTTTGTTCTTATTGTGATGTATGTCTGAACAGAATAAAATGCAGGTTGTGAATTAATATTTGATGAAAAGCTGGATAATTGTTGTTTTCTATTGCTGTGATCTGATGTGACTGACAGGTTTTCCCATCTTCACGTCATCAGACCAGAGAAGAGATGTTTTTGTGAGAGAACGGGACAGTTATTGTCATTAAAGATCACAAGGGTACATTCATTTTTGGAAATAAATGATGTACCTAAATAAATTAATCATAATGAGCACTGAAATATAGAAAATTTTGATTTTGCGACTGTAAAAAACTAAACAGTAATCTTGAATCACTGTAACTGCTGTGGAGTATAATGATACTAACTCTAGTGTCTCCAGCTTGAATTGTGTGTTCATCAGTAGATCACTGAGGTGTTTCACTCCAGAGTCTCCGAGTTTATTCCAGCTCAGGTCCAGTTCTCTCAGGTGTGATGGGTTTGATTTCAGAGCTGAAGTCACAGCAGAACAACCTTCATCTGTCATTTCACAGTCACTTAACCTACATTGAGAGAAATGAGAAAAGCCACACTTCATTCAGTTTCATTTAAATTAATCACTTTATGTATTCTTGTATGTGAATGTTACTGACCTCAATCTCTCCAGTTTACAGTGTGAATCCTTCAGTACGTCACATAAGTGATTCACTCCTGTGTTTGTTATTTGATTCCTGCTCAGGTTCAGTTCTCTCAGGTGTGATGGGTTTGATTTCAGAGCTGAAGTCAGGATGAGACACTGTTTCTCTGTAATACTGCATCTATACAGACTGAAGACAGAAAGAGAAAACACAATGAATCAGACACGTTATGTTCATGTGTGAGTTAAATTAATCACGAGTAAACATCATGCAGTGCAATAAATAAAATGTTTCTAAAACCTGAAAACATAATAAAATTAAATAAATAATCATAAAGTCATAAACTAAAACAAAAACAAAACCAGGATCTG
Source organism: Gymnocypris eckloni scoliostomus (assembly GCA_027564155.1). Lineage (NCBI taxonomy): Eukaryota > Metazoa > Chordata > Actinopteri > Cypriniformes > Cyprinidae > Gymnocypris > Gymnocypris eckloni. Next base: position 8,979,353 of record CM050418.1, on the reverse strand, counting down.
AGGATACTAGTTACATTTCAAGTCTAGAGAATCTTTAGTCAGACCTTCCGGTGGCGCTGCTGAGTTCAGTCGCCTGTGAATTAGCTCCGCTCAGAATTGTGCTTTTATGTGTGTTTCTTTACCTATTTTTTATTTTTTTACTTCTCTTTTGATACGTGTATCGTCTGCAATGATTATGTACGACAGAAGAACACTTTTGGACATTGGACAACGCTACACTAACCTGATTCAGAACACTTTATCCGCGGAACCAGCGTGGCCATTGGAGATACTCCGGAACAACGACCACCTGAACAACCGCAGGAGGCGAATGAAACACCGCGAGAGACGTGCTGGAATACGCAACAGACTGAGGAAAATGGCTCACAGCCCTCCTCTACCAAGTATTCTGCTCGCTAATGTCCAATCCTTGGAGAATAAGATGGACGATCTTAGAGCCAGGATTAGTTTCAACGAGACATTAGGGACTGTAACATCTTTGTTTGACGAAACATGGCTCGTCAACGCGGTCCCGGACACCGCTGTAACGCCGTCTGATGACTTCTCTGTTTTACGGATGGACAGATCAGCCGAGGCGGAAAAACAAAGGTGGTGGAGTGTGTTTCTTTATTAACAAGAAATGGTGTGACCCAGGAACATCTCCATTCTGTCGCGCTCCTGCTCGCCTCATCTAGAACATCTCTCCATTATCTGCCGCCCCTTCTATCTGCCCGGGAATTTACATCGATCCTCGTGTCTGCGTTTATATTCCTCCACAAGCAGACACTAAGCGTGGCTTTGTCCAATCTCCACGATGAAATCAGCGGATATATCAACAAACATCCCGACGCTGCATGTATCATCGCTGGGGACTTTAACAAGGCCAACCTCAAGAAAGTCCTGCCGAACTTTCATCAACATATATCCTGTCCAACCAGAGGACTGAATACACTGGATCACTGCTACACTCCGCTCAATAACGCCTACAAAGCCCACTCACTCCCGGCTTTTGGCAAATCAGATCCGGTCGCCATCTTTCTCACGCTGGAATACAAACAAAGGATCGCTCGCGAACCGCCGGTGGAGAGGGAAGTGACGCGCTGGTCCTCCCACTCTGAAGCTATGCTACAGGCGTCTCTTGATGACGTCGACTGGGACATGTTCCGGGCGAGTTCATCTGACGTCAGCGAATTCACGGATGTAGCAGTAAGCTTCGTAAACACGCTAACCGAGCAAGCCACTGAAACGGTAACAATAAGAACATTTACTAATCAGAAACTGTGGGTGGACAGATCAATACGTGATGCGGTTAACCATCGCACTGCCGCATACAATGCCGGTCTGTTGTCAGGAAACATGAGCGAGTACAAAACATCGTGCTACGCTCTCCGGCATGCAATACGAGCTGCTAAGCGCCGGTACAGTGAGAAAATTGAGTCACATTTCCAGCTCAATGACTCTCGACGCATGTGGCAGGGACTGAAGACCATCTGTTCCTCTGGAAATAACTCCTCCGCAGTGGTGAGAGCAGATCCGTTACTGGCCGAAGAGCTAAACACCTTCTACGGTCGCTTTGAATGTAACGTTAACGGCGGCGCGACTCTGCCTATCTGCACGCCAGGAAGCAGCAGACAGAGCAGCGATGTTTGTGCTATCACCTTTTCAGAGGCGGCGTTCGCTCGAGGGAACTAAAGAGAGTGAGCGTCAGGAAAGCAGCAGGACCTGATGGGATTACTGGCAGCGTTCTGAGGTCCTGTGCTGATCAGCTTGCTGGTTTGTTTACTTCCATCTTTAATGAGTCCCTTGCTACCTCTGTTGTTCCCACCTCCTTTAAAAATCTGTCATAATCCTGTGCCTAAGAACAGTAAACCCTCTTGCCTGAATGACTATCGTCCAGTTGCCCTCACATCGGCGGTCATGAAGGTTTTGAGAGACTTTAAAGAAACACATTTGCTCCTCCATCCCTGCTACTTTGGACCCTCTTCAGTTTGCCTATCGGCCAAATAGGTCTACTGATGATGCCATCTCCCAGGTACTGCACTCCTCCTCACTCACATCGACAGCAAAAATGGCAACTATGTCAGGCTGCTATTCATAGACTACAGCTCAGCTTTCAACACTATAGTCCCCACCATGCTGGCTGTTAAACTCTCAGACCTTGGCCTAAACACTTCACTTTGTGACTGGATTCAAGATTTCCTCACCGCCAGACCACAAGTGGTGAAAGTCGGCCAGTTCACCTCCAACTCCATCACCCTGAACATAGGAGCCCCACAGGGCTGTGTCCTGAGCCCCCTGCTATACTCTCTATACACCCACGACTGCGTGTCCTCTCACAGCTCCACCTCTATTGTCAAATTTGCGGATGATACTGTGGTTCTGAGCCTCATCAACAACGATGACGAGGCGCATACTTGGATGAGGTGGAGAGACTTACATCATGGTGCCAGGACAACTGTCTCTCTCTGAGCGTGAGCAAAACTAAGGAGCTGATCGTGGACTTCAGGAAGAGACAGCAGCAGCCCTACACTCCTCTTATGATCAGTGGGACCCCTGTGGAGAGGGTGAGTAGCTTCAAGTACCTCGGTGTAAACATCTCCGAGGACCTGACTTGGACTACACACATTCAAACACAGGTTAAGAAAGCCAGGCAAAGACTGTACCATCTGCGACAGCTGAGGAAATTCAGGGTCTCACCAGCTATCCTGAAAACTTTCTATTCAGGGGCCATAGAAAGTGTACTGACTCAGTGCATCTCAGTGTGGTATAATAATGCCACAAACCAGGACTGCAAAGCTCTACAGAGAGTCGTGCGCTTAGCTGAGCGCATCTCAGGGTCTGCTCTCCCCTCTCTGCAGGCCATCTACATCAAACGCTGTAAAAGCAGAGCTGCTAAAATCCTCAAAGATTCAACTCACCCCGGTAACCATCTTTTCTGTTTACTGCCATCGGGCAGGCGCTTCAGGAGCATGATGGCAAAGACTGAAAGACTGAGGAAGAGCTTCTTCCCTCAGGCCATCAGGCTCCTAAACTCAAACTCAGTCTCATAAACACTTACAAGACCCGTTGTTAACTGTAAATATTCTCACATAAACATGTACAAGTTGAATTTAAATGTAACAAATCAAGAAAACTCTAATCATAAATCAACATTTACTTCAAGACATTTTAAGATTGTTGTTTACAGTCAATAAATACAACATTTTGTGATCATATTTTGTTCTTATTGTGATGTATGTCTGAACAGAATAAAATGCAGGTCGTGAATTCATATTTGATGAAAAGCTGGATAATTGTTGTCTGCTATTGCTGTGATCTGATGTGACTGACAGGTTTTCCCATCTTCACGTCATCAGACCAGAGAAGAGATGTGTCGGGGGCCCCCGACAGCTGACCATTTGAACAATCGGAAATGTCATTATTAATTATATACATGTAACATGGAGCAATATATCGGCATCCCCTATAGGGGGCTCCCTCTCACGTTACGCTGGATGTGTTTTCTTTTTCCTCGTGATGCGTCGGCCGCCGTTTCCAAACTGGCACAGCACTTACTCACGCATTTATTTTAAAAATGAAAAGGACTTATCCATCTGGCAGCCAAAAGCGGAAAAAAGCAAGAAAAGTAGGAAAAGAGGAAACATGACAGCGATAAGTTAAGTGATGGAGATAAGATTGACTTAATGATAATTATATGACAAACAAATGTGTTTGTTGTTAATTCCAGCTTATTTTCGTTAATTATTTGCTAGATTAAATACTAGTACAATTACTTATAGGGTTACTGGAAAACAGGTTAGCTAGGGTTGCACTTAGCAGCAGCATGTATTATATAGCAATTAGCAGGTATTAATGTAGGCTGCATTAGAATAGGTGGTACCGGGAAAGATGCGCAAATCACCGCTTGGCAAGTTTCGGTGCTGTGTCTTGTTGCCAGTGGGGAGCTCACGAAACAATATAAATAAATATTGTTATATTTACTTAGTTGACACATAATTTGTTTTAGCTCATCTACATTAAATTAGTTGAGTTAACATAATTAGTTGTCAACAAACAATGAACTAATAATTAAATTAAATTATAAACTTTAAATTAAATTAAAAAGATGAAATTAAAATGATAATCATATATTTCTGCATGCAGGAGCATTACTTAAGTTCCTGTCACTCACCACCAGATTCCCAGTCCCTCCTCCTGACAGTGAAAATGGTAAGTTTAGTGTCAGATATAGTGTTACTTACTATATCAATAGATTTACTTGCATTATCCAACTCTTCTATTAAATTAGTTAACGCAGCTAGTTGATAAACTAATAATAAATTAAGATGCTAACCATATATTTCTATAGGAGTATTGCTTAAGTCCCTATCATCACTGCCTCAGACAGAAGATACCCCAGTCCATATGAAGGTCTTTGAATATGGAGGACATAGTGACAGCATTCGCTGTAGATAAGGCTCGTAAGCACCATTTTCAAGGCGACAATCCGTTACTGTAAATATGAAGATTGTTCAGTATCTTCAAGATTGTATTGTACAGTATTGTATCTTCTGCCATGAAGATGATTACAATTTTGTTAAAGAATAAGCACATTGTTTATTTTTATTTTTTTACTATTTATGTTATATTATGTGTTTTGACTACTTTTTGTATGTTGTATAAATATATATCTAGCTAACAAATATATATTAACAACATAATATTTTAGAAGGGCCTCATCTATTAATTTTGCCTGGGGCCCCCACTTCATCTTAGTTCGCCTCTGGGTACAACCAAACAACTCACTGAGAGCGGAAACTACAGTAATGCAGGGCTGTCAGTCATCAGCTGTGGGCGGAGCCTAAACAATGTGACATCACACTGCTAAGAGAATCAGAACAGCAGACCCAATGAGACTGATTTTGTTTAATGGAGATTAAAACATAAAGAGTTGGAGGATTTTTATCATTGTAGGGTGACACTGCCAACACATATGTATGTCCAAACACTATGTAAAAGTGGATTTTGCATAATAGGTGCCCTTTAATTAGTAATTTTACATTTTCATAAAATACTAACATTAAATTGGACAGTTCTGTTGTCACAAAAAAGTCACATACCAGTAATTAGATTAGATTCAACTTTGCCATTGTGCAGAGTAAGCACAGAGCAAATTAAATTCAGTTAGCACCTAACCAGAAGTGCAAATGGCACTACATATATGAAAATAAATATAATTAAAGCTGCAAGCAGCGATGGAAGGGACCTCGCACCCGGCTCACCGCCGACCGGTGGCTTCAGAAAGACAGGGAACGGTGAGCAATATGCATTTAAAAAGGCAAATATAGAGGAATATGTCAAAGTCATTTATATGTGCCAAACCTGCTGCCAGCTGGTGGCGCTATGTCCATGACTGAACATTAACATATAGATGTCTTCAGGCTAGCACCTTTATCGAACATATGAAGTTTGGTGCAGATTGAACATAGTATGTTTGAGTTAGTTTAAAGCCTGACACATCCTGTTGTCAACAGGTGGCGCTATGATTATATCTGAATATTGGCCTTTAAATGTCTTCAGGGCAGGACTCTTACCAAATATGTGAAGTTTGGTGCAGATTGGACATTGCATGTTCATGTCAGTGTAAAAGTAATTTCCTGTTGCCAGCAGGTGGCGCTCTGATTATAATGGAATATTCGTATTTAGATGTGTTCAGGCCTGGATTCTTATCGAACCTGTGAAGTCTGGGGCAGATCGGACATTGTATGGCTGAGTTACAACAACTTTTATTCCCATGGCGAGACATCGAAATTTGTGATGCCACCATGGACACGCCCATTAGCGAAATCTCAAGCTCTTTGCAATTTAACATCACTAAGGCCTTTAGGTTAGACTGACCTATATATTATGTTGATGTCATTAAATCTCTAGGAGGAGTTAGTTACAGAGTAAAACATATCACTTCCTGTTGCCAGCAGGTGGCGCTATGAATTTATATGAATATGGTCACTTAGATCTCTTCAGGTCAGGAGTCTTAACAAATATGTGAAGTTTGGTGCAGATTGGACATTGCATGTTTAAGTTAGTGTAAATCAAGTCATTTCCTGTGGCCAGCAGGTGGCGCTCTGATTATAATGGAATATTCGTATTTAGATGTGTTCAGGCCTGGATTCTTATCGAACGTGTGAAGTCTGGGGCAGATCGGTTATTGCATGATTGAGTTACAACAACTTTTATTCCCATGGCGAGACGTCGAAATGTGTGATGCCGCCAAGGACACGCCCTTTCCGAAAACTCTAGATCTTCGCAATTTAACATCACAAAGACCTTTAGGTTAGACTGACCTAAATATTATTTTGATGTCATTAAATCTCTAGGAGGAGTTAGTTACAGACTAAAACATGTCACTTCCTGTTGCCAGCAGGTGGCGCTATGACTATAACTGAATATGGACACTTAGATCTCTTCATATCAGGAGTCTTATCAAACGTGTGAAGTTTGGTGTAGATCGGACATAGCATGCCTGAGTTATAACAACTTCCTGTTTCATGGCGAAACATCAAAATTTGACAGGGCACGGACACGCCCTCCGATGAAAACTCTAGATCTTCGCAATTTAACGTCACAAAGGGCTTTAGATTGCAATGACCAATTTTGTTGTTCATCCGAATAAATCTCTGGGAGGAGTTCGATAAAGTATGACAACTGAAATTGGCAAAAATGACACAAAATATGACGACAAAATTCAAAATAGCCGACTTCCTGTTTGGTTTCTGATTTCGTACCAAGACACTTTTTTGTAGGTATTGTTATGTTACATGAGTGTACCGATTTTCGTACATGTCGTGAAAGCGTAGCTCGAGGCGCACTCCGCTGAATATTTATAGGTGGCGCTGTCGAGCCATTTTGCCACACCTACTCCTGAAACCCATATCAGACGTAAATTTTCACCAGTTCTGATGCGTGTGCAAAGTTTCCTGACTTTTCGAGCATGTTTAGGCCCTCTAAAATGCGATTAAGTTTGGAGAATAATAATAATAATAATAATTAAAGCTGCAAGCAGCGATGGAAGGGACCTCGCACCCGGCACCGCCAACCGGTGGCTTCAGAATGACAGGGAACAGTGAGCAATATGCATTTAAAAAGGTAAATATAGAGGAATACGTCAAAGTCATTTATAAGTTCCAAACCTGCTGCCAGCTGGTGGCGCTATGTCCATAACTGAACATTGGCATTTAGATGTCTTCAAACCAGTACTATTATCAAACATATGAAATTTGGGGCAGATTGAACATTGCATGTTTAAGTTAGTGTAAAACAAGCAATTTCCTGTAGCCAGCAGGTGGCGCTATGTCTATAACTAAACATTAGCACGTAGATGTCTTCAGGCCATGGCTCTTATCAACCATGTGAAGTTTGGGGCAGATCGGACATTTTATGGCTGAGTAACAACAGCTTCTATTCCCATGGCGAGATATCGAATTTTGTCACGCTGCCATGGACACGCCCATTAGCTCAAGCTCTTCGCAAATTAACATCACAAAGGCCTTTAGATTAGACTGAACTAAAAATTATGTTGATGTCATTACATTTCTAGGAGGAGTTAGTTGCAGAGTAAAACATATCACTTCCTGTTGCCAGCAGGTGGCGCTATGAAATTATATGAATGTGGTCACCTAGATCTCTTCAGGTCAGGAGTCTTATCAAACATGGGAATTTTGGTGCACATCGGACATTGCATGCCTGAGTTATAACAACTTCCTGTTTCATGGCGAAACATCGAAATTTGACAGGACGCCACGGACACGCCCTCCAATGAAAACTCTAGATCTTCGCATTTAACGTCTCAAAGGGCTTTAGATTGCAATGACCAATTTTGGTGTTCATGCGAATAAATCTCTGGGAGGAGTTCGTTAGTATGACACCTGCAAATGGCAAAAATGTCACTAAATATGACGAAAATTCAAAATAACCGACTTCCTGTTGGGTTTCGGATTTCGTTCAGGAGACTTTGTAGGTATTGTTATGTTACATGAGTGTACCGATTTTCATACATGTACGTGAAAGCGTAGCCTGAGGGCTCTCCGCTGAATCAGTATAGGTGGCGCTGTCGAGCCATTTTGCCACACCTACTTCTGAAACACATATTCAGATGTGTTCAGGCCTGGATTCTTATCGAACATGTGAAGTCTGGGGCAGATCGAACATTGTATGGCTGAGTTACAACAACATTTATTCCCATGGCGAGACATCGAAATTTGACAGGGCGCCACGGACACGCCCTCCCATGAAAACTCTAGATCTTCGCAATTTAACATCACAAAGGCCTTTAGATTAAACTGACCTAAATATTATGTTGATGTCATTAAATCTCTAGGAGGAGTTAGTTACAGAGTAAAACATGTCACTTCCTGTTGCCAGCAGGTGGCGCTATTACTATAACTGAATATGGTCACTTAGATCTCTTCAGGTCAGGATTCTTATCAAACATGTGAAGTTTGGTGTAGATCGGACATTGCATGCCTGAGATATAACAACTTCCTGTTTCATGGCGAAACATCGAAATTTGACAGGCGCCACGGACCGCCCTCCGATGAAAACTCTAGATCTTCGCAATTTAACGTCACAAAGGGCTTTAGATTACAATGACCAATTTTGGTGTTCATCCGAATAAATCTCTGGGAGGAGTTCATTAAAGTATGACACCTGCAAATGGCAAAAATGACACAAAATATGGAGAAAATTCAAAATAACCGACTTCCTGTTGGGTTTCTGATTTTGTACCTAGAGACTTTTGTAGGTATTGTTAAGTTACATGAGTGTACCGATTTTCGTACATGTACGTGAAACGTGGCTCGATGAGCACTCCGCTGAATATTTATAGGTGGCGCTGTCGAGCCATTTTGCCACACCTACTTCTGAAACCCATATCAGACGTAAATTTTCACCAGTTCTGACGCGTGTGCAAAGTTTCCTGACTTTTCGAGCATGTTTAGGCCCTCTAAAATGCGATTAAGTTTGGAGAAGAAGAATAATAATAATTAAAGCTGCAAGCAGCGATGGAAGGGACCTCGCACCCGGCACCGCCGACCGGTGGCTTCAGAATGACAGGGAACAGTGAGCAATATGCATTTAAAAAGGCAAATATAGAGGAATACGTCAAAGTCATTTATAAGTGCCAAACCTGCTGCCAGCTGGTGGCGCTATGTCCATAACTGAACATTGGCATTTAGATGTCTTCAAACCAGTACTATTATCAAACATATGAAATTTGGTGCAGATTGAATATGGTATGTTTGAGTTAGTGTAAAGCCTGGCATATCCTGTTGTCAACAGGTGGCGCTATGATTACATCTGAATATTGCCATTTAGATGTCTTCAGGCCAGGACTCTCACCAAATATGTGAAGTTTGGTGCAGATTGGACATTGCATGTTTAAGTTAGTGTAAAACAAGCAATTTCCTTTAGCCAGCAGGTGGCGCTATGTCTATAACTAAACATTAGCACGTAGATGTCTTCAGGCCATGGCTCTTATCAACCATGTGAAGTTTGGGGCAGATCGGACATTTATGGCTGAGTAACAACAGCTTCTATTCCCATGGCGAGATATCGAATTTTGTCACGCTGCCATGGACACGCCCATTAGCTCAAGCTCAAGCTCTTCGCAATTTAACATCACAAAGGCCTTTAGATTAGACTGAACTAAAAATTATGTTGATGTCATTACATTTCTAGGAGGAGTTAGTTGCAGAGTAAAACATGTCACTTCCTGTTGCCAGCAGGTGGCGCTATTAATTTATATGAATGTGGTCCCTAGATCTCTTCAGGTCAGGAGTCTTATCAAACATGGGAATTTTGGTGCACATCGGACATTGCATGGCTGAGTTATAACAACTTCCTGTTTCATGGCGAATCATCGAAATTTGACAGGGCCACGGACACGCCCTCCGATGAAAACTCTAGATCTTCGCAATTTAACGTCACAAAGGGCTTTAGATTACAATGACCAATTTTGGTGTTCATCTGAATAAATCTCTGGGAGGAGTTCGTTAAAGTATGACACCTGAAAATGGCAAAATGACACAAAATATGACAAGAAAATTCAAAATAACCGACTTCCTGTTTGGTTTCTGATTTCGTACCAAGAGACTTTTCGTAGGTATTGTTATGTTACATGAGTGTACCAATTTTCGTACATGTACGTGAAACGTAGCTCGAGGCGCACTCCGCTGAATATTTATAGGTGGCGCTGTCGAGCCATTTTTGCCACACCTACTCCTGAAACCCATATCAGACGTAAATTTTCACCAGTTCTGATGTGTGCAAAGTTTCCTGACTTTTCGAGCATGTTTAGGTCCTCTAAAATGCGATTAAGTTTGGAGAAGAAGAAGAATAATAATAATAATAATAATAATAAGCGGAGCAGATTCAATAGGGTCCTCTGCACCATCGGTGCTCGGTCCCCTAATTAAAGCTGCAAGCAGCGATGGAAGGACCTCGCACCCGGCACCGCCAACCGGTGGCTTCAGAATGACAGGGAACAGTGAGCAATATGCATTTAAAAGGTAAATATAGAGGAATACGTCAAAGTCATTTATAAGTTCCAAACCTGCCAGCTGGTGGCGCTATGTCCATAACTGAACATTGGCATTTAGATGTCTTCAAACCAGTACTATTATCAAACATATGAAATTTGGGGCAGATTGAACATTGCATGTTTAAGTTAGTGTAAAACAAGCAATTTCCTGTAGCCAGCAGGTGGCGCTATGTCTATAACTAAACATTAGCGTAGATGTCTTCAGGCCATGGCTCTTATCAACCATGTGAAGTTTGGGGCAGATCGGACATTTTATGGCTGAGTAACAACAGCTTCTATTCCCATGGCGAGATATCGAATTTTGTCACGCTGCCATGGACACGCCCATTAGCTCAAGCTCTTCGCAAATTAACATCACAAAGGCCTTTAGATTAGACTGAACTAAAATTATGTTGATGTCATTACATTTCTAGGAGGAGTTAGTTGCAGAGTAAAACATATCACTTCCTGTTGCCAGCAGGTGGCGCTGAAATTATATGAATGTGGTCACCTAGATCTCTTCAGGTCAGGAGTCTTATCAAACATGGGAATTTTGGTGCACATCGGACATTGCATGCCTGAGTTATAACAACTTCCTGTTTCATGGCGAAACATCGAAATTTGACAGGACGCCACGGACACGCCCTCAATGAAAACTCTAGATCTTCGCAATTTAACGTCTCAAAGGGCTTTAGATTGCAATGACCAATTTTGGTGTTCATGCGAATAAATCTCTGGGAGGAGTTCGTTAAAGTATGACACCTGCAAATGGCAAAAATGTCACTAAATATGACAAGAAAATTCAAAATAACCGACTTCCTGTTGGGTTTCGGATTTCGTTCCAGGAGACTTTTTTGTAGGTATTGTTATGTTACATGAGTGTACCGATTTTCATACATGTACGTGAAACGTAGCCTGAGGGCTCTCCGCTGAATCAGTATAGGTGGCGCTGTCGAGCCATTTTGCCACACCTACTTCTGAAACACATATTCAGATGTGTTCAGGCCTGGATTCTTATCAAACATGTGAAGTTTGGTGCAGATCGGACATAGCATGCCTGAGTTATAACAACTTCCTGTTTCATGGCGAAACATCGAAATTTGACAGGACGCCACGGACACGCCCTCCGATGAAAACTCTAGATCTTCGCAATTTAACGTCACAAAGGGCTTTAGATTACAATGACCAATTTTGGTGTACATCTGAATAAATCTCTGGGAGGAGTTCGTTAAAGTATGACACCTGAAAATGGCAAAAATGTCACTAAATATGACGAGAAAATTCAAAATAACCGACTTCCTGTTGGGTCTCGGATTTCGTTCCAGGAGACTTTTTTGTAGGTATTGTTATGTTACATGAGTGTACCGATTTTCATACATGTACGTGAAACGTAGCCTGAGGGCTCTCCGCTGAATCAGTATAGGTGGCGCTGTCGAGCCATTTTGCCACACCTACTTCTGAAACACATATTCAGATGTGTTCAGGCCTGGATTCTTATCGAACATGTGAAGTCTGGGGCAGATCGAACATTGTATGGCTGAGTTACAACAACATTTATTCCCATGGCGAGACATCGAAATTTGACAGGACGCCACGGACACGCCCTCCCATGAAAACTCTAGATCTTAGCAATTTAACATCACAAAGGCCTTTAGGTTAGACTGACCTAAATATTATGTTGATGTCATTAAATTTGTAGGAGGAGTTAGTTACAGAGTAAAACATGTCACTTCCTGTTGCCAGCAGGTGGCGCTATTACTATAACTGAATATGGTCATGTAGATCTCTTCATATCAGGAGTCTTATCAAACATGTGAAGTTTGGTGCAGATCGGACATAGCATGCCTGAGTTATAACAACTTCCTGTTTCATGGCGAAACATCGAAATTTGACAGGCGCCACGGACACGCCCTCCGATGAAAACTCTAGATCTTCGCAATTTAACGTCACAAAGGGCTTTAGATTGCAATGACCAATTTTGGTGTTCATCCGATTAAATCTCTGGGAGGAGTTCGTTAAAGTATGACACCTGCAAATGGCAAAAATGTCACTAAATATGACGAGAAAATTCAAAATAACCGACTTCCTGTTGGGTTTCGGATTTCGTTCCAGGAGACTTTTTTGTAGGTATTGTTATGTTACATGAGTGTACCGATTTTCATACATGTGAAGCGTGGCTCGGCACTCTGCTGAATATTTATAGGTGGCGCTGTCGAGCCATTTTGCCACCTACTCCTGAAACCCATATCAGACGTAAATTTTCACCAGTTCTGATGCGTGTGCAAAGTTTCCTGACTTTTCGAGCATGTTTAGGCCCTCTAAAATGCGATTAAGTTTGGAAGAAGAATAATAATAATAATTAAAGCTGCAAGCAGCGATGGAAGGGACCTGGCTCACCGCCGACCGGTGGCTTCAGAAAGACAGGGAACGTGATCAATATGCATTTAAAAAGGTAAATATAGAGGAATGTGTCATAGTCATTTATCGTTTCAAACCTTCTGCCAGCTGGTGGCGCTATGTCCATAACTGAACATTAACATGTAGATGTCTTCAGTCTAGCACTTTTATCAAACATATGAAGTTTGGTGCAGATTGAACATGGTATGTTTGAGTTAGTGTAAAGTCTGGCATATCCTGTTGTCAACAGGTGGCGCTATGATTACATCTGAATATTGGCCTTTAGATGTCTTCAGGCCAGGGCGCCTACCAAATATGTCAAGTTTGGTGCAGATTGGACATTGCATGTTTAAGTTAGTGTAAAACAAGTCATTTCCTGTAGCCAGCAGGTGGCGCTATGTATTTATATGAATATGGTCACTTAGATCTCTTCAGGTCAGGAGTCTTATCAAGCGTGTGAAGTTTGGGGCAGATCGGACATTTATGGCTGAGTAACAACAACTTTTATTCCCATGGCGAGACATCGAAATTTGTGATGCCGCCAAGGACACGCATTAGCGAAAACTCAAGCTCTTTAATTTAACATCACAAAGGCCTTTAGATTAAACTGACCTAAATATTATGTTGATGTCATTAAATCTCTAGGAGGAGTTAGTTACAGAGTAAAACATGTCACTTCCTGTTGCCAGCAGGTGGCGCTATGACTATAACTGAATATGGTCACTTAGATCTCTTCAGGTCAGGATTCTTATCGAACATGTGAAGTTTGGTGTAGATCGGACATAGCATGCCTGAGATATAACAACTTCCTGTTTCATGGCGAAACATCAAAATTTGACAGGACGCCACGGACACGCCCTCCGATGAAAACTCTAGATCTTCGCAATTTAACGTCACAAAGGGCTTTAGATTACAATGACCAATTTTGGTGTTCATCCGAATAAATCTCTGGGAGGAGTTCGTTAAAGTATGACACCTGAAAATGGCAAAAATGACACAAAATATGGAGAAAATTCAAAATAACCGACTTCCTGTTGGGTTTCTGATTTCGTACCTAGAGACTTTTTGTAGGTATTGTTAAGTTACATGAGTGTACCGATTTTCGTACATGTACGTGAAACGTAGCTCGAGGCGCACTCCGCTGAATATTTATAGGTGGCGCTGTCGAGCCATTTTGCCACACCTACTCCTGAAACCCATATCAGACGTAAATTTTCACCAGTTCTGATGCGTGTGCAAAGTTTCCTGACTTTTCGAGCATGTTTAGGCCCTCTAAAATGCGATTAAGTTTGGAGAAGAAGAATAATAATAATTAAAGCTGCAAGCAGCGATGGAAGGGACCTCGCACCCGGCACCGCCGACCGGTGGCTTCAGAATGACAGGGAACAGTGAGCAATATGCATTTAAAAAGGTAAATATAGAGGAATACGTCAAAGTCATTTATAAGTTCCAAACCTGCTGCCAGCTGGTGGCGCTATGTCCATAACTGAACATTGGCATTTAGATGTCTTCAAACCAGTACTATTATCAAACATATGAAATTTGGGGCAGATTGAACATTGCATGTTTAAGTTAGTGTAAAACAAGCAATTTCCTGTAGCCAGCAGGTGGCGCTATGTCTATAACTAAACATTAGCACGTAGATGTCTTCAGGCCATGGCTCTTATCAACCATGTGAAGTTTGGGGCAGATCGGACATTTTATGGCTGAGTAACAACTTCTATTCCCATGGCGAGATATCGAATTTTGTCACGCTGCCATGGACACGCCCATTAGCTCAAGCTCTTCGCAAATTAACATCACAAAGGCCTTTAGATTAGACTGAACTAAAAATTATGTTGATGTCATTACATTTCTAGGAGGAGTTAGTTGCAGAGTAAAACATATCACTTCCTGTTGCCAGCAGGTGGCGCTATGAAATTATATGAATGTGGTCACCTAGATCTCTTCAGGTCAGGAGTCTTATCAAACATGGGAATTTTGGTGCACATCGGACATTGCATGCCTGAGTTATAACAACTTCCTGTTTCATGGCGAAACATCGAAATTTGACAGGGCCACGGACACGCCCTCAATGAAAACTCTAGATCTTCGCAATTTAACGTCTCAAAGGGCTTTAGATTGCAATGACCAATTTTGGTGTTCATGCGAATAAATCTCTGGGAGGAGTTCGTTAAAGTATGACACCTGCAAATGGCAAAATGTCACTAAATATGGAGAAAATTCAAAATAACCGACTTCCTGTTGGGTTTCGGATTTCGTTCAGGAGACTTTTCTAGGTATTGTTATGTTACATGAGTGTACCGATTTTCATACATGTCGTGAAAGCGTAGCCTGAGGGCTCTCCGCTGAATCAGTATAGGTGGCGCTGTTGAGCCATTTTGCCACACCTACTTCTGAAACACATATTCAGATGTGTTCAGGCCTGGATTCTTATCGAACATGTGAAGTCTGGGGCAGATCGAACATTGTATGGCTGAGTTACAACAACATTTATTCCCATGGCGAGACATCGAAATTTGACAGGGCGCCACGGACACGCCCTCCCATGAAAACTCTAGATCTTCGCAATTTAACATCACAAAGGCCTTTAGATTAAACTGACCTAAATATTATGTTGATGTCATTAAATCTCTAGGAGGAGTTAGTTACAGAGTAAAACATGTCACTTCCTGTTGCCAGCAGGTGGCGCTATTACTATAACTGAATATGGTCACTTAGATCTCTTCAGGTCAGGATTCTAATCAAACATGTGAAGTTTGGTGTAGATCGGACATTGCATGCCTGAGATATAACAACTTCCTGTTTCATGGCGAAACATCGAAATTTGACAGGGCGCCACGGACACGCCCTCCGATGAAAACTCTAGATCTTCGCAATTTAACGTCACAAAGGGCTTTAGATTACAATGACCAATTTTGGTGTTCATCGAATAAATCTCTGGGAGGAGTTCGTTAAAGTATGACACCTGAAAATGGCAAAATGACACAAAATATGACGAGAAAATTCAAAATAACCGACTTCCTGTTGGGTTTCTGATTTTGTACCTAGAGACTTTTGTAGGTATTGTTAAGTTACATGAGTGTACCGATTTTCGTACATGTACGTGAAAGCGTAGCTCGATGAGCACTCCGCTGAATATTTATAGGTGGCGCTGTCGAGCCATTTTGCCACACCTACTTCTGAAACCCATATCAGACGTAAATTTTCACCAGTTCTGACGTGTGCAAAGTTTCCTGACTTTTCGAGCATGTTTAGGCCCTCTAAAATGCGATTAAGTTTGGAGAAGAAGAATAATAATAATAATAATAATAATAATAAGCGGAGCAGATTCAATAGGGTCCTCGCACCATCGGTGCTCGGTCCTAATAATAATAATAAGGAGCAGATTCAATAGGGTCCTCTGCCATCGTGCTCGGTCCCTAATTAAAGCTGCAAGCAGCGATGGAAGGGACCTCGCACCCGGCACCGCCAACCGGTGGCTTCAGAATGACAGGGAACAGTGAGCAATATGCATTTAAAAAGGCAAATATAGAGGAATACGTCAAAGTCATTTATAAGTGCCAAACCTGCTGCCAGCTGGTGGCGCTATGTCCATAACTGAAAATTGGCATTTAGATGTCTTCAAACCAGTACTATTATCAAACATATGAAATTTGGTGCAGATTGAATATGGTATGTTTGAGTTAGTGTAAAGCCTGGCATATCCTGTTGTCAACAGGTGGCGCTATGATTACATCTGAATATTGCCATTTAGATGTCTTCAGGCCAGGACTCTCACCAAATATGTGAAGTTTGGTGCAGATTGGACATTGCATGTTTAAGTTAGTGTGAAACAAGTAATTTCCTGTTGCCAGCAGGTGGCGCTATGTCTATAACTAAACATTAGCACGTAGATGTCTTCAGGCCATGGCTCTTATCAACCATGTGAAGTTTGGGGCAGATCGGACATTTTATGGCTGAGTAACAACAGCTTCTATTCCCATGGCGAGATATCGAATTTTGTCACGCTGCCATGGACACGCCCATTAGCTCAAGCTCAAGCTCTTTGCAATTTAACATCACAAAGGCCTTTAGATTAGACTGAACTAAAAATTATGTTGATGTCATTACATTTCTAGGAGGAGTTAGTTGCAGAGTAAAACATATCACTTCCTGTTGCCAGCAGGTGGCGCTATTAATTTATATGAAAGTGGTCCCCTAGATCTCTTCAGGTCAGGAGTCTTATCAAACATGGGAATTTTGGTGCACATCGGACATTGCATGGCTGAGTTATAACAACTTCCTGTTTCATGGCGAATCATCGAAATTTGACAGGACGCCACGGACACGCCCTCCGATGAAAACTCTAGATCTTCGCAATTTAACGTCACAAAGGGCTTTAGATTACAATGACCAATTTTGGTGTTCATCTGAATAAATCTCTGGGAGGAGTTCGTTAAGTATGACACCTGAAAATGGCAAAATGACACAAAATATGACAAGAAAATTCAAAATAACCGACTTCCTGTTTGGTTTCTGATTTCGTACCAAGAGACTTTTTTAGGTATTGTTATGTTACATGAGTGTACCAATTTTCGTACATGTCGTGAAAGCGTAGCTCGAGGCGCACTCCGCTGAATATTTATAGGTGGCGCTGTCGAGCCATTTTGCCACACCTAGTCCTGAAACCCATATCAGGCGTAAATTTTCACCAGTTCTGATGCGTGTGCAAAGTTTCCTGACTTTTCGAGCATGTTTAGGTACTCTAAAATGCGATTAAGTTTGGGAAGAATAATAATAATAATTAAAGCTGCAAGCAGCGATGGAAGGACTTTCGCTTTTAGCACCGTAACCGGACAGGGAACGGTGAGCAATATGCATTTAAAAAGGTAAATATAGAGGAATGTGTCATAGTCATTTATATGTGCCAAACCTGCTGCCAGCTGGTGGCGCTATGTCCATAACTGAACATTAACATGTAGATGTCTTCAGTCTAGCACTTTTATCAAACATATGAAGTTTGGTGCAGATTGAACATAGTATGTTTGAGTTAGTGTAAATCCTGACACATCCTGTTGTCAACAGGTGGCGCTATGATTACATCTGAATATTGGCCTTTAGATATCTTCAGGCTAGGAATCTTACCAAATATGTGAAGTTTGGTGCAGATTGGACAATGCATGTTTAAGTTGGTGTAAAATAAGTAATTTCCTGTAGCCACCAGGTGGCGCTATGTCTATAACTAAACATTGGCATGTAGATGTCTTCAGACCAATACTTTTATCAAACATATGAAGTTTGGTGCAGATTGAACATGGTATGTTTGAGTTAGTGTAAAGCGTGATATATCCTGTTGTCAGCAGGTGGCGCTATGATTATATCTGAATTTTGGCCTTTAGATATCTTCAGGTCAGGGCTCTTACCAAAGTGAATTTTGGTGCAGATTGGACATTGTATGCTTAAGTTAGTTTAAAAGAAGTAATTTGCTGTTGCCAGCAGGTGGCGCTATATCTTTAACTGAACATTGGCATTTAGATATCTTCAGACCAATATTTTTTATCAAAAGTGTGAAGTTTGGTGCAGATTGGACATTGCATGTTTAAGATAGTGTAAAAGAAGTAATTTCCTGTTGCCAGCAGGTGGCGCTCTAATTATAATGTAATATTCTTATTTAGATGTGTTCAGGCCTGGATTCTTATCAAACGTGTGAAGTCTGGGGCAGATCGGACATTGTATGGCTGAGTTACAACAACTTTTATTCCCATGGCGAGACATCGAAATTTGTGATGCCGCCATGGACACGCCCTTTAACAAAAACTCTAGATCTTCGCAATATAACATCACAAAGGCCTTTAGGTTAGACTGACCTAAATATTATGTTTATGTCATTAAATCTCTAGGAGGAGTTAGTTACAGAGTAAAACATGTCACTTCCTATTGCCAGCAGGTGGCGCTATGACTATAACTAAATATGGTCACTTAGATCTCTTCAGGTCAGGATTCTTATCAAACGTGTGAAGTTTGGTGTAGATCGGACATAGCATGCCTGAGATATAACAACTTCCTGTTTCATGGCGAAACATCAAAATTTGACAGGATGCCACGGACACGCCCTCTGATGAAAACTCTAGATCTTCGCAATTTAACGTCACAAAGGGCTTTAGATTACACTGACCAATTTTGGTGTTCATCTGAATAAATCTCTGGGAGGAGTTCGTTAAAGTATGACACCTGAAAATGGCAAAAATGACACAAAATATGACGAGAAAATTCAAAATAGCCGACTTCCTGTTGGATTTCTGATTTCGTACCTGGAGACTTTTTTGTAGGTATTGTTAAGTTACATAAGTGTACCGATTTCAGACATGTAAGTGAACGAGCTCGAGGCGCACTCCGCTGAATATTTATAGGTGGCGCTGTCGAGCCATTTTGCCACACCTACTTCTGAAACCCATATCAGATGTAAATTTTCACCAGTTCTGATGCATGTGCAAAGTTTCCTGACTTTTCGAGCATGTTTAGGCCCTCTAAAATGCGATTAAGTTTGGAGAAGAAGAAGAAGAAGAAGAAGAAGAAGAAGAATAATAAGAATAATTAAAGCTGCAAGCAGCGATGGAAGGGACCTCGCACCCGGCACCGCCAACCGGTGGCTTCAGAATGACAGGGAACAGTGAGCAATATGCATTTAAAAAGTAAATATAGAGGAATACGTCAAAGTCATTTATAAGTTCCAAACCTGCTGCCAGCTGGTGGCGCTATGTCCATAACTGAACATTGGCATTTAGATGTCTTCAAACCAGTACTATTATCAAACATATGAAATTTGGGGCAGATTGAACATTGCATGTTTAAGTTAGTGTAAAACAAGCAATTTCCTGTAGCCAGCAGGTGGCGCTATGTCTATAACTAAACATTAGCACGTAGATGTCTTCAGGCCATGGCTCTTATCAACCATGTGAAGTTTGGGGCAGATCGGACATTTTATGGCTGAGTAACAACAGCTTCTATTCCCATGGCGAGATATCGAATTTTGTCACGCTGCCATGGACACGCCCATTAGCACAAGCTCTTCGCAAATTAACATCACAAAGGCCTTTAGATTAGACTGAACTAAAAATTATGTTGATGTCATTACATTTCTAGGAGGAGTTAGTTGCAGAGTAAAACATATCACTTCCTGTTGCCAGCAGGTGGCGCTATGAAATTATATGAATGTGGTCACCTAGATCTCTTCAGGTCAGGAGTCTTATCAAACATGGGAATTTTGGTGCACATTGGACATTGCATGCCTGAGTTATAACAACTTCCTGTTTCATGAATGAAAACTCTAGATCTTCGCAATTTAACGTCTCAAAGGGCTTTAGATTGCAATGACCAATTTTGGTGTTCATGCGAATAAATCTCTGGGAGGAGTTCGTTAAAGTATGACACCTGCAAATGGCAAAATGTCACTAAATATGACGAAAATTCAAAATAACCGACTTCCTGTTGGGTTTCGATTTCGTTCCAGGAGACTTTTTTGTAGGTATTGTTATGTTACATGAGTGTACCGATTTTCATACATGTACGTGAAACGTAGCCTGAGGGCTCTCCGCTGAATCAGTATAGGTGGCGCTGTCGAGCCATTTTGCCACACCTACTTCTGAAACACATATTCAGATGTGTTCAGGCCTGGATTCTTATCGAACATGTGAAGTCTGGGGCAGATCGAACATTGTATGGCTGAGTTACAACAACATTTATTCCCATGGCGAGACATCGAAATTTGACAGGACGCCACGGACACGCCCTCCCATGAAAACTCTAGATCTTCGCAATTTAACATCACAAAGGCCTTTAGATTAAACTGACCTAAATATTATGTTGATGTCATTAAATCTCTAGGAGGAGTTAGTTACAGAGTAAAACATGTCACTTCCTGTTGCCAGCAGGTGGCGCTATTACTATAACTGAATATGGTCACTTAGATCTCTTCAGGTCAGGATTCTAATCAAACATGTGAAGTTTGGTGTAGATCGGACATTGCATGCCTGAGATATAACAACTTCCTGTTTCATGGCGAAACATCGAAATTTGACAGGACGCCACGGACACGCCCTCCAATGAAAACTCTAGATCTTCGCAATTTAACGTCACAAAGGGCTTTAGATTACAATGACCAATTTTGGTGTTCATCCGAATAAATCTCTGGGAGGAGTTCGTTAAAGTATGACACCTGAAAATGGCAAAAATGACACAAAATATGACGAGAAAATTCAAAATAACCGACTTCCTGTTGGGTTTCTGATTTCGTACCTAGAGACTTTTTTGTAGGTATTGTTAAGTTACATGAGTGTACCGATTTTCGTACATGTACGTGAAAGCGTAGCTCGAGCACTCCGCTGAATATTTATAGGTGGCGCTGTCGAGCCATTTTGCCACACCTACTCCTGAAACCCATATCAGACGTAAATTTTCACCAGTTCTGATGCGTGTGCAAAGTTTCCTGACTTTTCGAGCATGTTTAGGCCCTCTAAAATGCGATTAAGTTTGGAGAAGAAGAAGAATAATAATAAATATAGCTGCAAGCAGCGATGGCGGGCCCAAGCCGATGCAAACGCCAACCCGGTGGCATCAGGAAAGCGGTGCCCAGCGGGCACATGCATTTACAGTAACCCTCTAGCAGTCTGGTTTTAAGGGACACGGCAATTAAAGGGTTAATCCAAACCACCAACTCTGTGAAACACACAGTTTAAACAGACGCTATCTCTCTCTCTCTCTCTCTCTCTCTCTGTCTCTCTCACATGCATTTACAGTAACCCTCTGGCAGTCTGGTTTTAAGGGATACAGCAATTAAAGGGTCAATCCAAACCATTAAGTCTGCGCAATACATACACACACAGAACAACATATAAAACTTTAGTAACACTTGGAAAAGGTTTCAGTTATTAACATTAACTATATTAATTAACATGATCAATACTTATAAAGCATCTAGTAATGCCTGACTATTTTTACTAACATAAAAAAAAATGCTGTAAAATATATTGTTCATTGTTAGTTAATGCATTAGCTACTGTCAACCTAAGATAATTTATTGTAAATTTTACCAACTCATTTTTGAGCCGCTATTCAGTCTGTATTCACACAGCGTGATGAGGCGTTTTGCTGCTCAAACACAGAATATGTAGAGAGGTGGTACTGTTATTTATTTATAACCTATATTTTCTTCATGACTTAACAGGCGAGTCATAATATTAGTGAATATATTATATTGTAGTTTTATCTCTCGCCCCCCTGGTTGAGAAACACTGACCTAAAGCGCATCTTCCAGCATTGTCTTCACGATCAATCTATTAGGCATCACTGATGTGATGTTTAAAAACATTTGTTTCTCATTTATTTGGTTCCACAGTATTTGCTGATTTGTATTTTATTTAAACACTGCTTGGCGCAGAATTGCCGCTGATAACAAAGTCAAAGTAAAACGCGACCGGTGCTTACAGGCTATTTAAAACCTAAGAAAAGGGGAAAAGAGGGAAAACTCAAACGACCCCCCACCACGGTGATACCATTATAACCGGTGTGACATCAGGTCGATTAACCGGTGGGAAAATTTCCTCACCGACACAACCCTAGCAGGCACATGCATTACAGTGACCCTCTAGCAGTTTGGTTTAAGGGATACATTAATGGAAGGGTTAATCCGAGCCATCAAGACACACACACACACACACAAAACAAAATAGAAAACTTTAGTAATCCTTTTAATAAGGTTTCAGTTATTAGCATTAACTATATTAATTAACATGAACAATAATTATCCAGCATTTATTAATCTCTCTCTCTCTCTCTCTCTCTCTCTCTCTCTCTCACACACACACACACACACAAATAACAATATATAAAACTTTTCAATAAGGTTTTAGCTTTTAACATTATACTTTCAATAAGGTTTCAGTTATTAGCATTAACTATATTAATTATCATGAACAATAATTATACAACATTTATTAATGTTAGTCTCTCTACCCTCTCTCTCACACACCAGAGCATGTGAGCGGAGGCGGTGAGAATTTCCGCTCCCGCTCACGTGTTCGCTCCCGCTCCACCGCTCAAAGTCGGACCAGATCGCTCCGCTCAATTCCGCTCCCGCTCATCTACAATTTCATCCCACTCCAGAGAAATCGCTCACGCTCGCTCAAATTTAAAATTACTCTGCATGCCTAAGACCTGCCGTTTTCAAACGAAGCCTTACGCCTCCGACACACTGTCTGCGTGGCAGGCGTGGAGCGGGTTTGTTGCGTGACTGCTGCGGAAAAATCCGCTTCACTTCTATTCTGTCACTACAGTTGCGCGTGGTTGGACCACACCTGATACGCGTATTCCGCAGGCAATGTGGCTGCTCTAATCTGTTAACATGGGTGCGGAATGGAAAATCAACACGCTGCAAACACGCTCCGCGGCACGTCCCGCCACGCAGCCTATATCCTATAAAGAACTCACAGCAACAGCAACATCAGTCAAAATAGAACATATATATCACCACATTCCTGATCATGTTTAACATTATCATTTATTTTTTTGACAGGAATTGTGCACCTGTAGCCTATGACCTGTCGGTTTGGTTTTGGAAATATTTAACGAACTCTCGTTACTGGAATATCTAACGAGAATTAAAATACTCCTTCACAACGAACGATTTTTAAAGTATAGGCTGATGGTTTTGTTAATTGTTGAAGGCACAGGTGAATTCAGGGTGGATTTGTGCATGCCCTAGGCTCGTGGTGTGAGCGGTATCGGAGCGGAACCGGAGCGAGACAGAGCGATCGCTCCAGCCTTTGGATAAAAACCCGCTCCGCGCTCCGACTATATTTTGCACGCTCCGCTCCTCGCTCGCTCCACGCTCCGCTCCGCTCACATGCTCTGTCACACACACACACACACACACACACACACACACACACAGAACAATATATGAAACTTTTGTAGCAAACTGTTTTCAATAAGGTTTTAGCTTATAACATTATATAAGTTAAAATGAACAATAGTTTTTATAGCATTTATGAATCTTAGTTAATATTATGTTACAAATTGACTACTACATTATAAATACAAATGTGGTAATGTACTTTTGTTACTATACCATGACCTAAAATAAAATAAAAAATACTTATACAAATACAGTAAAGTACTAATACTAATACTAATACTCATGTTTAAAACAATATTATTAAACTACAGTTACAGCAGGGTATAGCGTATAGTTACCCTAACCCTAATTCTCAAATCCAGCAAATTCAGCAATTCTAGCAAAATCACTAGCACGTCGTCCCGGGAATATTGGTTTAATACCAGTCGGGCTACCAATATCACTGTCCTGCCCTACAGGCTACCTTAAATACAGGGCTCCCGCAGGTCCTTATAAACTCCTTATTTTAGTTGTATCAAATTGAAGGCTGTAAAAAGTTGTAAATACGTTAAATGGTTTAAGAAAAGTCTTCATTTACAATTTCAAGAGGTCTTTCTGTTTAAATCGTGAAAGGGCTGATTAAACTTCAAAAGGCAATATTGTCATTGAATATTTATTTATTTGATATATAAATCAAAAACAGAGCTGTCAAATCACTACATGGTCTAGTGTCTGTGATTAATAAAGCAAAAAAAACACTGCTATATAAAAATATAATCTGTTTGTTTTGCGTGTCTCTCTGAGTGAGCGGTTGTCATGTAACGTTACTTACTCAAATATGCTCGCTGACGCCGCTCAGTGTTTAACAGCGTCTGCTGAGAGCCTCACTGACATTGAGAGAACAATTAATAATCCTTTCTTCCTTTTATTTGAGACAACCATTGTCAAATACACGCAAAGATCTTCACTAACTTCACTTTACGTTACCCGTCTTCTCCTTCTTCTCTGATTTGCGGAAGTTTAGACGATTAAAATACGTATTACTGCCCTTCACTTCTACCCGTCAAAATAAAAGTCCCCCTTTTAACTTGAAGAAATTGACAGAAATTACGATTGTATTATAATGTAGACCACTTCTAAAATAATAATAACAAATAGAAAAATTTAAGGAATATGATTTCCCCCTCATTTTAATTTACTAAATCTCTATTGTGCAGTCCTTTATGAAAGCATAAAATGATAAAAGTTATTTTCATTTGATTACATTTTAAGGCATTAATTAAATTGTTAAAGCTTTATACATTAATTTCATTACCACCATTTTTGATAGTATATTTGTATTAAGTCATAAAAATACAGAATCCAGAAAAATTAAGTCAAACCAGAATTTATGAATTGTTATGAATTATATTACTGATGAATATAAGTTGTTAAACTAATATATAAATCATTGATGAAATCTACTTGAATGTTTTTGATGTATTAAATTTGAATGAACATGCTTTGTAAAGCAAAAAAACCCTGCTCAAAATTTTTAATACCATGCAAAAAAACACCAACCAAAATGACTGATAATTTTTTCTGGTGATTAAAGATATGTTTAAAAGTCTCTCTCTCTCTCTCTCTCTCTCTCTCTCTCTCTCTCTCTCTCTCTCTCTCTCTCTCTCTCTCTTTCAATTTATAGTGTGCTTTATTGGCATGACAAAACTATACATTTGTATTGCTAAAGCAATTGCAGCTGGGCTGCTCACAAGTAGTGCACATTTGAATTAACAGAAATAAAAATAAAAACAATAATAGTAATAAAAAAATATTTAAACCGTATTAAATATGTAGTGCAAAATGAATGACTATTGTAAGTATGTGATAGAAATAAAATTAAATAAGGTACAGTATAAGATTTATACAGGCAAAATATACATTTAAGTAATATAATGGAGTAATATGTCATAATATAATCTACATGTGCTGGAAACATCAGCTCAGGGCAGACGGGTGTCTTCTCTTCTATGGTGACAGAGAGACACATATTGAGCAGCAAACACACAGCAGGTCTTGTGTTCTCCGAGCAGATACGCTAGTTTCTCCTGGTCTGGAAGAGTTGTAAATGTGGGATGGATCTGCTGTATTTTGTCGTAGTACACTCTCCGTATATCTGTGTATTTGGAGCACTCTGTTAGGAAGTGCAGTTCTGTTTCCATCTGATTCAGGTCACAGTGTGAACACAATCTCTGCAAGCCATGTTTGTCTGTCTCTCTCTCTCCCTCTCCCTCCCTCAACCCTCCTCACTGTCACACTGAAAAGACAGCCCCCTCCATTCCACTTCACACACACAGGGCCGGCCCTGCACACACACACACACACACACATACACACACTCATAAAGAGAGTAGACTGAGATTAAATGCCTGATAGTTTTTTAATTTTCTCTCATCCATAGAGTTTTGTAAAGTCATCAAACTAAACATACTTCCTCAGAATGACTTTTTCCCTGCATGTAAAAAGTTTTTGTAAACTGCACTTTAAAGATATAAGAAAATTTCTGCTATCTTTTTTTACCCTCACTTTAATAAACCACTATTTAAACACCGTTCAAGCTATCCGCAAGCCGTTCGCAATTTAGCATCTTCAGTGTCTTGGCATCATGTTGACAAAGTTTGGTGTGAACTACTTGTTTCTTCTTGGAGGAGTATGAATTAGTTTGCAGCTTGATTATTCCAGAAATTGACATTAAAACAAAAATAGCCTTCCTGTTGGTCGTAGCTAATGAGTGTAAATTAGAAAGTTGTCCGGCTTGATGAGAACAATATATGTACTGAGTTTGGTGACTGTAGCTAAAATAACCCCCATGTTTTGACAAAGGTGGCGCTATAGAGTGCCTCCTCCACACCCGTTTATGAGCTTTTGCCAGTGTCTATCTATAATTAATACTGATGTGTGTGTTGAGTTTTATGAAATTCTAAACATCTTAAGTGCCTCAAAATCACCAGAAGATATATTGAGGTTTGACACGTTGCCATGGCAACAATATTTTAGATATCAATATTCCCTTGACAGTTTCACATCGGCCGTTTTTTGACATTATTCTGATGAAGTTTGAAGCAAATTGGGTAAAAGTAAGATGCTGAATTCAAAGCATTTTGAAAATGACACACTTCCTGCTGCCAGTTGGTGGCGCTATAACTTTGCCTCATAATTGTCACATCGATACGATCAGCTTCATACACCGAACAAACCACTGAATTGTGATCAAAATCAGACAATGTATGTGGACTTTATTAGACACTTCCTGTATCTCAATTCTCGCCATAACTTCATCACCTCGCCACGGGCAAACCATTCGAGATATCAAAAATCCCTCCGCAATTTAGCATCCCCAATGTCTTGAGATCACGTTCACCGGGTTTGGTGCTCGTGTGTTGAAAATCCTGGGAGGAGTATTTCAAATTCCAGAGCATGTGCTTTTTAAACAGCCCTGAATAGCCGACTTCTTGTTGGGCGGAGCCCATGACATGTGACACAAAAGTTGTTCAGCTCGATAAGATCTATATGTGTACCGAGTTTCATATGAATACGTGCAAATATGTGTGAGCTACACATCAAGTTTTCTGATGGTTTTCCAGGGGGCGCCGTAGAGCCTCTGTGCCACGCCTGGGTCCCAGCCTCAGCGGCGTCCTAACTGCCACGGGTTCCAATGTGTGTGCACATTTTCAAGAGTTTTTGACCATGTTAAGCCCCCCAAAAATGCCCGGATAGTCGGTAAAAAAAAAAAAAGAATCCTAAGGAAAACAATAGAATAGCTGACTTCCTGTTGGGCGTAGCCCATGACATGCGGTGCAAAAGTTGTTCGGCTCGATGAGATCTATATGTGTACCGAGTTTCATATTAATACGTGCAAGTATGTGTGAGCTACACATCAAGTTTTCTGATGTGTTCCAGGGGGCGCCGTAGAGCCTCTGTGCCACGCCCGGGTCCCAGCCTCAGCGGCGTCCTAACTGCCGCGGGTTCCAATGTGTGTGCAAATTTTCAAGAGTTTTTGACCATGTTAAGCCCCCCAAAAATGCCCGGATAGCCTCAAAATCACCAAAAAAAGAATATTGAGGTTTGACGCGTTGCCATGACAACAGTATTTTAGATATCAATAATCCCTTCACAGTTTCACATCGGCCGTGTTTTTACAGTATTCTGATGAAGTTTGAAGCAAATTGGGTAAAAGTAAGATGGTGAATTCAAAGCATTTTGAAAATGACACACTTCCTGTTGCCAGTTGGTGGCGCTATAACTTTGCCTCATAATTGTCACATCAATGCGATCGGCTTCATACACCGAACAAACCGATGAGATCTATATGTGTACCGAGTTTCATATTAATACGTGAAAGTATGTTTGAGCTACACATCAAGTTTTCTGATGGTGTTCCAGGGGCGCGTAGAGCCTCTGTGCCACGCCTGGGTCCCAGCCTCAGCGGCGTCCTAAATGCCGCGGGTTCCAATGTGTGTGCACATTTTCAAGAGTTTTTGACCATGTTAAGCCCCCCAAAAATGACCGGATAGTCAAAAAACCTAAAAAGAGTCCTAAGGAAAACAATAGAATAGCCGACTTCCTGTTGGGTGGAGCCCATGACATGCGGTGCAAAAGTTGTTCGGCTCGATGAGATCTATATGTGTACCGAGTTTCATATGAATACGTGCAAGTATGTGTGAGCTACACATCAAGTTTTCTGATGTGTTCCAGGGGGCGCCGTAGAGCCTCTGTGCCACGCCCGGGTCCCAGCCTCAGCAGCATCCTAACTGCCACGGGTTCCAATGTGTGTGCAAATTTTCAAGAGTTTTTGACCATGTTAAGCCTCCCAAAAATGCCCGGATAGCCTCAAAATCACCAAAAAAAGAATATTGAGGTTTGACACGTTGCCATGGCAACAGTATTTTAGATATCAATATTCCCTTCAGAGTTTCACATCGGCCATGTTTTTACAGTATTCTGATGAAGTTTGAAGCAAATTGGGTAAAAGTAAGATGGTGAATTCAAAGCATTTTGAAAATCACACACTTCCTGCTGCCAGTTGGTGGCGCTATAACTGCCTCATAATTGTCACATCGATGCGATCGGCTTCATACACCGAACAAACCACTGAATTGTGATCAAAATCAGACAATGTATGTGGACTTTATTAGACACTTCCTGTCTCTCAATTCTATATAACTTCATCGCCTCGCCACGGGCAAACCGTTTGAGATATCAAAATCCCTCCGCAATTTAGCATCCCCAATGTCTTGAGATCACGTTCACCGAGTTTGGTGCTCCTGTGTTGAAAATCCTGGGAGGAGTATTTCAAATTCCAGAGCATGTGATTTTTAAACAGCCCTGAATAGCCGACTTCCTGTTGGGAGCCCATGACATGCAGCGCAAAGTTGTTCGGCTTGATGAGATCTATATGTGTACCAGTTTCATATGAATACGTGCAAGTATGTGTGAGCTATTCATCAAGTTTTCTGATGGTGTTCCAGGGGGCGCTGTAGAGCCTCTGTGCCACGCCCGGGTCCCAGCCTCAGCGGCGTCCTAACTGCCGCGGGTTCCAATGTGTGTGCAAATTTTCAAGAGTTTTTGACCATGTTAAGCCCCCCAAAAATGCCCGGATAGTCGATAAAAAATAAAAATAAAAAGAATCCGGAGGAAAACAATAGGGCCCTGCGCCTTTCTGGCTTGGGCCCTAATAATAATAATAATAATAAACGGAGCAGATTCAATAGGGTCCTCTGCACCATCGGTGCTCGGTCCCTAATAAACGGAGCAGATTCAATAGGGTCCTCGCACCATCGGTGCTCGGTCCCTAATAATAAGAATAATAAACGGAGCAGATTCAATAGGGTCCTCGCACCATCGGTGCTCGGTGCCTAATAATAATAAACGGAGCAGATTCAATAGGGTCCTCTGCACCATCGGTGCTCGGTCCCTAATAAACGGAGCAGATTCAATAGGGTCCAATAATAATAATAATAATAATAATAATAAACGGAGCAGATTCAATAGGGTCCTCGCACCATCGGTGCTCGGTCCCTAATAATAATAATAATAATAAACGGAGATTCATCGGTGCTCGGTCCCTAAATATATAAATATGCATATATGTGTTTTTGACGGAGTGCAAAGTTGTAGTGTTTTGGTACTGGTACAATGGTGACTGTTTTGTAGTAGGTGAGGACAACAGGCTGGACCAAGTAGCGCTTGAAAATATGTGTGAAGACATCAGCTAGCTGTTCTGTGCAGACCCTGAGCACTCGGCCAGGAAGACCATCAGGACCAGACACTTTATGTGCATTCACCCTGCTCACCCAAGCACACCTCACTGGTTAAAAAAGAGTTTCAGTTCATCTGTGAGGGAGGTATTACTGGTTGAGGGGGGGGGGGCTGTGAGGACATACATTGGTGGTCAATATTTTTAAATTTGTCTTCAAAACTCAGTTTGTAGTCAGTAAACATGATCACATTCAGCATTCACAGCAGAAGTTAGAGACAAAATGTAAATTAAGTCTATTAAAAAGTTGTATGAATTTATTCTAAGAAGGTTAGAAGCTTTCTTAAAGGCAAATTATGGTAAATACATTAATAAATTACAGGATAGTTCACCCAAAAATGAAAATTATCCCATGATTTACTCACACTCAAGCCATCCTAGATGTTTATGAAATTCTTCTTTCAGACAAATATAATCAGAGTTATATTAAAACATGTCCTGGCTCTTCCGAGCTTTATAATGTGGGATCGGACTCAAATGAGAATTAAAACAGGCTACTGTAACATTACTAGTCATGTAACATGTGAAATGATGTAAGATACTCACTTCAGTGTGTTGAGTTGACAGTGTTTATCCTGCAGTAGAGCAGCGATCTGATTCACTCGTGTGTCTCCTAGTTCACGTTCACTCAGATCCAGCTCTCTCAGGAGTAACGGGTTTTTACCCATAATTCCAGTCACATACTGACAGGCTTCATCTGCAGCAGCACCCAAAAACCTGCAGAAGAGATGATTTTAACATTATTTCATAAATAAACTTGGTGAAAAACAACATCTGACTCTGAAACACTGTAAAAGGAATGGATTTACAAACTGTATTAATGAAATATTTTGAAATGAATAAATTGCCTGCATATCATTTATTTTGTATTACTTCACGTCTCACCTCAGTGTCTTGAGTTGACAGTTTGGATTCTGTAGTAAATCATTGAGCTCCTTCACTCCTGATTGTCCGGGATCATTTCCTGTGAGATCCAGCTCTATCAGGTGTGAAGGGTTTGATCTCAGAGCTGAAGACAGAGCTTTATAACCTTCTTCAGTGATACTGCAGTCTGAAAGCCTAGAACAGAAATGAAAATGTAGCATTCAACTGATTAATGAGCTATTCTAGAAATTACCTTTGCAGTATTAATCCATAAAATGAATTATTTTAGTTTCGTGTCAGTTTACTGTTCAATTTAGTGTACAACTGAATCCAAAAGACCTAGAGACCTTTAATATTTTACACATCAGTTCACCTGAGATCCTTCAGTTTACAGTTACTGAAAGGGGTCATGAACTGAGAAATTAAATGTCTCTTGATCTTTTGACATGTAACAGGTCAACATACTATAAAAACATCCTGTAAGTTTCAGAACTCAAAACTTTAACCCGGGTTTTCATCTCCGTCAACTTTCTACAGTAAAACCTTTATCACAGAGTAACTTCAAACGGTAGTATGTGCTTTTGTAATAACTCGTTTAGACTATTGTAATTCACTTTATTATGCTGTTTCTCAGTCTTCCCTCTTTCATCTACAGCTAGTACAAAACACAGCTAGACTACTCTCTGGCACCCGCAAGTATGAGCCAGTAACTCCTGTTATATCTGCATTGCACTGGTTACCTATCAAATATAGAATTGATTTAAAATTCTGTTATTTGTTTATAAAGCCCTCTATAATTTGGTCCCTCAGTACCTGACTGACCTGCTCCATCCGTACACCTCTTCTAGAACATTGAGATCCAGTGATCTCTGTCTACTCATCGTGCTAGATCTAGACTTAAAAAACGAGGTGATCGAGCTTTTGTAACTGCAGGTCCCAAACTCTGGAACAGTCTACCTCTTCGTATTAGATTAGCCCGCTCTATTTCTGCTTTTTAGTCTGCTCTAAAGATATCTATTCTCTCTAGCTTTCAACATAAATAAATTAAATATATTTAAATGTATATAATAAATATATTATGTAGAGTGAAAAAATGCCACAGCCGCTTAACCTACATTGAGAGAAATGAGAAACGCCACACTTCATTCAGTTTCATTTAAATTAAACACTTTATGTATTCTTGTATGTGAATGTTACTGACGTCAATGTCTCCAGTTTACAGCGTGAATCCTTCAGTACGTCACATAAGCGATTCACTCCTGTGTTTGTTATTTGATTCTCGCTCAGGTTCAGTTCTCTCAGGTGTGATGGGTTTGATTTCAGAGCTGAAGTCAGGATGAGACACTGTTTCTCTGTAATACTGCAATCATACAGACTGAAGACAGAAAGAGAAAACACAATGAATCAGACACGTTATGTTCATGTGTGAGTTAAATTAATCACGAGTAAACATCATGCAGTGCAATAAATACAATGTTGCTAAAACCTGAAAACATAACACAAGCAAATAAATAATCATAAGGACATAAAACAGACATACAGACATAAAACTAGGATCTGAGGATACTAGATACATTTTAAGTCTAGAGAATCTTTAGTCAGACCCCCCCCCCCCAAAAAAAAGAGATAATGATTTGTAATGTAATTAATATACAGGATCAACTATAGAACCACTTTAAAATATCATTAAACATGTACAAATGAATTGAAATGTAACAAATCAAGAAAACACTTCATAAATCAACATTTACTTAAGATTGTAGTTTACAGTCAATAAATACAACATTTTGTGATCATATTTTGTTCTTATTGTGATGTGTGTCTGAACAGAATAAAATGCAGGTTGTGGATTCATATTTGATGAAAAGCTGGATAATTGTTGTTTTCTATTGCTGTGATCTGATGTGACTGACAGGTTTTCCCATCTTCACGTCATCAGACCAGAGAAGAGATGTTTTTGTGAGGGAACGGGACAGTTATTGTCATTAAAGATCACAAGGGTACATTCATCTTGGACAAACTCCTGTACAGGGGCGCGGGAACAGGGGGTGCTGAAGCACCTCTGTTTTTTTCTGTGGGCAACTGTAAACTGTTGTGAATAAAAAAAATATATAGGCTATAAGGTTGCTCCGATGTTTATAACATTTGGTTTACATTGGCTATTTTTCTATCTATTTCTATGTGATCGACATATTTACCATTTGCCCATTAATTTAACAGTTGTAAGAATTAAAGTTATCAAAGTTATTAAACTGATGCAGGGCTGTTTGATGCACGCGTTGCGCACATCCTGCCAAATCACGCACGCAGCACTAACAATGCTTGCTTTTATGTTTGTGAATGTTATGTTTGTGTTGAAGGATCTGTAGGTTGTGGCTTAAAAGCGGAACATGGAAATATCATGGATGTACTGGAAGAAAAAAAAACTTTTTTTTTTTTTGTTCTCAGCGATATGAGTCTTTCCCTTCTCCCCAAACAGCTTATAGCTACCTATTAAAATAGTTCAGTTTTGTATGTAATGGAAAAGTGATTAGACTATGTTTCGTTTTTTTTTTCTTCAAAAGTTAATTTAGAAAAACCTTGGGAGCATTTTGTGTTCGTTAAATGTTTTTTTTTCTTTTAAGCAACGACCAAGCGGCCAGCATCAGAGTTGATCGCCTATGTGTTTGATTAATTTAGCCTTATCAAATCATCACGACTAAAATAAAATCGATAGATAGGCCTATAAACAGTTCAAGCATATCACCGTGTTAGTTTAAATGTTTAACCTATATAAATGTGCAATATCCGACACTTTGTGTGGAGAGCTGAAGCGAGCTTTACAGAACATGGAGGATTTTTTTCTTACAGTAAAAACAACTTAAAACAACTTAAAATAAATTACCTTTAAAATAATAAAAGGTAAGAGTAATATATCATTTGGAACTATAAAGGGTCTACTTTTATTTGTGTGCATTCACAATATAGGAAAACTTTCTGCCGGTTTTGAACAAGAGCGCTTCAATGATGAACCGAAACTCGACAACTCGAAACTGGCTCAGAGACATGATAAATATATCTATAGAAAGCTTTAAAATACTATTTTAAAACGAAATAATTCAAAGCAAAAACTCTTCATTAGCCTATGTAATCCGTTAAGATGCATATATTTCTCTCTGCGCGTCCAATGAGGAGATGGGAGTCATTTTTCCCGTCACCTCACCATCTAAAATATATAAAATAAGGGAAAGCCTAAAACAGGCCCGATTATAATTTACGTTTTATTTTATAATTGTATTCAATAATAAAAAAAAGTATGTAAATCTTTGTCCTTGAAAATTAAAGGATTTGCTGCAATGCAATTTTGTCTGACTGATAGGCCTAGTGAATTATTTATTGGCTTATCTTTTTTAATCTATGCAGCAAATGCTTTAAAAACAGCTTTACAATTACTTTATTGCATTCCAGATGCTTTTAAAATAACTTTTCACTATACATTTTAAGGGGTTTTAAGCTTGAATGTAGCTTGAATGTAAAACATTGTAGCCTATCCCATTTGTAAAATAGCTAATTGCTGTCTAACACGATCTCATGAAAGTGCGTAGGCTATAGCACGATTTTCTGTTTCTATTTGGCATAATATTTATACGCAGAAATTGACTACCCCCCCCCCACACAGCACCCCCTACATAAAACACCTTCCCGCGCCCCTGCTCCTGTATAACTCCTGTATAACTCAGGAGAAAAACATTGTACAAACTTGACTACAGAATTAATGAAGTAATAATTAAGTGCTTTAGCCACTTCAACTGGATTATTAATGGATGTGATGGCAACATATCTGGAGCGGTCGAATGTGGCATCTACCTATACATATCTATGGTACAACCAAACAACTCACTGAGAGAGTAAACTACAGTAATGCAGGGCTGTCAGTCATCAGCTGTGGGCGGAGCCTAAACAATGTGACATCACACTGCTAAGAGAATCAGAACAGCAGACCCAATGAGACTGATTTTGTTTAATGGAGATTAAAACATAAAGAGTTGGAGGATTTTTATCATTGTCTGGTGACACTGCAACACATATTTATGTCCAAACACCATGTAAAAGTGGATTTTGCATAATAGGTGCCCTTTAATTAGACATTTTAAATTTTATAAAATACTAACATTAAATTGGACAGTTCTGTTGTCACAAAAAAAGTTACATACCAGTAATTAGATTAGATTCAACTTTGCCATTGTGCAGAGTAAGCACAGAGCAAATTAAATTCAGTTAGCACCTAACCAGAAGTGCAAATGGCACTACATATATGAAAATAAATATATAAATATGCATATATGTGTTTTTGACGGAGTGCAAAGTTGTAGTGTTTTGGTACTGGTACAATGGTGACTGTTTTGTAGTAGGTGAGGACAACAGGCTGGACCAAGTAGAGCTTGAAAATATGTGTGAAGACATCAGCTAGCTGTTCTGTGCAGACCCTGAGCACTCGGCCAGGAAGACCATCAGGACCAGACACTTTATGTGCATTCACCCTGCTCAGGTAGAAGCACACCTCACTGGTTAAAAAAAGAGTGGCAGGTCATCAGGTGGGGGCTCAGCTTTGATGGGTGCTTCTGTGTTTATACCATCAAAGCCAGCATAAAAGAGTTTCAGTTCATCTGTGAGGGAGGTATTACTGGTTGGGGGGGTGTTGTCTGTGAGGACATACATTGGTGGTAAATGTTTTTAAATTTGTCTTCAATGTTCAGTTTGTATTCAGTAAACATGATCACATTCAGCATTTACAGCAGAAGATAGAGACATTTAAATGAAGCTGTATTAAAGGCAAATGATGGTAAATACATTAATAAATTACAGGAAAGTTCACCCAAAAATATAAATTATCCCATGATTTACTCACTCTCAAGCCATCCTAGATGTTTATGAAATTCTTCTTTCAGACAAATATAATCAGAGTTATATTAAAACACGTCCTGGCTCTTCCAAGCTTTATAACGTGGGGTCGGACTCAAATGAGAATTAAAACAGACTACTGTAACATTACTAGTCATGTAACATGTGAAATGATGTAAGATACTCACTTCAGTGTGTTGAGTTGACAGTGTTTATCCTGCAGTAGAGCAGCGATCTGATTCACTCGTGTGTCTCCTAGTTCACATCCACTCAGTTTCAGCTCTCTCAGGAGTAACGGGTTTTTACCCATAATTCCAGTCACATACTGACAGGCTTCATCTGCAGCAGCACCCAAAAACCTGCAGAAGAGATGATTTTAACTTCATTTCATAAATAAACTTGGTGAAAAACAACATCTGACTCTGAAACACTGTGAAAGGGATGGATTTACAAACTGTATTAATGAAATATTTTTAAATGAATAAATTGCCTGCATATCATTTATTTTGTATTACTTCACGTCTCACCTCAGTGTCTTGAGTTGACAGTTTGGATCCTGTAGTAAATCATTGAGCTCCTTCACTCCTGATCGTCCGGGATCATTTCCTGTGAGATCCAGCTCTATCAGGTGTGAAGGGTTTGATCTCAGAGCTGAAGACAGAGCTTTATAACCTTCTTCAGTGATACTGCAGTCTGAAAGCCTAGAACACAAATGAAAATGTAGCATTCAACTGATTAATGAGCTATTCTAGAAATTACCTTTGCAGTATTAATCCATAAAATGAATTATTTTAGTTTCTTGTCAGTTTACTGTTCAATTTAGTGTACAACCGAATCCAAAAGACCTAGAGACCTTTAATATTTTACACATCAGCTCATCTGAGATCCTTCAGTTTACAGTTACTGAAAGGGGTTATGAACTGAGAAATTTAATTTATCTTGATCTTTTGACATGTAACAGGTCAACATACTATAAAAACATCCTGTAAGTTTCAGAACTCAAAACTTTAACCCGGGTTTTAATCTCTGTCAACTTTCTACAGTAAAACCTTTATCACAGAGTAACTTCAAACGGTAGTATGTGCTTTTGTAATAACTCGTTTAGACTATTGTAATTCACTTTATTATGCTGTTTCTCAGACTTCCCTCTTTCATCTACAGCTAGTGCAAAACACAGCTAGACTACTCTCTGGCACCCGCAAGTATGAGCCAGTAACTCCTGTTATATCTGCATTGCACTGGTTACCTATCAAATATAGAATTGATTTAAAATTCTGTTATTTGTTTATAAAGCCCTCAATAATTTGGCCCCTCAGTACCTGACTGACCTGCTCCATCCGTACACCTCTTCTAGAACATTGAGATCCAGTGATCTCTGTCTACTCATCGTGCTCGATCTAGACTTAAAAAACGAGGTGATCGAGCTTTTGTAACTGCAGGTCCCAAACTCTGGAACAGTCTACCTCTTCGTATTAGATTAGCCCGCTCTATTTCTGCTTTTAAGTCTGCTCTAAAGATATCTATTCTCTCTAGCTTTCAACATAAATAAATTAAATATATTTAAATGTATATGATAAATATATTATGTAGAGTGAAAACAATGCCACAGCCGCTTAACCTACATTGAGAGAAATGAGAAAAGCCACACTTCATTCAGTTTCATTTAAATTAAACACTTTATGTATTCTTGTATGTGAATGTTACTGACGTCAATGTCTCCAGTTTACAGTGTGAATCCTTCAGTACGTCACATAAGTGATTCACTCCTGTGTTTGTTATTTGATTCTCGCTCAGGTTCAGTTCTCTCAGGTGTGATGGGTTTGATTTCAGAGCTGAAGTCAGGATGAGACACTGTTTCTCTGTAATACTGCATCCCCACAGACTGAAGACAGAAAGAGAAAACACAATGAATCAGACACGTTATGTTCATGTGTGAGTTAAATTAATCACGAGTAAACATCATGCAGTGCAATAAATACAATGTTGCTAAAACCTGAAAACATTATACAAGTAAATAAATAATCATAAGGACATAAAACAGACATACAGACATAAAACTAGGATCTGAGGATACTAGTTACATTTCAAGTCTGGAGAATCTTTAGTCAGACCCCCCCCCTCCCACCACCAAAAAAAAGAGGTTTGTGATTTGTAATGTAATTAATATACAGGATCAACTATAGAACCACTTTAAAATAACATTAAACATGTAAAAAAATTAATTTAAATGTAACAAATCAAGAAAACTCTGTTCATAAATCAACATTTACTTAAGATTGTAGTTTACAGTTAACAAATACAACATTTTGTGATCATATTTTGTTCTTATTGTGATGTATGTCTGAACAGAATAAAATGCAGGTTGTGAATTAATATTTGATGAAAAGCTGGATAATTGTTGTTTTCTATTGTTGTGATCTGATGTGACTGACAGGTTTTCCCATCTTCACGTCATCAGACCAGAGAAGAGATGTTTTTTGTGAGGGAACGGGGCAGTTATTGTCATTAAAGATCACAAGGGTACATTCATTTTGGACAAACTCCTGTATAACTCCTGTATAACTCAGGAGAAAAACATTGTGCAAACTTGACTACAGAATTAATGAAGTAATAATTAAGTGCTTTAGCTATTCAACTGGATTATTAATGGACGTGATGGCAACATATCTGGAGCAGTCGAATGTGGCATCTACCTATACATATCTATGTACAACCAAACAACTCACTGAGAGCGGAAACTACAGTAATGCAGGGCTGTCAGTCATCAGCTGTGGGCGGAGCCTAAACAATGTGACATCACACTGCGAGAGGATTTCTTCCGGTTTGTCGCTGACGCGTGTTCTGAATTGAATCTCCGTCAAGCCAATTATTTATCGTCTATCTTAAATTCCGATTTTATACACAATAATTTTTGTTTCTATAACGTGTGAATATATCCCCGATCGCATTCTGCAACAAGAATAATCAGAGCGGCTTGTTATCGCAAGTTTTATTTTGATTTCCAGAGTCCGCTATTAGCTTATAGCCCGTTAGCAAAGCCAACGCGGGTGCCGCTAACACAGCTAATACCCCTTTTCACACACGCATACACACATTTAACATTGTTTCACTGTTACTTGCTTTAATGGCGGATTTGTGTCTACCTTTGTGTGCAGGTGAGGACACGTTCGAGCTGCATTCGGTGCAGCTGGAGCTGGAGGCCGTGGAGATATCTATGAAGAATTTCAGTCAGGTTTCAGGCCCCGCCATAGCACAAAAACTGCACTTGTTAAAATTACAAATGACTTGCTTCTTGCGTCAGACAAAGGCTGCATCTCGTTGCTAGTTTTACTTGATCTTAGTGCTGCGTTCGACACTATAGATCATGCCATACTCATAGATCGATTACAAAACTATACAGGTGTTCAAGGGCAGGCTCTAAGATGGTTTAGATCCTACCTGTCTGATCGCTACCACTTTGTTTATTTAAACGGGGAGTCATCTCAATTATCACCAGTAAAGTATGGAGTACCACAAGGATCTGTCCTAGGTCCTCTATTATTTTCATTATATATGCTGCCCCTTGGTAATATTATTAGAAAATACGGGATTAGTTTCCATTGTTATGCTGATGACACTCAACTATATATCTCAACAAAACCAGATGAAACTTCTAAACTATCTAAGCTAACAGAGTGTGTTAAAAATATAAAAGATTGGATGACCAGTAATTTTCTCCTATTAAATTCAGATAAGACCGAGATATTACTTATTGGACCTAAAAACAGTACACAGAATCTCTTGGATTACAATTTGCAACTAGACGGATGTTATGTTACTTCCTCTACAGTAAAAAATCTGGGTGTTATATTAGACAGCAACCTATCTTTTGAAAATCATATTTCCAATGTTACAAAAACCTTGGTGTTCTGATTGATTCCAAACTTTCATTTAAGGCGCAGGTTAAAAAGGTCTGTAACCGGGTCAGATTTAGTTTATCAAATTTTAGATTTATTCGTGATTATATGTCATCTGACGCCGCTCTGATATATATGCATTCCATGATTATTTCTCATATTACTTACTGTTTAACTACTTGGTCGCACGCCAGTATTACTACTCTGAAACCACTAGAGTCTTTGTATAAACAATCACTAAAAACGCTTGATAAGAAATCAGTTCAGTTTCATCATTGCTCAATTTTAAAGAAATACAATTTGCTAAGCTGGGATAACTTGATCAAATATGTACATATCTGTCTGCTGTTTAAGACTATGAATAGCTTAATTTCACCACTAAAACAGTTTGTGAATATTAGAACAACTGCTCACCGATCTACAAGGGGTGGGGAAAGAGGACTGTATTATTCCTTTCAAAGAAGTAACTTCAGTCAGTCTGTATTTTCAGTCAAAGCTGCAAGAGAATGGAACTCCATCCCATCAACAATTAGACGATTACATACTTTTGGCTCTTTTCAGTCTCATCTTAAAAAATGGTTACTAACAACTCAGCACTGTCAACATTAGTATTGTATTCTTGACAATAGACTTCCTTGTACTAATTGCTCTTAGCTATGTTGCTCTGTCATGTTGCCATCTTTCTCTTCTCTCTCTCTTTTTCGCTTTCTCTCATGTTTACCTTGTTTTAGATAATTCACTTATATTTTGTATTTTAGTAGCGAATTTTCTGATTGTGTGTGATTTTTGTTTTCTGTAATATATATATTTTTTACTCTTTTTTTTTTTCTCTCCATATGATGTGTATATGTGTGATGCTTGTCTTTGTTTTAGGGTGACCTTTTAACATTCTGTCAAGGGTCTACAGATGAAAAATAGCCTTTTGGGCTAATTCTGGCACGTTTACAGTTATGTTTATTAATGTGCATTGCCCTTGTAAATAAAATAATTCAAATAATTCAAAGATAGGAAATAAGAAAGGCAAAGAAATAAAAGGAAGGAAAAGACTAGGAAGCAGACATATCAAAGGCAAATAAGGGCGAAATTAGATCACATTACAGACTGTGTGTTCCTCCCTGCCCACGCTATATCACGAGCGGGATACACACCGTTTTTGCGATGGTCTGACTGGGAGTGAAGCATGCAGGGTCGGCTCTCGAGGGAGCCGACTGCCCGCATTATGAGTGGCTTCCACTGTGTATGCTTCGCTCCCGGGGGGAAACTATCTTTGAGGAGGGAGTTTTCACCTGCGTCCTCACAGCACCTGCCATGCTGCCGCTGAGGGGGAGCAGTGGCTGTGCTCGCAGATGGATTAGATGGAAGAATTAAGAAGGGCGATCCCCTATCTTCTTCCTTTCCCATCAGATCCAGCGCCCGCTTTCTGAGATCGGAAGCCCGCCCCACGGTTCTTCCCCCCAGAGAAAGGGATCAACGCTCCGTCTGTCTTTTTCCGAGGAGGAAGACAGGGAGGATGTCAATGAATTTTCGAAACATACGTTTGCACAAGCGTGTTGTGAATGAGTAAAAACAAATAAGCTATAGAGAGAAACATATCTGGGGAGCGGAACTAAGAGAAGCGCACACACAGCTCTCTTGAGAAAAAAAAGGAAGGGCTAAATAAACGTGTGTTCCCCGCTGCAATGCATTGTGCTCCCGCCGGGCGTGGTCCAGGGCCTTGAGGGCCGGCCCCTCTGGGGAAGAGCGGTGTACACCACATTACACGGTGCCGGTCTCTCCTTAGTGCCCTCAGGAGATCAGTCTGCTAACCCTGCCAGTGTTCCAGGGCGCAGCGGTCTCCAGCGAGCGCTTCTCTTAGTCTCTTCCACCCAGAAATGTAATGGAGCTGGGAGGCTCGCCACCCCTTCGGGGGTCTCTAGAGCAGCAAAATCGACCGTCCCTTGCCGGTCCCCCGCTCCAGGGCACCGAGCTAGCCGCTCTAAGTACACCAGAGGCCAGTCTCAAGAGACTGGTTCCCTTAGTAAGTCATCTGGCGGTGTGGGAGCCCCTGCCAAGGGTGTCTTATTGGGTCCTGCCTGAGCAGACTCTGGTTCTTTAGTCTTCCTACGAGATGACGAGGGTCTGAGGACCGTCGTTTCCAATAGGAGGCTTCTAAGGCAGTCCTGATGCTACAGCCCAGGACTTATGAGGGCAGGCCCCTCTGGGGAAGAGCGGTGTACACCGCATTACACGGTGCCCGTCTCTCCTCAGTGCCCTCAGGAGATCAGTCTGCTAACCCTGCCAGTGTTCCAGGGCGCAGCGGTCTCCAGCGAGTGCTTCTCTCAGTCCCTTCCGCACAGAAATGTAGCGGAGCTGAGAGGCTCGCCGCCCCCTTTGAGGGTCTCTAGAGCAGCTAGAGCGACCGGCCCCTGCCGGTCCTCCGCTTCAGAGCACCGAGCTAGCAGCTCTAAGTACACCAGAGGCCAGTCTTGAGAGACTGGTTCCCTTAGTAGACTATTCGGCAGCATGGAAACTGCTGCCAAATGTGTCTCAATGGGTCACGCACACTGTAGAACAAGGCTATGTGATGCTCTGCCGCAGCCTTTCGACGGGGTCACTCCCATGCTGGTGGGTCCCGAGCAGGCTCTGGTAATGGAACAAGAAGTGAGCACTCTCCTGAGGAAGGAGACCATCGAGGTGGTCCCTGCTCTAGACAAAGAGTCCGGGTTCTACAGCCGAACTTCATTGTTCTTGGGAAAGTGGTTGCGTCTTTCTTAGATCTAAGCTAACTGAACCGCTCAGTCACACGACTGAAGTTCAGAAAGCTCTCTTCAAGCACGTGTCTCACACCAGATCCGAGGACTGGTGGTCACGAACGATCTAAAAGATGCATACTCCTTCCCCATCACAGGAAGTTCCTGAAATGTGCTTTGGGGGCAAAGCTTATTAATATCGGGTTCTTCCCTTCGTGGCAATATAGGAGCAGCCATCTTGTCGAGGCAGGCATCCAGCTCCGCTGGGGCTGGATGCTATGGTACAATCGTGGCTGAGACTTCATCTGTACGCCTTCCCCCGATCGCTCAGCTCCTGGGAGTTCTAGAGAGAGTGCGCATGGATGGGGTCCTTCTATTGAAAAACCCCGTTCTGTCCGGGCCGAGTATAGTTCTCTGACCCGATTTCTCTCCTCGACGGCTCTCCATGGGGGATTCCAGTCAGGATGGATCTCCTCTCACTGGCAGCGGGCATGATCTTTCACCCCCGCTCGGAGTTGTGGAAGCTGTGGGTGTGGCTCCCGAGGGGGCACAACTCATAGCCTCTGGTCTCTCAACTGAGGTTAATGAGACCATCCTCCAATCTAGAGCTCCCTCAATAAGGAAACTGTACGCCCTGAAGTTGAGACTCAGGGTGCGGAGACCGCCTGCTTGATCCAGTTAACTGTCTGTTTGGTACAGTGCTGGAGTTCTCGCAGGCCCGTTTCTCCGCAGGGTTAGCCCACTCCACCCTGAAGGTCTACGTGGCGGCTATAGCGACCTACCACGCCCCTCTTGGTGGCCTTTCAGTAGGCAAAACTCTCTAGTTACACGTTTCCTCCGGTGGAGGCCAGGGAGCTTATGCTTAGTAGTAGATCCGGATGTTATCCTATGATCTCGAGTCCTCTGATCTCCCCTCGCCTTTGGGAGTCAAGGCTCACTCAATTTAAGGTATGGAGGCCTCCAAGGCCTTCTGGCAGGTGTACCTGTGCAGGACATCTGTGACGCTGGTGGGTGGTCTACGCCCCTAACTTTCCAGGTTCTACGACCTGGCTCGTCTATTCCCTTGCCATAGCTGTGCATTCCACACACTAAACAAGGATTTGCAAGTATGGCGGCGTGGACATCTCGTTCCCCATAGCGTTTACGACGCAGCTCGAGTTCCCGGAGGGGAACGTCCCAGGTTACGTATGTAACCATGGTTCCCCAAGGGAACGAGACGCTGCGTCGCAGGGCCATACCTCTGGCATCCCCACTAGAGCGTTGCTTGATTCCTGGAAGCTGACGCCGGCTGCACGTCACATGCTTTTAAGCATCCTGGTCATGACGTCACCCGCACCTGACGTCTGGCCATCAATTTTGACTGATTACACATATGATTCAGAGCTGGACAACGCTGATGGCGTTCTCCATAGCGTTTACGACGCAGCGTCTCGTTCCCTCGGGGAACCATGGTTAAATACGTAACCTGGGACGATTTTGCATAATAGGTGCCCTTTAGACATTTAGACATTTTTACATTTTATAAAATACTAACATTAAATTGGACAGTTCTGTTGTCACAAAAAAAAGTTACATACCAGTAATTAGATTAGATTCAACTTTGCCATTGTGCAGAGTAAGCGCAGAGCAAATTAAATTCAGTTGGCACCTAACCAGAAGTGCAAACGGCACTACATATATGAAAATAAATATATAAATATGCATATATTTATTTTTTACGGAGTGCAAAGTTGTAGTGTTTTGGTACTGGTACAATGGTGACTGTTTTGTAGTAGGTGAGGACAACAGGCTGGACCAAGTAGAGCTTGAAAATATGTGTGAAGACATCAGCTAGCTGTTCTGTGCAGACCCTGAGCACTCGGCCAGGAAGACCATCAGGAGCAGACACTTTATGTGCATTCACCCTGCTCAGGTAGAAGCACACCTCACTGGTTAAAAAAGAGTGGCAGGTCATCAGGTGGGGGCTCAGCTTTGATGGGTGCTTCTGTGTTTATACGATCAAAGACAGCATAAAAGAGTTTCAGTTCATCTGTGAGGGAGGTATTACTGGTTGGGGGGGCGGGTGTTGTCTGTGAGGACATACATTGGTGTTGAATGTTTTAAAATTTGTCTTCAATGTTCAGTTTGTAGTCAGTAAACATGATCACATTCAGCATTCACCAGAAGTTAGAGACAAAATTTAAATGAAGCTGTATTAAAGGCAAATGATGGTAAATACATTAAAAATTCAGGATAGTTCACCCAAAAATGAAAATTATCCCATGATTTACTCACACGCAAGCCATCCTAGATGTTTATGAAATTCTTCTTTCAGACAAATATAATCAGAATTATATTAAAACACGTCCTGGCTCTTCCAAGCTTTATAACGTGGGGTCGGACTCAAATGA
Source organism: Gymnocypris eckloni scoliostomus (assembly GCA_027564155.1). Lineage (NCBI taxonomy): Eukaryota > Metazoa > Chordata > Actinopteri > Cypriniformes > Cyprinidae > Gymnocypris > Gymnocypris eckloni. Next base: position 8,934,494 of record CM050418.1, on the reverse strand, counting down.
GAATTAAAACAGACTACTGTAACATTACTAGTCATGTAACATGTGAAATGATGTAAGATACTCACTTCAGTGTGTTGAGTTGACAGTGTTTATCCTGCAGTAGAGCAGCGATCTGATTCACTCGTGTGTCTCCTAGTTTACATCCACTCAGTTTCAGCTCTCTCAGGAGTAACGGGTTTTTACCCATAATTCCAGTCACATACTGACAGGCTTCATCTGCAGCAGCACCCAAAAACCTGCAGAAGAGATGATTTTAACTTCATTTCATAAATAAACTTGGTGAAAAACAACATCTGACTCTGAAACACTGTGAAAGTAATGGATTTACAAACTGTATTAATGAAATATTTTGAAATGAATAAATTGCCTGCATATCATTTATTTTGTATTACTTCACGTCTCACCTCAGTGTCTTGAGTTGACAGTTTGGATCCTGTAGTAAATCATTGAGCTCCTTCACTCCTGATCGTCCGGGATCATTTCCTGTGAGATCCAGCTCTATCAGGTGTGAAGGGTTTGATCTCAGAGCTGAAGACAGAGCTTTATAACCTTCTTCAGTGATACTGCAGTCTGAAAGCCTAGAACAGAAATGAAAATGTAGCATTCAACTGATTAATGAGCTATTCTAGAAATTACATTTGCAGTATTAATCCATAAAATTAATTATTTTAGTTTCTTGTCAGTTTACTGTTGAATTTAGTGTACAACTGAAACCAAAAGACCTAGAGACCTTTAATAATTTACACATCAGTTCTCCTGAGATCCTTCAGTTTACAGTTACTGAAAGGGGTCATGAACTGAGAAATTAAATGTCTCTTGATCTTTTGACATGTAACAGGTCAACATACTATAAAAACATCCTGTAAGTTTCAGAACTCAAAACTTTAACCCGGTTTTCATCTCCGTCAACTTTCTACAGTAAAACCTTTATCACAGAGTAACTTCAAACGGTAGTATGTGCTTTTGTAATAACTCGTTTAGACTATTGTAATTCACTTTATTATGCTGTTTCTCAGTCTTCCCTCTTTCATCTACAGCTAGTGCAAAACACAGCTAGACTACTCTCTGGCACCCGCAAGTATGAGCCAGTAACTCCTGTTATATCTGCATTGCACTGGTTACCTATCAAATATAGAATTGATTTAAAATTCTGTTATTTGTTTATAAAGCCCTCAATAATTTGGTCCCTCAGTACCTGACTGACCTGCTCCATCCGTACACCTCTTCTAGAACATTGAGATCCAGTGATCTCTGTCTACTCATCGTGCTAGATCTAGACTTAAAAAACGAGGTGATCGAGCTTTTGTAACTGCAGGTCCCAAACTCTGGAACAATCTACCTCTTCATATTAGATTAGCCCCCTCTATTTCTGCTTTTAAGTCTCCTCTAAAGATATCTATTCTCTCTAGCTTTCAACATAAATAAATTAAATATATTTAAATGTATATAATAAATATATTATGTAGAGTGAAAACAATGCCACAGCCGCTTAACCTACATTGAGAGAAATGAGAAAAGTCACACTTCATTCTGTTTCATTTAAATTAAACACTTTATGTATTCTTGTATGTGAATGTTACTGACCTCAATGTCTCCAGTTTACAGTGTGAATCCTTCAGTACGTCACATAAGTGATTCACTCCTGTGTTTGTTATTTGATTCTCGCTCAGATTCAGTTCTCTCAGGTGTGATGGGTTTGATTTCAGAGCTGAAGTCAGGATGAGACACTGTTTCTCTGTAATACTGCATCCACACAGACTGAAGACAGAAAGAGAAAACACAATGAATCAGACACGTTATGTTCATGTGTGAGTTAAATTATTCACGAGTAAACATCCTGCAGTGCAATAAATACAATGTTGCTAAAACCTGAAAACATAATACAAGTAAACAAAATCATAAAGACATAAAACAGACATACAGACATAAAACTAGGATCTGAGGATGTAATACTCCTCCTGCAATGACTCTCCAAGCCACTAGGGAGCACTGTCTGATCCCTCTTGCAATGACTCTCCAAGCCACTAGGGAGAGCTGTCTGCTCCCTCCTGCAATTACTCTCCCAGCCACTAGGTGGCGCCACCTGCTGTGAACTCTTTACTGCTCATCAAGTTAATGTGTTCCACCTGTATTTTGCCTTATTTAAGTTTGGCAGTTTCATTGAGCTGTGTTCAGTCTTGAGCCTACCCTCTGTGGATTTCCTGAGTTAATCGCTGTTTCTCAGTTGCCATTGTGCTTACTTTGTTTTGTAAAGCTATGACTGCTCCTTTTGTTTGTATTTGAGAACTGACATCAAGTAAAGACTGCCTGCTATTGAGTTATCTGAGCCTCCTAGTTTGCTTTTGCTTCTGCACATGGGTCTTCTACAAACTGTCTTCCCCAGTAGACCAGAGGTAGAAAATTAGCTTTCTCTGACTGGGAGACCCGGGTTCAAACCCACCTCTGACACTTTATGTCAGTCAGTTGTGACAGAGGATACTAGTTACATTTCAAGTCTGGATAATCTTTAGTCAGACCCCCCACCAAAAAGAGATAATGATTTGTAATGTAATTAATATACAGGATCAACTATAGAACCACTTTCAAATAACATTAAACATGTACAAGTTGAATTTAAATTTAACAAATCAAGAAAACTGTTCATAAATCAACATTTCCTTCAAGACATTTTAAGATTGTAGTTTACAGTCAATAAATACAACATTTTGTGATCATATTTTGTTCTTATTGTGATGTATGTCTGAACAGAATAAAATGCATGTCGTGAATTCATATTTGATGAAAAGCTGGATAATTGTTGTTTTCTATTGCTGTGATCTGATGTGACCGACAGGTTTTCCCATCTTCACGTCATCAGACCAGAGAAGAGATGTTTTTGTGAGGGAACGGGACAGTTATTGTCATTAAAGATCACAAGGGTACATTCATTTTGGACAAACTTCTGTATAACTCCTGTATAACTCAAGAGAAAAACATTGTGCAAACTTGACTACAGAATTAATGAAGTAATAATTAAGTGCTTTAGCAATTCAACTGGATTATTAATGGATGTGATGGCAACATATCTGGAGCGGTCGAATGTGGCATCTACCTATACATATCTATGGTACAACCAAACAACTCACTGAGAGAGTAAACTACAGTAATGCAGGGCTGTCAGTCATCAGCTGTGGGCGGAGCCTAAACAATGTGACATCACACTGCTAAGAGAATCCGAACAGCAGATCCAATGAGACTGATTTTGTTTAATGGGGATAAAAAATAAAGAGTTGGAGGATTTTTATCATTGTATGGTGACACTGCCAACACATATTTATGTCCAAACACCATGTAAAAGTGGATTTTGCATAATAGGTGCCATTTAATTAGACATTTTACATTTTATAAAATACTAACATTAAATTGGACAGTTCTGTTGTCACAAAAAAAAGTCACATACCAGTAATTAGATTAGATTCAACTTTGCCATTGTGCAGAGTAAGCACAGAGCAAATTAAATTCAGTTAACACCTAACCAGAAGTGCAAATGGCACTACATATATGAAAATAAATATATAAATATGCATATATCTATTTTTGACGGAGTGCAAAGTTGTAGTGTTTTGGTACTGGTACAATGGTGACTGTTTTGTAGTAGGTGAGGACAACAGGCTGGACCAAGTAGAGCTTGAAAATATGTGTGAAGACATCAGCTAGCTGTTCTGTGCAGACCCTGAGCACTCGGCCAGGAAGACCATCAGGACCAGACACTTTATGTGCATTCACCCTGCTCAGGTAGAAGCACACCTCACTGGTTAAAAAAGAGTGGCAGGTCGTCAGGTGGGGGCTCAGCTTTGATGGATGCTTCTGTGTTTATACCATCAAAGCCAGCATAAAAGAGTTTTAGTTCATCTGTGAGGGAGGTATTACTGGTTTGGGGGTGCTGTCTGTGAGGACATATTGGTGGTCAATGTTTTTAAATTTGTCTTCAATACTCAGTTTGTAGTCAGTAAACAAGATCACATTCAGCATTCACAGCAGAAGTTAGAGACAAAATTTAACTGAAGCTGTATTAAAGGCAAATGATGGTAAATACATTAATAAATTACTGACTATTTCTAATGTGTTCACATAATTTTCTCCAACCCCTGTGCACGAAAATGAAAATTATGCCATGATTTACTCACTCTCAAGCCATCCTAGATGTTTATGAAATTCTTCTTTCAGACAAATATAATCAGAGTTATATTAAAACACGTCCTGGCTCTTCCAAGCTTTATAACGTGGGGTCGGACTCAAATGAGAATTAAAACAGACTACTGTAACATTACTAGTCATGTAACATGTGAAATGATGTAAGATACTCACATCAGTGTGTTGAGTTGACAGTGTTTATCCTGCAGTAGAGCAGCGATCTGATTCACTCGTGTGTCTCCTAGTTCACGTTCACTCAGATCCAGCTCTCTCAGGAGTAACGGGTTTTTACCCATAATTCCAGTCACATACTGACAGGCTTCATCTGCAGCAGGACCCAAAAACCTGCAGAAGAGATGATTTTAACTTCATTTCATAAATAAACTTGGTGAAAAACAACATCTGACTCTGAAACACTGTGAAAGGGATGGATTTACAAACTGTATTAATGAAATATTTTTAAATGAATAAATTGCCTGCATATCATTTATTTTGTATTACTTCACGTCTCACCTCAGTGTCTTGAGTTGACAGTTTGGATCCTGTAGTAAATCATTGAGCTCCTTCACTCCTGATCGTCCGGGATCATTTCCTGTGAGATCCAGCTCTATCAGGTGTGAAGGGTTTGATCTCAGAGCTGAAGACAGAGCTTTATAACCTTCTTCAGTGATACTGCAGTCTGAAAGTCTACAGAAAGACAAAAAAAGCACATTAAACCAAGACTTCATTAGCATTTAATACACCATTAGGATATTAACATTGTCCATCATCTCAATAAAGCAATCTGTTTGTCAATATTATATAAATGTATCTACACCAACACACCGATTTCACATGACTGACTCTTTCCTTGTGACACAGCGCCAGTTTACAGACTTACTGGAGCTTTACATTGATTCATGTTTAGAGTAACCAAATTCAGACCTGAGTATCTGTAGTGTGCACTGTGAATTTCTCAGCAGACTGGAGATTTCTGTCATTCCAGAGTCACCTATTTGATTCCTGCTCAGATCCAGTTCTCTGAGGTTTGAATTAAATGCTGATTCCAAAGCAGCACAACCTTTTTTTGTAATACTGATGCAGTTGAACCTGTAGAAGACAAAATTAACAAATTAAGCTATACATACATTTAGACAAATATTAGCTTTAGCTACTACATTTATCCACGAATTTGAGATTTGCACGATAATAACACTGTGATTTTTTTAATTAGATCATTATAATAATATTTTGTATTTTACAATACAATAGTTAAGCCTAAACCATACTTACAACGCTACGTAGAAAAAGCAGCTTGGAGAAGGATTTCAGTTTTGAAGGATGGGATGATACATTTACTATTATGTAATTTGTATGTCTTCATTTCTTGACTTTCAATTGTTAAGGTCTCAGGCTTTTTTATTTTGGTGGACAACTACACAGTGACCTTTAAGTTATCTTTGTTTAGTTCACAACAGGTTTATAAACACTTTGTTGTACAAATCTGCTGAAATGCTGTAAACATCTGTTAACAACATCTGCCAATTTTTTTTGGAAATTACATGAACTCAAAAAGAGCTCACAATTACTTGCTCACCACCAGTCTTTTTAAATTATTATTTAACAGCCATTCAGAACTTCTACAAGCCAAAACTAAAATATCAGAAATAAATCAAGAATGACCAAAACCACATCTTAGATTAAAATATATTTCATATTAAATTTAATTCTGAATCTTTGAATGCTTTCAGTTTTACGACAGTCAATTTTTGTTTCGAGATGCAAATAAAACAATTCTCCATAACTTATGTACCAGCATTTATTTTGTTTTTATTTCCAAATATAGCTCAGTCCAAAATGAATGTTTAGTGGTAAACATGTTAAAGATTAACAGAGAGGCTGTCAATTGATAAAGTGATTAGCTGTTTCCTCACAAAATCTGCATACTGAACTCCACTGTTATCTTTTAAAAAACAAATCGAGGCCTTGTCTCCGGCAGCTCCAGAGACAAGCGCTGCGACTCAGACACCTCACAGGCGTTACACACCGGATGCGTCATCTGTACTCTATTCTGATGTTCAAGGCGGAAGTAGCTCTTAAGCATGTGGCACTCCAGACTGTATATTTAATTAAATTGCAGCCTTTTGTGATTTGATAAGTGCAAGTCATTTCACAATTTCACGTTTATTTTGATTAATTGTGCAGTCCTGGTGAGAGGTGTAAAATATTTTCTAATTTATGAAACTGTGGTGGGTCACTAGATTCTGGGTAATTAATGGGATACACTTTTAAAATACTTACTTCAGCTTTTCCAGTCTACACTGTACATTTTCAAACAGAGTCAAGATGATCTTCATTCCTGGGTTTCCCAGTTTATTCTCACTCAGATCCAGCTCTGTCAGATTTGAAAGGTTTGAATTTAGAGCTGCAGCCAGAACATGACAACCTCCTTCTGTGATACAGTTGTTACTCATACTGTATAAAGAGAAAACACTTCAGTTTATTCTGAATATTTATCAGTATGTTTTAGCTGACAGTTGACAAATACTGGTGATGATGACAACCACATTAAAAAGTCACATGTTTTTTCAGTCAGAAATCTCTTACACAAGGCACATAAAGAACACCCAGCAGCAAGAATTTAAAAGTGTTCTTCTAACAATGAAAACATTTACATCAGTGTGCTGAGTTGACAGTGTTTATCCTGCAGTAGAGCAGCGATCTGATTCACTCGTGTGTCTCCTAGTTCACGTTCACTCAGATCCAGCTCTCTCAGGAGTAACGGGTTTTTACCCATAATTCCAGTCACATACTGACAGGCTTCATCTGAAGCAGGACCCAAAAACCTGCAGAAGAGATGATTTTAACTTCATTTCATAAATAAACTTGGTGAAAAACAACATCTGACTCTGAAACACTGAGAAAGGGATGGATTTACAAACTGTATTAATGAAATATTTTTAAATGAATAAATTGTCTACATATCATTTATTTTGTATTACTTCACGTCTCACCTCAGTGTCTTGAGTTGACAGTTTGGATCCTGTAGTAAATCATTGAGCTCCTTCACTCCTGATCGTCCGGGATCATTTCCTGTGAGATCCAGCTCTATCAGGTGTGAAGGGTTTGATCTCAGAGCTGAAGACATAGCTTTATAACCATCTTCAGTGATACTGCAGTCTGAAAGCCTAGAACAGAAATTAAAACGTAGCATTCAACTGATTAATCAGCTATTCTAGAAATTATCTTTGCAGTATTAATCCATAAAATGAATTATTTTTGTTTCGAGTCAGTTTACTGTTCAATTTAGTGTACAACTGAATCCAAAAGACCTAGAGACCTTTAATATTTTACACATCAGTTCACCTGAGATCCTTCAGTTTACAGTTACTGAAAGGGGTCATGAACTGAGAAATTAAATTTATCTTGATCTTTTGACATGTAACAGGTCAACATACTATAAAAACATCCTGTAAGTTTCAGAACTCAAAACTTTAACCCGGTTTTCATCTCCGTCAACTTTCTACAGTAAAACCTTTATCACAGAGTAACTTCAAACGGTAGTATGTGCTTTTGTAATAACTCGTTTAGACTATTGTAATTCACTTTATTATGCTGTTTCTCAGTCTTCCCTCTTTCGTCTACAGCTAGTGCAAAACACAGCTGCTAGACTACTCTCTGACACCCGCAAGTATGAGCCAGTAACTCCTGTTTTATCTGCATTGCACTGGTTACCTATCAAATATAGAATTGATATTTGTTATTTGTTTATAAAGCCCTCAATAATTTGGCCCCTCACTCAAAAAAAAAAAGTTGTTGAACGAACTTAAAAAAATTAGAGTAAACTTTTCCACAAAATTTAATTACATTTTCCCACCAAAATCTAATTTGTTTGAAATGAGTTGTTGTAATCTTGTTGTATAAACTTAAATTCCTTCAGTGAAGACTACAAAAAAAATTGGGTCATTCCTACTAGATAAAGTTTTGCCATGCCATGCCTGTGCACAAAACAACAGCAGGGCACAGTAAAATATAAAATATGATAAGCAAATAAAGAAACATACAACAGATAAATTAGGTATATACATACAAAATAGACAATGTAAATAGGCAAATTATATATGTAATAGTTGCAATCCAGCCGCTACATTGTGATTTTAACATCAGTAGCCTACACTCAAAAAAATTATTCATTGGATGAATTGTAATTGAGTTGGGCAAACTCAATTTGATCAAATATAGTTGAAATTAAATTGATACATTGATGAAGTGATGTTTTTATGCTTTCTAAAACATTTAACTGGATAATAAATTGTTTCTACACTCAAAATAAATTATTTGTTGGATTTACTTAACTTTAGGCATTAGCCAATTTGTTAGGCATAGCATATGATGATATTGTTACATCCATGGCATGCCCATAATTGTTTCTTTGTTATTAAAACAACTTTGTGTCATGTTAGCTGGTCTTCAACCCAAGCACATGCTCTACACTTTACCACAATGGTAACCCCCCAAAACACTAACATACCAGAAACTCTTTTAAATACAAACATAAAAGAACATTAAACATTAACAAGTCTCCCAATTGTATCATCTAAATAAAAAATGCCTAAAATAACATTTTATTTCAAGATTTACTCTCCTTATCCAGCCCTGTGCAAAGCATGATGGGAAGGGAAATCCACTTCCTAGTTACACAAGTAAAATCGAACGAAAAATATTCTTGTTGACTCAATAAAAAAAAAAACGTGAAAACCTAATTGTTTTTAAATTACATTGTTTATATTTAATAAAATTAAGTTGGGACCATTTTTACCAAGAGTTATGTTGTATGAGCTCATTTTAATTAATGAAATTGAACAAAGAGCAAAAATCTTTTTTTTGAGTGTACCTGACTGACCTGCTCCATCCGTACACCTCTTCTAGAACATTGAGATCCAGTGATCTCTGTCTACTCATCGTGCTAGATCTAGACTTAAAAAACGAGGTGATCGAGCTTTTGTAACTGCAGGTCCCAAACTCTGGAACAGTCTACCTCTTCGTATTAGATTAGCCCTCCTCTATTTCTGCTTTTAAGTCTGCTCTAAAGATATATATTTTCTCTAGCTTTCAATACCCCTTGGTCACTGGTTTAAAAAGTTGTTTCAGAATCAGAATCAGCTTAATGCCAGGTATGTTTGCACATACGAGGAATTTGTTTTGGAGACAGAAGCTCCACAGTGCAACAGAATGACAGCGTCAGGACAAGACACAGATAATAAAAATAATAATATACAAATATTCAAAAAAACAATGTGCAAAAACGGCACAAACACAATATACAAAATAGACAATTTAGTATGTACAGGTATGTTATGAGCTAATTTTAAATGTAATAAGTACTGCATGTGTTTTAAATAAATACATTTATGATGGTGTTGTGTTTCATGTTTATTGTTTTGTTATCGTTGCGTTTAAAATTTGACAGTTTTATTTTAATAATCTTATTTCTGAACTTTATTCTATTCTGTACAGCACTTTGGTGAACTTCGTTTTTTTTAATGTGCTTTACAAATAAATATTTGATTGTATTAATATGCAAAACTGTTAGCCAATCCTAGCAGTGGGTGTTCTCTTCAGCATCTTGAATGTGCCCTGCCTATAAAAACAGACTGTTTTGCAGAGAAGGTCAAAACCTCGACACAAAATAAACTGTTATATCTAAATTATGATGTTTTTGATGTAAAAATATTGCTAACATTATAGGTGCATCACAGAGAACATTATAAAATAATAAAAATGCAGAATATGACCCCTTTAAGGTTTCAATTATCTAAAACTCAACAGGTGTGAAAGTCTTTCATCTAAATGATCCACAACAAGCCAAACCTCAAAATGGTTGAAAAACAAGAAAATTAAAGTTATGGAATGGCCTAACATAAGTTCACTTGTAAAGCACATTTAAATGCTGTAGTAGGACCTGGAATGTAGAGTTCATGCTGGAATTATAGTCTACAAATTTCACTGAGCTGAAGCAGTTCTGTCCTCAATTCTGTGGCAAATTATCTAGGTCCATGTTAACAGATGGATCTGAATTCTAACCAAACACTAGGGATTGTCACAAAACTTACCTCAGTATCTCTAATTTGCAATTTCTATTCTTCAGTCCAGTGCAGAGCAGCTTCACTCCTGAACCCTGTATATTATTATTATTCATGTTCAGCTCTTTCAGATTGGTATCTGATCCAAGAACTGTAGCCAGAGCCGGACAGCTTTTGTCTGTTAGGCCACAATCATTTAGCCTACAAGAGAAATAAATCAAATCACAGAGTTAGATACATGTAATATATTTGTAAAATACAAAATTTAATTTATACCAATTATTTTTATATGAACAGTAAATATACTGCATATATATTAGAATTGTATTGATTCAAATTTCCTAGATGAAACAAAATAGCATGCTTGAATAAAATAAATTAGAAATTACCTTTGCAGTATTAATCCATAAAATGAATTATTTTTGTTTCATGTCAGTTTACTGTTCAATTTAGTGTACAACTGAATCCAAAAGACCTAGAGACCTTTAATATTTTACTATTAAAATAGTAACTCTATTAGGGGACTTGGGCGGCCATGGCAGATTAGGGGACTCGGGCAGCCACGTACGGATCCGGGGATTCGGGCGGCCATGGCGGATCCCAGGACTCCGTGGCCCATGGCAGATCAAAGGACTCTGTTATTCCCCAAAATAATTTTCTTGGGGAAGTCCACAACCTCTGGGGGTGCTCTGGAGTGGACTCGGTGAGCTCCTGGAACGGAGCGGGCTCTGGAGTGGACTCTGTGAGCTCCTGGAATGGAGCATGCTCTGGAGTGGACTCTGTGAACTCCTGGAACGGAGCAGGCTCTGGAGTGGACTCGGTGAGCTCCTGGAATGGAGCGGGCTCTAGAGTGGACTCTGTGAGCTCCTGGACCGGAGCAGGCTCTGGAGTGGACTCGGTGAGCTCCTGAAACGGAGCGGGCTCTGGAGTGGACTCTGTGAGCTCCTGGAACGGAGCAGGCTCTGGAGTGGACTCTGTGAACTCCTGGAACGGAGCAGGCTCTGGAGTGGACTCGGTGAGCTCCTGGAATGGAGCGGGCTCTAGAGTGGACTCTGTGAGCTCCTGGACCGGAGCAGGCTCTGGAGTGGACTCTGTGAGCTCCTGGACCGGAACGGGCTCTGGAGTGGATTCGGTGAGCTCCTGGACCGAAGTGGGCTCTGGAGTGGACTCGGTGAGCTTACAGAACAGACCGGGCTCTGGAGTGGACTCAGCGAGCTCCTGGAACGGAGCGGGCTCTCTAGGACTGGGAACAGCACTTCTGGCCGTGAATAGAGAACTGGATTCTCCGGGATTGGGAACGGCACTCCTGGCCGTGAGTAGAGGACTGGACTCTCTGGGACTGAAAGCGGCACTCTCTAGGGGGCGCTGGGCAGCGCGGCTTCTTGTGGGCGCTCAGGAAGCGCTGAGTCTCGGGGGCGCTCGGGAAGCGTTGAACTGAACGGAACCAGCGGAGACGAAGGTGAGCTGAACGGGGCCAGCGGAGACGAAGGTGAGCTGGACGGGACCAGCGGAGACGGAGGAGAGCTGGATGGGACCAACTCTCGGGGGCGCTCTGGTGGCACTGACTCTCGGGGTGCTGGCAAGGAGCAGGCACTGGAGGGCGCTGGCGAGGAGTAGGCACTGGAGGGCGCTGGCGAGGAGTAGGCACTGGAGGGCGCTGGCGAGGAGTAGACACTTGAGGGCACTGGCGAGGAGCAGGCACCGGAGGACGCTGTCTGGGAGCGGGCACTGGCGGGCACCTGCGAAGAACAGGCACTGGAGAGCACTTGCGAGGAGTGGAGCTGGCCAACCTAGGGAACTCAAGGGAGAGACGGTTGGATGGGACCAGCAGAGATGGAGAAAGGCTGGACGGAACCAGCGGAGGTGAGGGAGATCCTGGGGTTAGGATGGGCACAGCAAACTCCAATGGCAGCGCCATGACCAGTAGTGCTGACTCTCGGGGGTGCTCAGGAAGCGCTGACTCACGGGGGCGCTCGGGAAGTGCTGAACTGGACGGAACCAGCAGAGACGAAGGTGAGCTGGACGGGCCAGTGGAGACGAAGGTGAGCTGGACGGGGCCAGCGGAGACGAAAGTGAGCTGGACGGGACCAGCGGAGACGAAGGTGAGTCTTCCGAGTCAGGGAGGCAGGGGGAGCCGTTGGAGAGGTATGCGGAGGTTCTCGGCATGGGGTGAGCTGGGAAGGCGCTGCGCGTTACAGCTGGAGCGGGATGACAAGACTCCGGTATAGCTTCGAATTCCTGATCGGAACCGTTTAGAAACAGCACAAGATTGATAAGTTCGATCAGGGGATAACTACCGGTGGGAAGCTCACAGAGGATAGTCTTGTCATTCAACCCCAGATAGAAACACGCACCTAGAGAGGCGTCGCCAGCTCACCCGGTTAGAGAGCTCAAGGAATTCCTCCACATATCTCTCCAACCCCAAACCGTCCTGCCGCAATTCCCACAGCTCGTCCTCAGCTGTTGACATATTTTAGGTCGGTTATTCTGTCACACTCCTCACTGGTATGGAACGAGGATGTTATATCTAAATTATGATGTTTTTGATGTAAAAATCTTGCTAACATTATAGGTGCATCACAGAGAACATTATAAAACAATTTAAAATGCAGAATATGACCTCTTTAAGTGTTTAAATTATCTAAAACTCAACAGGTGTGAAAGTCTATCATCTAAATGATCCACAACAAACCAAAACTCAAAATAGTTGAAAAACAAGAAAATTTAAGTTATGGAATGGCCTAACATAAGTCCACTTGTACAGCACATTGAAATACTGTGGTAGGACCTGTAATGTAGAGTTCATGCTGGAATTATAGTCTACAAATTTCACTGAGCTGAAACAGTTCTGTCCTCAATTCTGTGGCAAATTATCTAGGTCCATGTTAACAGGTGGATCTGAATTCTAACCAAACACTAGGGATTGTCACAAAACTTACCTCAGTATCTCTAGTTTGCAATTTCTATTCTTCAGTCCAGTGCAAAGCAGCTTCACTCCTGAATCCTGTATATTATTATTATTATTCATGTTCAGCTCTTTCAGATTGATATCTGATCCAAGAACTGTAGCCAGAGCCAGACAGCTTTTGTCTGTTAAGCCACAATCATTTAGCCTACAAGAGAAATAAATCAAATCACAGAGTTAGATACATGTAATATATTTGTTAAATACAAAAAATTAATTTATACCAATTATTTGTACATGAACAGCAAATATACTGCATATATATTAGAATTGTATTGATTCAAATTTCCTAGATAATATAAACTAGCATGCTTGAATAAAACTTAAAATATGTAAATGAATAATAGGTTTATATCATTAATGGCAAATAATTATACATTTAAAAGTGCTGCTCTATTATCTTGAGTGTCTTGAGGTGGAGAATATGGAGGTTAATAATTTATGCATTGAGGTTATGCAAGAGTATATCTCCTTCTCAGCAGAAGTTTAAGAAGTTGAACTGCATATTGAAGTAAAAATAACTATGTAACAATATGTTTTATAATAACATGAAGTGCTTCTTCTGCACCTAACTAAACAGCTTGCTTTGCTGAAAATATAAATTTATACATAAAATCTAAGAAAATAGCATTGCACTTCAATTACAAAGGCAACTTTTAAAGAAAAAATTATAATAAAAAAGTTAAACAAAATGTGTTATGATTTAACTCTAAAAAGAGATATACTTATAATTAGTATATGGTTAATAATCACTATAGATCAGGGGTGTCCAAACCAGCTTTGTATAAATGTAGATTAATACAATTTTAAGATGAGAACAAAACATGATCAAATACATTAAATAACTTACAGAGCTCTTTTGGAGGTTTTGATGACTGCTGATAATCTAGTGAGACACTCGTCTGATTTCTTGAATTTCTGAAGCTCAAACTCCTCCAGCTCCTTCTCTGATGTCAACAACACAAAGACCAAAGCAGACCACTGAGCAGGAGAAAGATCAGCAGATGAAAGACTTCCTTTGCTAAGGTGGGTCTGAATGTCTTCCACCAGAGTTAGGTCGTTCAGTTCATTCAGACAGTAGAACAGATTGATGGATCTCTCTGGAGACAGATTATCCTCTAATTTCTGCTTGATGTACTGGACTATTTCCTTTTTGCTCTGGTCATTTCCATTCTTCTGTGTCAACAAACCCTGTAAGAGTCTCTGATTGGACTGGAGAGACAAACCAAGGAGGAATCGAAGAAAAAGATCCAGGTGTCCATTATCACTCTCTAGTGCCTTGTCCACTGCAGTCTTGAGCAAATCAATCATGGTTTCACTTTTGTTTTCCAGTTCTCTAGAGTCTTGATCAAACACATATTTCTTGTTGATGTCTAGAAACAGATGTGCATAAAGGGCTGCAATAAACTCTTGAATGCTCAAGTGAACGAAGCAGTACATGGTACCAAGAACGATCCCAGTTTCCTCCTTAAAGATCTGGGTACACATGCCTGAGTACACTGATGCCTTATAGACGTCAATACCACAGGCTTCCAGATCTGTGTCATAGAAGATCACATTGTTTCTTTCCAGCTGATCAAACGCCAGTTTCCCGAGTGAAAAGATGGCATCTTTATCCCAGGAAACATCTGGTGAGTATTCTCCATCATACTTTCGTCTGCTCTGCTGGATCTGAAATCTGAGAAAGTGTGTGTACATTTGTGTCAGAGTCTTAGGAGTGTCTTCAGTTTTTGACTCCTGCAGTGTTTTGGAGGCATCATCAGCCTGATTATTTTTCTCAACTTTATTTATTTTCTCCTCTAAAATGTTCTGGAGAACAGTGGCTGAAATCCAGCAGAAGACTGGGATGTGGCACATGATGAAGAGACTCTTTGATTGTTTAACATGATCAATGATTTCTTTGGCCTGATTCTCGTCCATTAATCTTTTTCTGAAGTACTCCTCTTTTTGTGCATCATTGAATCCTCGTATCTCTGTCAGCCGGTCGATACAGTCAGGAGGAATCTTACTGGCAGCTGCTGGTCTGGTGGTGATCCAGAGGAGAGCAGAAGGAAGCAGATTTCCCTTGATGAGGTTCGTTAGGAGAACATCCAGTGAAGCTGGTGATGAAACATCAGACCACGTCTCATTATCCTTAAAGTTTAGAGGAAGTCGATAT
Organism: Gymnocypris eckloni scoliostomus; assembly: GCA_027564155.1. Taxonomy (NCBI): domain Eukaryota; kingdom Metazoa; phylum Chordata; class Actinopteri; order Cypriniformes; family Cyprinidae; genus Gymnocypris; species Gymnocypris eckloni. Next base: position 8,919,136 of record CM050418.1, on the reverse strand, counting down.
TCATCCAATCCATCAAGAATGAACAAGACTTTGAATTGATTTCTTCTTGTAAGGTTCAGTCCTTTTGTCTCTGGGAAAAACTGAGTTATAAGGTCCATCAAACTTAGTTTTTCTTGCTCCTTTAAGTTCATCTCTGAATGGAAGAGGAAATATGAAGCTGATATCTTGATTTTCTTTTCCTTCGCCCAATCCAGAACAAACTTCTGCACAGAGACTGATTTTCCGATGCCAGCAACTCCTTTTGTCAGTACAGTCCTGATCCGCTTGTCTTGTTCAGGTGCTTCAAACACATTTTTGCACTCAACCTGTTTCTCCTGTGATTCATGACGTCTGGAAGTAACTTCAATCTGTCTTACCTCATGTTCAGTATTGACCTGTTCACTACAACCCTGAGTGATATAGAGATCTGTGTAGATGTTATTCAGAAGAGTGGAGTCACCTTGCTTTGCAATTCCTTCAGACACACATTGATACTTCTTCTTTAGGCTACATTTTAGCTGATGAATGAAGACCAGCTCATCTAAACAGAAACAAAAATACAGATATGTTTAATCTTATTTTCTCTCCTGCATTAATAAGTGACAATGAAACAGACGATCATGAGTCTCTTACCTTCTAGAGTATCAGCAGCTTCATCTTGCTTCATCTCTCTCAGAAAGAAGAGCGTGAGATCGAGAGCTGCTTCTTTCATGCTGCATTTATTCTCAATAAAGTCCTTCACAAAGTATTGCAAGTCCTCTTTTTGTAATATTTTCTTAAACTTTTCCAGTTCTTTCTTTAGAAATGTGATTATTTTGCTCTCAAGGTCCTACAAAGCAAGAAAAAAATGAATGACAGAAAAAAATTGAGACGATCGTTAATTTGCAGTAAATATTAATACAAACAGGTTTTCATTCTTATTTTGTGGGTTCTTAAGAAAAAAATTTGAAACACAAGTTCTGTAACACTCTTATTTAATAACATATTAGTTTATTTGAATTATTAAATATTCTTTAAAAAGTGTTTTATTACCTGGAAGATCTGCAGGAGACTGTCTGTAAAGTTACTGTGGTTCCTGTGAGTCTGTAAATCTGGATCTAATGTTTCATAATGAAGCCTGATAGTAATAAAATGAATCAAAATACTGCATTTTTAGAAGAAATTACCAAAACATCTTGTAAACATTTTTAGCAAAGAGAAAAACAACACTGTGATAAATTTATGAACTATATGTTTTATGATAATTATTCACTGATAGACTTTCTGACACAGTCTGTGTAAACACAAATAAGAAACACATTAAATACCGTTTGGCTCGTGATGGTTCTCCGCTGAAGTTTGGTACGTCACCCTTTGACCGGTCACTCTTCACAGACACAGAGCTGGACACATGTGATCCTGATCTTACACTAATGACACAAAGAACAAAACACTTCACTACAGGAGCTGCTTCAGTCTCATTTAAAGAGCTTTACTGTTGAGGATGGTAATTAAGCACAGTATAGACTTGCATTTGTCCATCTATGACTATGGATATATGGAAAGACATTCATGATTGGCTGCATGATCTATTTTCATGGTTAATTTATACCTCCTTGTGACTGCTTGTGTTATTGTGTTACTGGAAAGAAGCTCCAGACTGAGTTCAATAAAGAGAAAATCAGTGATTTATTGTTTTATTTCATGAATTTCTATCACAAGCATCTTAGTGGGGAAATAAGCCAACACAATATTATAATGTCAAAGATAATAAATACCTTTCGATAGATGTTTTTATCTCACTGAAGTTCGGCATGTCACCAGGATTTGACCGGTCACTCTTCACAGACACATGTGATCCTGATCTTACACTAATGACACAAAGAGAGAAGAGAAACTTCACTTCATCTGTGTTTTATATTGACACACATTCTCTCTTGTCCTTCACAGAAACGTTTGCAGAGTTTTAAAGATAGCAATCATTCTTGTTTACAGACTTACATTTGTTTAACAATTTCTGTAAAGTACTTAAAACGTGAGACTAAATATATTTGTACAAATATTTCACTGACCTAATTAAATATATATTTTTTGACTAAAACAGAAGAAATGTGAGCACTACACAGTTCTGTTAGCATACTTCAATTAAAGTGACTATATGATGCTATGTTAAAAGTTCATCACTTTGTTTATCGGGTGTAACAATAACAGTAACAATGTCGTTGTAATAATTACCGTATCTGTTTGACCTCGAGTCCAAGTCTGAGCTGAACGTTTCACAGAGATAAGCTTTTATTTTACAACTCTCTTAACTTTCAGATACAAAACTCATAAAGATATCATTTTTCTTCTTCACTGTAATAAGCTTATGTCCTGAAGTGAGTTTACAGTTTATTTAGGTGTAGTTTACAGTTTATTTATGTGTGGTTTACAGTTTATTTATGTGTGGTTTACAGTTTATTTATGTGTAGTTTACAGTTTATTTAGGTGTTGTTTACAGTATTTAGGTGTTGTTTACAGTATTTAGGTGTATATCTGATGTTGTTCACATGAAGCTGGGAGAAAATGCACTGCAGCTCATAAAGCGTACTGTACACAAGATGAACTTTGGGTTTATGCGGCTCAGGAACAGCATTATAAATCAATATTAACCACTGATTCAAACAAATCAGGTTTGCTTTCGCATCCAAACACACAGCGTCTACACAACATGACGACAACACTACAACTCACTGAAGCATCGTCTTCTCTCTGTGTTTACCTTTGGACAGCATTACGCTAATATTTCACATCGTGATGCAGACATTTGTGAGATTAATATCTGGACTTCAGTCAATGCATTTTAGGTATTTCTGGATCAGTGTTGTCTGTTAGACAGAATAAATCACTTTACAGGAGACTATGACCTTTGAACATCTTACACAAACAGATACATTACACACTAAAGGAAAATGAAAACATTAAAAGCATCATATGACCACTTTAAATTAAGAGTGCAGTCATTTATTAGTGTCTGACAATACATTTATGACCTAAAAAACTAAATCACTGATGTGGAATAAGTATCTACACACCCAGTGCTGAAGAGCGACTGTAAATTGGGTTAAGATTGTAAATGATTGATTTTCGATGTGGAATAAGTATCTACACACCCAGTGCTGAAGAGCGACTGTAAATTGGGTTAAGATTGTAAATGATTGATTTTTGATGTGGAATAAGTATCTACACACCCAGTGCTAAAGAGCGACTGTAAATTGGGTTAAGATTGTAAATGATTGATTTTCAGTTCTCAGATATTTATCATCTACTGGCTATTTTTAATATTTTTAATTAGGAAGTTATGAAGCGATGAAGTTCTGTAAAGCATTTGTTAATATAAAACAAAGTTAGTTAAGGTTTTGTTTTTTACAGCAAACATCTGAAACTCCAGCAGTGTTTAAAATGATTCTCTGAAACAGACTCAGTCTTACCTCTGTTTCTCTGAGAGACTCATCTTTCCTCTCTTCTCTGACATACTGCAGCTAAACTGTCATTGATCAGCACTAATGACAACAATCTGCTGTTCAGTACGACCTGGAGATGAATCAATATATAGAGTTAGCAGCAACAGCAACACAAAACACTATATCAAATAAAGAGAGTTACAAACAAATGCACTGCCGTGTAGAATAACCAAATGATCTTAAAGAGAAATACTTTCGATTTCGCTTCACAAAAACAACAGAATACAACAGAAGCGGAAATACGGAGAAACCTTCAGAAACACATTCGTTTACAATAAACCCTTTTTTGAAAACTTACTTGCAGTCTTGTCCACTAAGAAGATGATTTTTAAGTATTTGAAACAAGATTTTTCTGTGCTTTAGGCCTGTAGCTTGTCAGCAATTAATTTTCATATCTCTCAGACGGATTGGATTAAATATATAAATATATATATAGCTGTGCTAAAGTTATACCTATAAAAAAAATTCTAGGACATGGCATGGATCAAATCCAACGAGCAAAGCTTTCTCTGAGATGGGTATAAATGGAGGTGGGAGCTAGATGCAAATGGGTGGGACTTAAGCTGCAACTGGGCTGTACAAACCAACGGAAGATTTAGATTGGTTTGTTTGATACCATGTGGGTTGTTTTATCGGTTCACGCTCTAGTGGCGGTAGTGAGTGAAAGGACATGGCGGCGGTGGCACGGTAGATGAGTGGAAGAGGTAAGCGTGATGTACAATTGTTGTTTGTTTTGTAAAACTAAAAAGTATTACAAGCTGTGAATATTGCATTTTCTTGGTGGATTTTGTACAACGTTTTCTTAGTACCACACACAGCTTACAATCTGTAATGTGCCTGACAATATCTTTTTTTTCTACAAACAACTAATTTGCTCTCCAGGTTATGGATACTGAAGACCATAAGCAGGTAATGTAATTGCATGGCATTATAATTTTGGTAACACTTTCTATGACGCCCATACAATACATTATAAGGGTATTTTAAGGAATTATAATGAATGCATAATGCATTATAAAAAAAACGTATAATTGTCAAGAGTCCAGGCCGGCGTCAGCTGTTCCCAATGTGTGGACTATTTATGCACCTCAGCCCCGTCCCTCTGCCTGCCGAGATTACCTCTACCCGCACTCACATGTGCATGTATGCATGTTCACTGTATTTCCTGTTGTACCGATTACATTCGGTTTCAGTGCACTCGGGACACCAGCACTACGTTGCCCTCTGGGGTGTCCCATGCTGATTATTGTTTTGTTTTGCCTGTTGGCATTTTTGTTCCTTAATTAAAAAGCTTACCTGCATTTGGACCCAGATCTCCTTTCTTTCCACGACTCATCACTTCACTCCACACACCTGTACACCTACTCATCACTTCACTCCACACACCTGTGTATCCACTCATCACTTCACTCCACACACCTGTGTACCCACTCATCACTTCACTCCACACACCTGTGCACCTACTCATCACTTCACTCCACACACCTGTACACCTACTCATCACTTCACTCCACACACCTGTGTATCCACTCATCACTTCACTCCACACACCTGTACATCTACTCATCACTTCACTCCACACACCTGTGCACCTACTCATCACTTCACTCCACACACCTGTGTACCCACTCATCACTTCACTCCACACACCTGTGCACCTATTCATCACTTCACTCCACATAACTGTACACCTACTCATCACTTCACTCCACACACCTGTGCACCCACTCATCGCTTCACTCCAAACACCTGTGTATCCACTCATCACTTCACTCCACACACCTGTACACCTACTCATCACTTCACTCCACACACCTGTGCACCTACTCATCACTTCACTCCACACACCTGTGCACCTACTCATCACTTCACTCCACACACAGTGCACCCACTCATCACTTCACTCCACACACCTGTGTATCCACTCATCACTTCACTCCACACACCTGTACACCTACTCATCACTTCACTCCACACACCTGTGTATCCACTCATCACTTCACTCCACACACCTGTGCACCCACTCATCACTTCACTCCACACACAGTGCACCCACTCATCACTTCACTCCACACACCTGTGTATCCACTCATCACTTCACTCCACACACCTGTGTATCCACTCATCACTTCACTCCACACACCTGTGTATCCACTCATCACTTCACTCAACACACCTGTGCACCTACTCATCACTTCACTCCACACACCTGTACACCTACTCATCACTTCACTCCACACACCTGTGTATCCACTCATCACTTCACTCCACACACCTGTGTATCCACTCATCACTTCACTCCACACACCTGTACACCCACTCATCACTTCACTCCACACACCTGTACACCTACTCATCACTTCACTCCACACACCTGTACACCTACTCATCACTTCACTCCACACACCTGTGCACCCACTCATCACTTCACTCCACACACCTGTGCACCCACTCATCACTTCACTCCACACACCTGTGTATCCACTCATCACTTCACTCCACACACCTGTGCACCCACTCATCACTTCACTCCACACACCTGTGCACCTACTCATCACTCTCAGCTGTTCCCAATGTGTGGACTATTTATGCACCTCAGCCCCGTCCCTCTGCCTGCCGAGATTACCTCTACCCGCACTCACATGTGCATGTATGTATGTTCACTGTGTTTCCTGTTGTACCGATTACATTCGGTTTCGTGCACTCGGGACACCAGCACTACGTTGCCGTCCGGGGTGTCCCATGCTGATTATTGTTTTGTTTTTGCCTGTTGGCATTTTTGTTCCTTAATTAAAAATCTTACCTGCATTTGGACCCAGATCTCCTTTTTTTCCACGGGCTTCCACGCTGCGTTGTGAAAATAATATTTAATCTTATGAATATTCATAAGAATAGTTTTAATGTATTATAATATTTACTGGTTATAGATTTTAAGAGTATGATTATTTTATAACACACAGTGAACACCTTGCATCCACTTAAATTACAATGGATCATATTTATCATAGTTATAATGTATTATAAGTCTCATATCTTGCCACTTTTCTTATGCTACTTTACTTAAAGCCATCAATGACCACTTATAAATATAGTAATAATAATAGTCATATTTTTTAAACAGCCATAAGATCAGATATCAGATCAGATTGCTTTGAACAATTTTTATTTTAATATTTTTAAATAATGTTTGATTATTTTGATGGTACCCTTTAGACAGCTGTTGTTAAGTAACTCATGCAACTTCATGTCAACTAGCAGTCATTGGAGTATTAGTAGTATGTCTGCTAAATATATGCTTACACAAAGGTACATTTTCAAAAGCACTAGAACACATCTCCTAATCAACAATGTAATATAACATTTTTTTTTATTTAATACTAATAATAATCAGTTTTGTGTAAATTAATGGTGAATAAATTAGCGTTTTGTCTAGTGGTTTTTAAAAGGAATACTTCATTTAAAAATAGTTATAAAGTATAATTTACTTGGCGTAATATCATCCCTTGAAATTTCTGGACACCATTTACTTGCATAGTTTAAGACCCACAGAGCTGAGAAATTATTCTTGAAATGTTTGTACACGTGCAACAAGAGAAAGTCATGCATATCTTGGATGGTATGGGGAGAATGTTTTAAACATGGGTTAACCCTAATGCTCATTGTGCTTCTTGTGTACCCACCACAGGTTATGTTGGGAAGGGCAAGCGAGGCAAGGGATCACGTACAAATCCATAAACTAAACTGAATGACATCACAAAGATATACAAACAATCGTACATAAGGAAAGCATCTAAATACATGGATTTTCTTTAAATGTCTCTGTATAATATTTTAGGAATCTTAGGTTTTTTTATTCTTTATAAGATGAAGAGATTTTAGAAGTGAGTTTAATTCAATTTTCAAAAGGAGATAGGATGGGTGACTATTTGCAAATTTTTGTTTGTGAATGAAAAATGTACCATATAAAATAAAAAAAGTTTATAGTTTATTTTTAGTATTATCATAATACAAAATAATGTCTTTTAAACTAAAAGAATGTACGACATTGGCAGAATCAAATATATGAGAACCTAGGTCAGACCAAAATTGCTTGGATAAAGGGACTTCAAAAAACAGATGTTCTAATGACTCCTCTGCTTGTTTGCTAAAGGAACATGAGCTGTCAATGTCCACATATTTAGAAACATTCAAATTAACAGGATATATTTTATGAAAAATTTTAAAATGTGTTTCCTTTGCCTTATTAGAAATACAATATTTTCCAGGTAAGAGCCAGGATCTTTTCCAGTCTATATCATCGACCAAGGACCTTCAGTAGAACTTTCCTCTTGGAGAAATGTTCTATTTAAATTGAAAAATTTGGCGCACATGCCTATTATTACATGTCTTATCTAACAGATCAACACCTTCCAAAAGCAAAGTAGACGAGTAACAACTGAAGTCCTTGGATTAAATAAAGAGTGACATTTAACAAGGTAAATTAATCCAGGTGAAATAGCTTTAATCACTTTATTAAATTATTTTGGAGGAGTCGGGAAACTATGGTAGCTCATAAATTGCTCATAAGAGAGAATATTTCCTGAGTCATCAAATAAGCAAAGGATACAGTTAATATTATTTTGAAACCACCTGGGAAAAATAATGATTTATTTCTGATGGTAATATCCCTGTTATTCCATAAACATGTTCTATGGGGTGAAAAACTGTGAACATAGCAAAGTTTCCAAGCAAGGAGACACTGCTGATGAAATTTGGACAAAGCTATAGGTAGCTTAGAGGGCAGATAGTTACATTTCAAAATGAAAGACTACCAATTTTATCAAAAATATGGCTGGGGATAAAATACCAAATGGATTTAGGATTAGCTAGACATCTTTTAAGCCAATTAATTTAAAAAATATTTGTTGTCAGAAAAATCTAAAAGATCAATACCTCCATCTGCTCTACTATTGGAAAGCACTTCCTTTTTAATTTATGAGCTTTATTTTTCCAAACAATTTTTAAGAAAATATTGTTCATTTATTCGGCTACTTTATTCTCAACAAATAAGGATAGAGATGGATATACAAAATGAGAAAGGCCCTCAGCCTTGGACAATATAACTCTACCATATAAAGATAGGTCCCGTTGTAGCCAGGAATTAAGAATATTTTTGGATTTGACGATCCTGGACGAAAAATTCAAGTGCTGTCTAGCTAGAAGATTTTTGGTGATATAAATGCCAAAATATTTAACTGTGGATTTAATTGGAACATTTTCTATGGAGTCATTATTCAAATCATGAACAGGCATTATCTCACATTTTGAGACATTCAGTTTTAGACCAGAAGCACAAGAACAATTGTATATTAAGTCTAGAGCCTTTGACACTTGCGATTCATCCTTTAGAAACAATGTGGTGTCGTCCGCCAATTGTGAAATCTTCATTTCCCTCCCTAAAACAGAAATTCCTTCTAATTCTTGATAATATACAGTTAAGAGTGTAATGAGGTGCCAATTATCAATTGAAAGAATATCTTTGTTAGCTTTAGGGATAAGAGAAATAATCCCTTGTTTCATGGTCACTGTCGTCTCTCTTTGAATAATGCATTCTTTATACATTTTTACTAAAGGGCTTTTAATAGTATCCCAAAAGTGAGTGTAAAATTCAACAGAAAGGCCGTCAATGCCTGGAGATTTTCCTTTTTTCATCGATTGAAGTGCCTTCCATACTTCTTTGCATTTTAACCCAGACTCACGATATGATTTATAATCCTCATCAATAGCAGGGATACAACACTGTATTTTATCAAGAAAGCTATCACAGATATTAGTATCAAATTTAGAAGAGTAAAGGTTACTAACGAAATTAGAAATCTGAACTATATCCTTACAAACTGCTCCATCAATATTAAGAGCTGAGAGAGATTTTCTCTTTTCAAGTGCAAAGAAATAGCTAGAGTTCCTTTCGCCTTCTTCTAGCCATTTGGCTCTGGATCTAATAAATGCTCCTTTGGCTAAATCTAAATAAAGTTCATTAATTTGAAAATGTATCTTATTCAACTCTAATTTTTAGCAAAATTTATTCAGTTTGAAGCCAAAATACCATAAAACAACAAACAAAAATAATGTTAAAATAGTTACTGACATAGACAGGTGGCCAGGTGTGAGGTTACATTTAGTTTATTAGGCATTTAAAAGCTTTATCGATAAATGTAATTATGGAAAGCCCCAAAAGCAATCATAATATTTCACGTAACTAAAATTCTGAAATTATTCATTCATGATGCAGGAAAAAAATCTGCATACAACAAACGTGGACAATAACAGTTTAATACTTGAAGCAAATATAAAGTAAAAGACAGATCTCTCTCTTTATTGAGTAACAAGATATAAAACATCTCAAGTGAATAAAAGTGAAGATGCATCAGATGCAAACCTACATGACAGAATATCTTACACCTCCATTTTGCACACTGAACAAAATTATAAACACAACACTTTTGTTTTTGCCCCCCTTTTTCATGAGCTGAACTCAAATATCTAAGAATTTTTCTATGAACACAAAAGGCCTATTTCTCTATAATATTGTTCACAAATCTGTCTAAATCTGTGTTAGTGAGCACTTCTCCTTTGCCGAGATAATCCATCCACCTCACAGGTGTAGCATATCAAGATGCTGATTAGACAGCATGATTATTAATTTTGTTCAGTATAAAATACACCCTAAGTGGAAGAATATCTATTTTTTTTTTAAAACAACAGTGAAGATGAAATTAAAAACAAATCAGCCTCTTTTTCAACTTAATGAACATGACCATTTTTAACCCATAAAAAGCTTCTACAAAAATGCATAAGAACATAAAATGAAACTCATAATGAAGCATAATAATATAATTAATATCATAAAGCAAAGTTTTATACTTAGACTAATTTAGATGATGTTTCTCATGACAGATTAATATGGAAGAGATGCGGTGTAGCACCTGAAAGCACAGGACCTGAAGATAAACTACTTAATATGAGCATTTATTTTATGACTCCGTAGAGAAGATGATTGAGTGAAACTCTTCCCGCATGCAGTGCAGTGATACGGTTTCTCTCCAGTGTGAATCCTCTCGTGGGATTTCAGATGTCCTGAATGACTGAATCTCTTGTCGCAGTGTGAACACTTGTAAGGTTTCTCTCCAGTGTGGATCCTCTGGTGCCGTTTCAATTCTCCATCTGTAATAAAAGTCTTCTCACACTCAAAGCACATATATTCTCTCACACCAGTGTGTATCTTCTGATGTACTTTTAAACTCTGTATATGTGAAAAACTCTTTCCACACAAAGAACATGAATGTGGTTTCTCCTTCAAATGAACTTTCAGGTGACTCTTCAGGCTTGAAGTCCTCAAAAATGTTTTTCCACATTGATCACATTCATGCGGTTTCTCTCCAGAGTGGATCTTCATGTGTCTCTGAAGGTTTGATGAGTTTGTGAAACTCTTCCCACACTGATCACATGTGAACGGTTTCTCTCCAGTGTGGATCCTCATGTGAACATTGAGATTGCGTTTGTTTGTGAAACTCTGTCCACACTGAGTGCAGGTGAAACTTTTCTTGTCTCTTCTTTTCTGTAAATAAATACTTTGAGTCTGTGAGTGAGTTGTTTCTCCAGTTTTGACATGATGTTGTTTCTCCTCCATTAGACCTGAAATTAAAGTTAAAAGGGTAAAAATATAATTAAATCATGTGAAGTGAAAGCAGACAACAGCTACACCAAATTATGATCATTTCTACACATTTTTACAAAATAAGGTATAATTATCTATATAAGAAAATACAGTTACATCCAGGATTTCTGTAGTTTGAACTATTTGATGCTTAATCAAATCCACAATTATAATATTATAAATATAATTATTATTTTCTAAAAAATAAAACCGGCCAATATTTTTAACTCAACACAATTTCCTTTTATTTCTTCCTTTTTAAAGCATTTTCTTTTTAATGGCAACATCCAGGAAGTGACATCATTTGAACATTTGAGTTTCAGTCTCTATTTTGTATCCTGGAGACAGAAAGTCTCCCCTATATTATTTATTGTTTTAATTTTCCACTTCATTTTTTACAACTCTTCAGGTATTTTTCTACACATATAATTTAGGATGGATAGTATGCACATTGAGACGTAGGCAAAGTCTTCACGATTCACAGGTTTTCGATTCAAGAGCGATTTTTGCAAATTCAGAAGGATTCAATTCGATTCACAATAAAATTTGATTTGATTGGATTAACGATTCTGCGTTCTTTAAGTGCATTCACAGGATTCATTAAATGCTTAGTCAGAGAGCAAATTACACAACAGCTTTTATGATTACCGTAGATTAGAGAAAAAAAAATGTTAGATGCTAGTTTCATGATGCTATGGCGTGACATGGCATATGTAGAAATGTATGTAAACCAAGATTAAAAAAGAGCTTTAAAAGTATTATGTATAGGCTAACATTTTGTCACACCAGGGGCATAGCCATCATTTCAGAAGTGACAGAAAAGTCAAATACAATAATTTTATGTACGTACGTATTATTATATTTTTTTACAAGCAATTATTTTCCTATCACTTACTTTGAATTTGCTATTAGAAATCACATACACTGCTGGACAATAATCAATCATTTCTAATCTATAATTTTTCCTAATTAAATGCTTTGATTGTTTTATACTACAAACAATTATTTACATTTTCTGCACAGAATAAGGTAGAAAACATACTTTATAGTTTCTGTACTGTAATAATGTATATGTCAATTAGCACTGCATCATTCATAAATTGTATTTATTGTCTTAATGTTTCATCAGTTCATTCTGCTTTTTATTCAGCTCAGCTGCAGATATAGTCTGGCCTGTTCTTTGAGCCAGAGATCACTTCTCTTTCAGTGTGAAAACTTCTTTATCTCATTTTCATAAAATAAAATGCTATAGTATGTAACTTTTCCTCTCCATCGATGAATGATGATTCTGAAAGAAAAAGTGCTGATGTCTGTTTGCTATGACAACAAACGCTACTTTCAAGCATCTGATTATTAGATAAACCTCGCGCTCTTATTTCAAGGTTGTTGTTAATGCTGTGGTTATTTGAACAGTTTTCTTCGTACATTCGGTTAAACGACATTGTTAAAACACATTTATCATTCAATGGAATTGTGCGTATGCTTTACACACTTACATTTTTGCTCCGTCCATGCAATAAATGCACAGCCTTCGACTGCTCAGGTAATGTCGTCGGTATGACCGAGAGCCATTGAAAAACTACAGAAAAGTAAAACTACATCACTATAGCATTACTGGCCACGAGTACTAAGAGCTCACACATCAGCTGCACAACAAATGTATCAGTGAGACGAGCGCAATCCTGTGAGAGACGGTTAATAGTGGAGCGCGTGAAGGAGAGATGTGAGGCACGAACACTGTTCAAGGTCTCCATTCATTCGTGTTTGTAGTAATTTAATGTGTATATATTTTGAAAGCATTGAATCGCTATAGAAATCACGATTCATTTGATTCTTAGCATTTTAAATTGATTACTGTCCGAAATCGACCATTCAAAAATCCATGTTTCGAGATCGATGCATATGCATCGTCAGGGTTTGTAATCGATGCATCGAGAAAATGAGTGAATCGTTACACCCCTACTGTAAAGTCACTGGGTCCGTCAGACTGAAAAATATATTTTAGCGGTAATCTGACCAAAAATATTTAAGACCCATTGAATCTGAATTTAAGACTTTTAAGGCCTTTTATTAGGAAAACGTTATTTAAGACTTTTTAAGGACCCGATGAAACCCTGTTTTCTACTAATTCACATATTAAGCATTTATGTTTACCTGCTGGCGGTGTTCCTGTGGCTCAGTGGTAGAGTATTGCGTTAGCAGCACAAAAGATTGTGGGTTCAATTCCCAGGGAACATGCATAACCTGAATGTACTGTAAGTTACTTTGGATAAAAGCGTCTGCTAAATGCATAAATGTAAATGTATAACCTGCATTCATGTTTCTGTCACTATAGCAAATTCCTCGTATGTGTAAACATACCTGACAATAAAGCTTATTCTCATTCTCTCTATTTATAGTAAAATATATTAATAAAAATAATATTAACATTTTAAGAATAAAATCAAAAGAATAAACAGAAGTACAGTTATGTAACCAAAAAAATTAACTGTTTCCATAATTCCTTCCATTTGTGTTTAAAGTTTTGTTCATTGGTTTTTACTTTTGTTTTGGTTTACATTAAACAGTTTAACACAGACTAATGAAATAAATGCTTGTTAGGACATCTGTATCTTGTAGATATCACAATAGTGACTGCATAGTTTAAGTCTGATGATAAGAATTAAATTTACTTTAACTGGCAATTTACAGGAGATCTGCATAATGAATGAGGTGAAAACAGGATCTATTATCATGAAATAAAGAGTATTTTCAGCAGCTGATAATATTGATGAGCCCCAGACTATAAACACTAATTAAACAAGACATTCGGGATCAGCAGCAGATCATCTCTCTTTGTTATAATTATAATATTTAGAGTGCTTTTTATTAGAAATACAGCTCTATTGAAAAAACATACTTCTCACACGACATGACTGACACACTTATCTTTATAGTTTCTGTTTCCAGTCCAGTAACTAAAACTATTTTTTTCTATTTTGCAAACATAAATGTATAAAAAGAAAAAGCACTAAATAACATTAAAATCTCATCAGCAAATCTTGAGATTGATTTCTATTAATTTCCCTCAGATTCATACTTTAGCTTTTGACTCCAAACACTGAAGCAATCATACACACGAATGTACAGAAAACAAACACTGGAAGAAAATGAAAAAAAAGCCCATGAATTTAAATAAAAAAAGTATTATTTTGGTGTTTTAGCCGTTGATGAAAAAAATCCATGCAACATTAGCACGTTTCCATTAGCAAAGCACTAACGCACAACAGTTGATATAACTGTCGTCACACATGCAACACATCTAACACAGAGTATATTTGTAGCTTAATATACTCATTACCTAACTGTTACAATCATAGAAATAACTTGAATTACTTTCATTACACTTTAAAAACCAATATACAGTAGGGAGCAAAAAGACACGCTTACCCATTGTTGACTAACCACGGGAGAAGCCCCAGAATGCACCTTGGATGATGGGGCGGGGCGACACATTAAGCTCCGCCCAGCCCCAATTTCATTGGTTCATATTAAACAAAACAGAGCTTATTGGTGGGCATTCTTTTATGCTGTACTACTAGGGCTGTAACGATACACCAAACCCACGATTCGGTTCGTATCACGATCTTTGACCCACGATTCGGTTCGTATCACGATTTTTTCGTGGGGGGGTGGGAGAAAAAAAAAGAGAGATTTTTAAAACAATATTTTTTATTAAATAACATTTGAAAAATCTTTATAAACTGAACACCAAAGAACAAGATTAACTATGCAAATTATTAACAATATAAATAGTAGGGATGTGCATTTTAAGCAAAAGTAATATTCGATAATCGCTGGGTATTATTTGATTACTATTCAAAAATCGCACCCCTCGCGTGCATGTACCCACCCACCCACGCACACACACATACACAGAGAGAGAGAAGGAGAGAAACTATTCAGGCTTTTAATCTGTAAGATAACAGTTTTATTAATTAGAGAATAGTCTATCTTAACCTGAGACAATTAATGGTCATAACTTATGATTGCTGAAACATATTAATATAACATAACCGAATGAGGCATTTATTAACAGAACAGTCCGTCGATTATCAACTGCTCATAAGGTTAGGACATTTATATTTTAAAAATGAGCATGGACATTCATAAAAAAGAGTAACTGTTTGATTAATTAATTAATGAATATTAGGCTTAAAACATATTACGCTAAACAGAATATCATTCTTAAAACATTACGTGCTAAAACATATTTTGAACAGCCTGAATGACGGCACTTATTATGTGAACATTAATTTTATCGTCTGTCATAACAATAACCTATTTCATATAGGTTATTGATGAGCAAATCATTTATTTGAATTAGCGAGAGTTAGAGAGAGAGGTATGAAAGTTGCGCGTACATGTGCACCTGCATCTGCGTGTCTCTCTCTACAAGCAATGAGGCTTAGTTACTTTAAAAAACGATTTTACCTCCTCATTGCAGAGAAATATAATGTTGCGAGTCAGTAGCCTATCGAAGCTATTTTACTAAGAAAAAGTTCTGCTAGTTTGTGCGCTGCGATCTCTGATATCTGTGCAATAATGTGTGCTGCGTGCGTCTATGAAAGCAGCGAGCCTGCATATAGTTTTGGTTTAGCTACAAACTCCAGCCCGAAGCTATCCATTAAATATTAACGCGCCCGAAACCCGAAGGGAAGCAGACCTCTCTTGTGAACAGCCTGAATGGCGGCGCTTTTATTATGTGAACATTATTTTAACGCCTGTCTACTACTTATTTCATATATTAAGCGAACATGTTCACATGCTCGGGAAGAAGACGGAGTGCAATCTGTTCACAATTAGTCCGGGAACTTTTAATTGAACTAGGGAATGAATATAGATCCCTGCAGTTTATCAGAATTCGCCGCCCGAGTCCGACCAGAGCCCGTGTCTTTCTCTATCTCTCCCCAACATTATAAATCTGCTTTTGCGGCCATTAAAATAGTTCCGTTTGGTTTTTAAAAGCAAAGTGGTCATTAATTCGTTTAGTTTCTTTATTAATTTAATTCAGAAATATGATTGGAGCACGCACGCGATGTCCTTGAGGGGAAAATCTGTGTGCAACTAGCTCAACTTTTGCAGGCAGCCGTCACATGATTGGAAAGGTAGTCACGGGGTGTGTCGCGATTCTCCCTTATCACACCGCGACACAGGATCGTGGATCTGAGTGTCGCGATTTCGGTTTCATATCGCGTATCGTTACAGCCCTATGTACTACAGAAATATTATGTGGTAACAACATATATTTTAATTCGAACCAATTAGCAAATGTGTTTTTTTTTTACTTATGAGAATTAGTTAGGTTAAGTTCCTATCAAACGCTTTGTGGCGGTATCTCTGAGTACTTTGGGCAGAACAGAGCTGTGTAATGTTTTTTTAATTTTTTTTATTGAGTACAAAATCTGAGTAGCCTACAACAAAATGGCCTTAATTAGTATACAAAAAGCATGATCTGGTAAATAAGGCTCAACACAGTAATACCATATTAATTCCAGACAAATGGTATTTATTAATTAATTAATAAAAATATACAAATAAAAAAAATTACATTATGATAATAAAAAAGAAAAATTACAACAAATTATTTAAAACAAACAAATTAAAAAGTTTTACTAAGGGCATCTGAAAAGTATTTAAAATCATTTTAAACAAGGGAGGAGATTTAAAATATAGACATTTATGTATAAAGAATTTAGCTAATAATATAATATTAATCAAGTCATAGAAAACAGAGCACTCTTTGGTTATTCTGTACATTACATCTTGTAAGGTTCGAGTGAAACGATCAGCAACCACACGCTTCTCTATCATCCAGTCCTGCAATGCTCTCTAAAAACACTGAGACAAACTACATGTACAAATATATGTTCTGTATCTTCAAATCAATGTTTGCATAGATAACAAGGCACATTTTCAAAATTACATTTTGAGTGCAGAAATGTATTGGAGGGATATATATCATTTAATATTTTAAACTGCATTTCTTTTACCTTGGGGAGAATAGGACATTTTAGATAGGCTGTTCTGAAATATTCAACAATGTTTTTATCAAATGTGTGATCGAATTTATTTCTTAATTACTGGATGAAACATTGTCTTATATATTTGTTAGTGCAGATTTTATTCTCTATTTCAATATCACCAACATATAACAAAGGAAGGACAGCAGTCATTTTGGAGTAGGAAAGGGAACATCTCATTAACATTTTCATATCCGAAAGAATATTTTCATTGCATTAATAACAGTGAAGAATTGCTTTGGATGACAGGCAAATCCGTGTTTTAGAGTGAATGAATTGTAGTCTAACATATTACCACTCTCATCCACTAGATCCAAGACAGCTGCGTAATATACATACAATATACAAATACATAAAGTAATGACCAATAAACAGATAATGTCAAATTAAACAAATTACAAACACAAACGTATAGACATTAATAATAAAATAAAAATTGTTACAAAAAATAAACATTGAACTGAATGACATTACAAGGATATACAAACAATCATACATAAGGAAAGCATCTAAATACATGGATTTTCTTTAAATGTCTCTGTATAATATTTTAGGAATCTTAAGTTTTTTTTATTCTTTATAAGATGAAGTGAGTTTAATTCAATTTTAAAAAGGAGATAGGATGGGTGACTATTTGCAAATTTTTGTTTGTGAATGAATAATGTACCATATAAAATAATAATTTGTATAGTATGTTCAAGGGGTTTATTTTTAGTATTATCATAATAAAAAATAATGTCTTTTAAACTAAAAGAATGTACGTCATTGGCAGAATCAAATATATGAGAACCTAGGTCAGATCAAAATTGCTTGGATAAAGGGCCTTCAGAAAACAGATGTTCTAATGACTCCTCTGCTTGTTTGCAAAAGGAACATGAGCTGTCAATTTCCACATATTTAGAAACATTCAAATCAACAGGATATATTTTATGTACAATTTTAAATGGGTTTCCTTTGCCTTATTAGAAATACAATATTTTCCAGGTAAGAGCCAGGATCTTTTCCAGTCTATATCATCGATCAAGGACCTCCAGTAGAACTTTCCTCTTGGATACATTTTCTTTTTAAATAAAAAAATTTGCCGCACATGCCTATTATTACATTTCTTATCTAACAGATCAACACCTTCCAAAAGCAAAGTAGACGAGTAACAACTGAACTCCTTGGATTAAATAAAGAGTGACATTTAACAAGGTGAATTAATCCAGGTGAAATAGCTTTAATCACTTTATTAAATTATTTTGGAGGAGTCGGGAAACTATGGTAGCTCATAAATTGCTCATAAGAGAGAATATTTCCTGAGTCATCAAATAAGCAAAGGATACAGTTAATATTATTTTGAAACCACCTGGGGTAAAATAATGATTTATTTATGATGGTAATATCCCTGTTATTCCATAAACATGTTCTATGGGGTGAAAAACTGTGAACATAGCAAAGTTTCCAAGCAAGGAGACACTGCTGATGAAATTTGGACAAAGCTATAGGTAGCTTAGAGGGTAGATAGTTACATTTCAAAATGAAGGAAAGACTACCAATTTTATCAAAAATATGGCTGGGGATAAAATACCAAATGGATTTAGGATTAGCTAGACATCTTTTAAGACAATTAATTTTAAAAATATTTGTTGTCAGAAAAATCTAAAAGATCAATACCTCCATCTGCTCTACTATTGGAAAGCACTTCCTTTTTTAATTTATGAGCTTTATTTTTCCAAACAAATTTTAAGAAAATATTGTTCATTTCTTTGCCTACTTTATTCTCAACAAATAAGGATAGAGATGGATATACAAAATGAGAAAGACCCTCAGCCTTGGACAATATAACTCTACCATATAAAGATAGGTCCCGTTGTAGCCAGGAATTAAGAATATTTTTGGATTTGACGATCCTGGACGAAAAATTCAAGTGCTGTCTAGCTAGAAGATTTTTCCCCAGGTGGTTTTCTGTACTGTAATAATTGATATGTTGTAATTTTACCTTTACGGTACCCTACCAATGCAGAATATGTGCAGGTTTTCTTCATGGGAAATATTACTTTCCTTAAGAATCTAGAAGGAAATGGCTATGTAAGTTGTTTTACTGACTTTACCTCATGTGAAAAGTGTAAGATAACTCAGAAGCTCTAATGATCAGCATTCAAGAGTTTATTGCCTCTAATGATCAGAAGTTTGTCATTTCTGTGTGTATAGATTTTTAAAATTGGAGGTTTTTCTTTTAATCTGATCTGTTTCTACCCTCTATGTTTGCAGTTATGGTACCAGTTCCTCAAACACAAATTCAGAGCAAGGAGAATAATGCTGTCTGAAGAAACTCCAGGATCCTATCCCAGATCTATGTTAGGGGTAAGTGTATACATTAACACATAGCTTCTCTAACCTGTCCTGAAGCCCCACTCTTTCACTCCAAGACCAATAACTAATAACTATATTACAGGTATGTAACGATATACAAATCTCACGATACAATGATAATTAGATATGAAGTCCCTGATAAGACATTTACTGTGATGATAAAAAAATAACAAATGAAGACTTGGAGTTTTTTTATTTTTACATTTTAAAGTTCAACTCTTCTATCTAATGCACTTTAAGAGGTCAAAATTATGAGCTCCAAACCATGTTCTTAACTAAGAAAAGAAACAAGTCAGAAAAAAATTAAGCCATATTGTGCTTTTGGTTTTAGTTTGTTTGACAGACACATTTTCCCCAATTTTGTATGTTAGAATAAGGACTTAAAATATATATAAAAAATCTACACTTTTTGCCCAGAAGACCTCTCTTTTTATATTGTCATGTGACCACTACAATATTGAGTTTTGCTATCGTAATACCACGATATTGATCATTACATTACATCCCTTACTATATTAGCATCCACAAAAGAGATGATAAAGTTCGGTTTATTCTGAGTGGTTACACATAACACACTAACACATTTCTGTTATTCAAATATGTTAAAGGATTTTAATCCTGCATTCATTTGGGCAACCGAAACGGGGAACGTTTCCCATAACACCCGATGTACTTGTAATATTGTCAAAATTGCTATATAAACAATGGGGACTTGACTTGCTGCAGTTTAATTTCTAGACCTCTTTATTTCTGATTCTGATTAAATGTATTTCCTTGATGTGAATGTGCCTTTACTGATTTTTTTTCAAAACGGTCATCAAAGCTTTAAGTTCAAATCAGATTATTATTCTTTTTTTACTTTGAACTAATTTGTTTATTTGGCTGCAGTAGGAACTTGTTGCTATTGAAGATACAACCTCCTGTAAATATAGTTTATATTATATTATATTAAATATAGTTTATATTAGTTTACAGTTTATTAATTTTCCTTTTTCCCATAGGTGCATTGCATACGCTTGTCAAAAATTAGTCCGTTTCAGTTAGTCTCACCCACATTTATGTTTACGAGGTAAGAACATAGTAAAATGCGCACGTTTGAAAATAATGTGGAATTTGAAAATAGTGAAACAAATCTCAATCAGCCTTTAAAAAATATTGGATATCCCAAATTAAACTTAAGTCTTGCACTGAATCCGGACCGCCAACAAATGAAACCAGACCACCGGGTGATGGATTTAGATTGAAACTTATGAGCGTGTTTAAAGCATCATAGTAGCAATGATACAGTGTTTAAACTGCTAAATAGATGCATCCTTTGTAGAAAGAAACACATACACGTTGTGCTACAAACTCTTCTGCACAACAAACGGCATATTTGCCGCTGCGCACGTTTCAGCGGTATTCGTTTACTCTCCTGACAGAGAACCATGATTATAAGATCATCTGAAGCTCCGTCGTCTCAGACTAACACACACACACACACACGTTTCTGCGGTATTCGTTTACTCTCCTGACAGAGAACCATGATTATAAGATCATCTGAAGCTCCGTCGTCTCAGACTAACACACACACACACACACACACACACACACATGTTGGGTTTCCATGTTTTATGGGGACTTTCCATAGACGTAATGGTTTTTATACTGTACAAACTGTATATTCTATCCCCTTACACTGCCCCTATCCCTAAACCTACCCATCACAGGAGACATTCTGCAATTTTACATTTTAAAAAACATCACTTAGTCTGATTTATAAGCTGGTTTCCTCATGGGGACCAAAAAATGTCCCCACACGGACAAGGATTTCGGATATTGCCATCCTTGTGGGGACATTTTGTCCCCATAACGTAGGGTTTACCAGCCCACACACACACACAGATAGATAGATAGATAGATAGATATTGCATACTGCATACTTCCAATAATATAAATACAATTAATTAACCTCCATGCAGAGAAAAACTTGATCATACACCAGAAATAAGTTATTACTAAGACCAGACACGTGGTGGCAGCACTGAGTATGTCATAAGAAACGTCATCAGTGGAACGCTACCTGGCTAAATATCGTGATCGAGGAGTAATACCACAAATAACACCCACGAATAACACACCATATTCTTGGACTAACAATGATTCCAAGCTAAAAGTTATTCTTCTTCTTCTTCTTCGTGGGGCCTTGATGCGTCAACACCCACCCATCAATGAGATCGCACCACACAGGAAGTTAAATGCACAGAGGATCCGGTAGATTTCAAGCGGACCGATCGTAACTTGTCACTTTGTAAACATTAGTTTCTCCCGCTGCCACGGATTAATGTGTTGATCAGCAAATCAATCTCAGACATATACAACTCCGCATATAGTGGGCGGGGATCGCAAGTATGTGGAATCTGGGGCCACGTCTATGCTAGGCGATAGCAGCGTCCATAGCAACCAAAACGTATCAGTTTCACATTATTCTGGCGAGATCTGAAAATCTTCGCAACAACGACCAAGCAGTGATTATGTACATTCACTGAGTGAATATTATGAAAATAAAATATATATTTCTCGCTAGAAATGTAATCAAAACTTATTTTTATGCAGAAACTAACTCAAAATATAGATTTTTGCACTAAAAATGAGAGAAATGTCTGCCATGTTTTTTGTTCTCACGGCCGGTATCTTGAAAGTCACGTGACTTGGACGCAAAAGGATAGGCAAAAAAAATGTAACAGTCATACAATTCAAGAGCCATTATTGTAACCCCTCTACGTTTTGCACTTTGGACCAACGTAGTCAGGGTACGTTTTTATATGAGACTGGGTTGCTTACTCCTTCTGTTAATAAAAGTTGTTTTGTTTAATATAAGCTACTTTATCATTTTAGTATTGCTGATGTTGTGTGTGGGATTTTTTTTTCATTAAGAGTAATACTGAATCAATCTTAACTAAGCATTAATATTGTTCCCAGAATAAGAAAGATGTAAAGATGAATGCGAGATTGGCTGCTGAGGTAAATAGACGCTCTTAGTCTTTCTCTGCTGTATCTTTGCAATGGCTGAAGAAATGGTCATTAGTTCTTGATTTGGGTACAGTACAGATGTTACAAGTAATAATATGATTAAAAAAGTCATGGCAACAAACTACTTCCTAAATCAGTTTAAGTTGAAACGACTTTCACAATCAATTTGATTCGACTGAATTCATGTTTTACTGTTGCTTATTGTCTTGTAGGCTTAAGCTTATTTTTTATATTAATTTTAATGAATAAACTAATTAATACAATTATTTGTATTTATTTTCTGTTCCAAAATTTTCATTTAAGCTATTAATTTTTAACACTGCACCCCCCAGACCCCATTTTTTCTTGGGCCAGCACCCCTACTTCCCGCGGTAATGCTTCTGTTAAATGTGGTGTGTATCATAAGCTTTTATAAAAAAACACATGTTTTATGACTATGGATTATTTTCTTAGCACCCCCACATATTGGTCTAGCCTCCCTTTAGCCCCGGTATAGAAAAACAATTCTGGTGCCGTGCCTGGATGAAGGCCCTCCTGTCACACAACAAAACCCTTTTATTCTCATAATTTGTTTACCTAAAATCTAATTAACAGTATTAAATAATTACATTACATGGTAGTTACATCTTCTAATGGCGCAATAACTGATCGTATTGCTTGCAAAAGTCTGTTAACAGCAATAATATTAGCTTAATGCAGTGGTGGTCAGTAACGAAGTAAAACAACTTTGTTACTGTACTTAAGTACATTTTTCAAGTATCTGTACTTTACTGGAGTAGTTTTATTTTGAGTAACTTTTACTTTTACTTCACTACATTCCAAAGCATAAGATCGTACTTTTTACTTCACTACATTTCATAAAACATATCGTTACTCCTTATAATACATCACGTGCTCCGAGACGCAGAAGCGGTGTCTGACTCATGAACAAACTGATTCTTTTCAATGAACCTCGGTTCGCAAATCGCAACAAACGATTCATTCACGAACTGCAATGATCTGATTGCAGCTGTTCTCGAGTCGACTCACTGATTCAAATGATCCGTTTAGAGCGAGTCTTCTTCAGTGAACTGAACTCACAAGTAAAGAACCAGGAGATCTTGTGAGCGCGCGCGCGACAGCTGCTGTGAAAAGTAAGTTACTAATGTCGAATTTTTGGGATTAATTATTGTAACTGAAAATAATATTTAGGTCAAAACTGTCAGTTTGTGAACTAAATCTGCTGTAAAGGGTGATCTATTTAAGCCCACTGAAATGCTTGAATGCAGACAGATCAACATCAGTGTCTCTAACGTTATGTTTTAGGTCAAACAACAAAACATTAAAATAACACAGATTAAATAAAATAACTCATGCACGTTCATATTCCCCGCTGCTGTAACGTTAGCAGTTTTATTAAAATGCTATGCATTTAGACCTATGTGACGTCTGTTTTTATATTGTTTATCAACAGTATACATTTGTAACGTTATATTGTTTAGATCAACTAGCCGAGTAGACAGATATGAATGTTTATTCATAACCATACTGAAAATAAATATTGTTAGCTGATGCTAACTGTCTAGCTAACAAGCTTGCTGGTGCTAAGTTGAGGAAATGTTTAGATATAAAGTCCAAATATCTTTATTCAGCCACCTAGATAGATTCCCTCTGAGGGAAAAAGAAAGGATGTGATGTTCAGAACATAGTAACTACAGTAATTATCAGAGTGGGAAGTGATGCCCTCTGGGGGCATTTGGCCAGGGGTGTTTTTACACCACAGACAAGGTTTGAGAAGAAAAAAAAATCATTATGAAAATATAATTAGATTTTCCTTAAAATGTTCTTCCTAATTTCAGGCCTAATTCTCATGTCATATATAACTTACGTTCTGCAAAACAACAAGTTCTAAAACACGTTTTTCTTACTGGTGAAGATTAGATGGTGAAATCTGTTTTCTCTCAGGTACATGGCAGTGTAAGCTTCACAGTGAACATTACTACATCACTCTCATCAACGTAGTCCATATCAACAAAATATATATCTTGACTCTATATAGTGGTTATTTTGGGGAAAACACAGGTATTTGGGGCAGTAGGATTATAAAAATGTGCTAATATAAAATTAAATAAAGTAGTCTATATAAAATTGCAAAATAAATCTGTCTATCAGTACTTTTTTACTTAAGTACATAAAAAATTGAGTACTTTTGTACTTTCACTCGAGTAAAATTGAAAAAGCAGTACTTTTACTGGAGTAATATTTTATTATACGTATCTGTACTTTTACTCAAGTACTTGATCTGTGTACTTTGCCCACCACTGGCTTAATGTGGCAATTAACGGATCTGAAGTTATTAGCATAATGAATGAGGTGAAAACAGGATCTATTGACATGAAATAAAGAGTATTTTAAGCAGCTGATAATATTGATGAGCCTCAGACTATAAACACTCATTAAACAAGACATTCAGGATCAGCAGCAGATCTTCTCACTTTATGCTGAGTGTTTGCTGATAGAAACTGATTATTTGAGTCACAATATTTACTGAAAGACTATTAAAGTGCTCTATTGAAAAATTATTTCTCAAGTGATACAGAAAAAAATACCACTAGCATAAAGACATTGTCAACTGTCTTCATCGGACATTGTGATCTGTCCACATGGATCTAAATATACAACATTTATAACAACAAAATAGTTTCTTCTTGCCGTAAAGAAAACCTTCTTTAGCTATAAATGTTAGCAGGCACACAAATAGCACTGAGACCGATAAAAACTATTCAGAAATTACACCGTGAAAATATTGATTAAACAAAATAAGTAACGTGTATTTTATAATTACGTGCAATATTGCTCACCTCAGAAAACTCCACTGAAGCCGCGAATGATGACGTCATCATCACGAGGCGAAACCAATGGCAGAGGATCAAAAACGCCCAAATTCTGTTTAAAATAAATAATACATATATATAGAAAACGTATCAAAATGGTTTATATATTTACTGATGTAGACAGACAGATCAGGTGTGAAATTTAGTTTACTATGCTTTTAAAAGCTTTATTGAGAACTGTAATTATGGAAAGCCCCAAAAGCAATCATAATATTTCATGGTCTTTAGATGTAATTACAATTATGAAATTATTCAATCATGACGCAAGAAAAATCAGCAGACAACAAACATTTAATACTTGGATCAAATATAAAGTAAAAGACAGATCTCTCTCTTTATTGAGTAACAAGATATAAAGCATCTCAAGTGAATAAAAGTGAAGATGGATCAGATGCAAACCTACAGGACAGAATATCTTACATCTGCATTTTGTACCCTAACCCGACTACTAACTAATTGTAAAACACACCCTAAGCGGAATAATTAACTAACAGTTTTAAAAACAACAGTTTTTAAACAAAAAGAACATTTTGAACAAAACAAAACTCATTATAAAGCATAATAACATAATTAATATCATAAAGCAAAGTTGTATACAATAATAAAACTTTAGATATTGTTCTTGGGGGACTCTATTATTGAGTTGGTCTGAATCTTACAGATGAAGCCGCTGGTCTTGAAGATGAACTTAATTCACTGTGACTAATTTAGATGATGTTTCTTATGACAGATTAATATGGAAGAGATGCGGTGTAGCACCCGAAAGCACTGAACCTGAAGATAAACTACTTAATGTGAATATTTTTCTTATGCTTGAGTAGATTAGATAAATGACTGTAACTCTTCCCGCATGCAGTGCAGTGATAAGGTTTCTCTCCAGTGTGAATCCTCTCGTGTGATTTCAGGGATCCTGACTGACTGAATCTCTCGTCGCAGTGTGAACACTTGTAAGGTTTCTCTCCAGTGTGAATCCTCTCGTGTGATTTCAGGGATCCTGACCGACTGAATCTCTTGTCGCAGTGTGAACACTTGTAAGGTTTCTCTCCAGTGTGGATCATCTCGTGCCGTTTCAAATCTGCATCTTTAATAAAAGTCTTCTCACACTCAAAGCACATATATTCTCTCACACCAGTGTGTCTCTTCTGATGTACTTTTAAACTCTGCAGATGTGAAAAACTCTTTCCACATAAAGAACATGAATGTGGTTTCTCCTCTGAATGAACTTTTAGGTGACTCTTCAGATTTGAAGCCCTCAAAAATGTTTTTCCACATTGATCACATTCATGCGGTTTCTCTCCAGTGTGGATCTTCATGTGACTCTGAAGGCTTGATGATTGAGTGAAACTCTTCCCGCACTGATCACATGTGAACGGTTTCTCTCCAGTGTGGATCCTCATGTGAGCCTCAAGCCTCTGTTTGTTTGTGAAACTCTTTCCACACTGAGTGCAGGTGAAACTTTTCTTGTCTCTTCTTTTCAGTAAAGAAACTCTTTCAGTCTGTGAGTGAGTTGTTTCACCTGTTTTGACATGATGTTGTTTCTCCTCAATTAGGTCTGAAATTAAAGTTAAAAAGGTAAAAATATAATTAAATAATGTGAAGTGAAAGCAGACAACAGCTACACCAAATTATGATATTTTTGACACATTTTTACAAAATAAGATACAATTATCTATATTAGAAAATACAGTTATATCCAGAATTTCTGTAGAGAGAACTATTTGATGCTTAATCAAATCCACAATTATACAATTATATTATAAACATAATAATAACATTTATATTCTTTTCTAAAAATACAAATTTAACTAAAACTGGCCGATATTTTTCACTCAACACAATTTCCTTTTATTTCTTCCTTTTTAAAGCATTTTCTTTTTAATGGCAACATCCAGGAAGTGACATCATTTGAACATTTGAGTTTCAGTCCCTATTTTGTATCCTGGAGACAGAAAGTCTCCCCTATATTATTTATTGATTTAATTTCTCACTTCATTTTTACAACTCTTCAGGTATTTTTCTACACATATAATTTAGGATGGATAGTATGCACATTGAGACGCAGCCAAAGTCTTCAGTCTGTCCAACGACTGTAAAGAAGAGCTGTGAATCTTTGGGTAGACAGCGAATCAATTCGATTCAAGAGCGATTTTTGCAAATTCAGAACGATTCGATTCAAAATAAAATTTGATTTGATTGGATTAACGATTCTGCGTTATTTAAGTGCGTTCACAGGATTCATTAAATGCTTAGTCAGGGAGCAAATTACACCACAGCTTTTATGATTACCATAGATTAGAGGAAAAAAACAACAACTTTTGTCTGTGAACCTTTGGTACATTCGGTTAAACGACATTGTTAAAACATTTATCATTCAATGGAATTGTGCGTATGCTTTACACACTTACATTTTTGCTCCGTCCGTGCAATAAATGCACAGCCTTCGACTGCTCAGGTAATGTCGTCGGTATGACCGAGAGCCATTGAAAAACGACAGAAAAGTAAAACTACATCACTATAGCATTACTGGCCACAAGTACTAAGAGCTCACACATCAGCTGCTCAACAAATGTATCAGTGAGACGAACACAATCCTGTGAGAGACGGTTAATAGTGGAGCGCTTGAAGGAGAGATGTGAGGCACAAACACTGTTCAAGGTCTCCATTCATTCGTGCTTGTAGCAATTTAATGTGTATATATTTTGAAAGCATCGACTCACTATAGAAATCACTATTCATTCAATTCTTAGCATTTTAAATCGATTATATATTTTAGCGGTAATCTGACCAAAAATATTTAAGACCCATTGAATCTGAATTTAAGACATTATAAGACTTTGTAAGGCCTTTTATTAGGAAAATGTTATTTAAGACATTGTAAGGACCGAGGAAACCCTGTTTTCTACTAATTCACATATTAAGCATTTATGTTTACCTGCTGGCTGTGTTCATGTGGCTCAGTGGTAGAGCATTGCATTAGCAGCACAAAAGGTTGTGGGTTCAATTCCCAGGGAACACGCATAACCTGAATGTACTGTAAGTCGCTTGGATAAGCTACAAATGCATAAATGTAAATGTATAACCTGCATTCATGTTTCTGTACTATAGCAAATTTCATATGTGTAAACATACCTGACAATAAAGTTATTCTCATTCTCTCTATTTATAGTAAATATCTGAATACAAATTCACACATGTATTTCTGTTTGTCTGTTAGATTTTTGCATTTAATATTTGAAAATATTATTTTAAGAATAAAATCAAAATAATAAACAGAAGTACAGTTATATAACCAAGAAATAAATCAGTGTTTACATAATTCCTCCATTTGTGTTTAAAGTTTTGTTCATTGGTTTTTACATTTGTTTTGGTTTATATTAAACAGTTTAACACAGACTAATGAAATAAATGCTGTTAGGACATCTGTATCTTGTAGATATCACAATAGCACATAGTTTAAGTCTGATGATAAGAATTAAATTAACTTTAACTGGCAATTTACAGGAGATCTGCATAATGAATGAGGTGAAAACAGGATCTATTGTCATGAACAAAGAGTATTTTCAGCAGCTGATAATATTCTCTCTTTGTTATAATTATAATATTCAGGTGTTTTCCATTAGAAACACAGCCCCCATTGAAAAACATACCTTCTACACTGACATGACTAGAAACACTCCTGCTAATCTGGTTTTGCTTTCCAGTCCAGTAACCAATTATTATTATTATTTTGCAAACATAAATGCCAAAAAGAAAGAAAGCTTAATAACATTAAAATCGCATCAGCAAATCTTGAGATCGCTTATTAATTTCTGTGATTCAGTATCATCACTTTAGCTTTTGACTCAAACACTGAAACAATCATACACATGAATGTACAGAACAATACAAACACTGGAAGAAAGGAAAATGAAAAAAATTGCCCATGATTTTACACTTTAAAAATATATTATTTTGGTGTTTAGCCGTTGATGAAAAAATCCATGCAAACATTAGCACGTTCCATTAGCAAAGCACTAACGTACAACAGTTGATATAACTGTCGTCACACATGCAACACATCTGGCCAGAGTATATTTGTATCTTAATATACTCATTACCTAACTGTTACAATCATAGAAATAACATTAATTACTTTCATTACACTTTAAAAACCAATATTCAGTAGGGAGCAAAAAGACACGCTACCCATTGTTGACGAACCACGGAGAAGCCCCAGAATGCACCTCCTGGGTGATGGGGCAAGCGACATATTGGCTCCGCCCAGCCCCAATTTCATTGGTTCATATTAAAACACAGCAGAGCTTATTGCGTAGACGTTTTCCGCATCAGTGCATTCTTTTTGATACGCTTTTTATGAATGATCTACGCTGTTTTGCTGTACTACAGAAATATTAAGTGCTAACAACATCGATTTTAGTTCGAATCAATTAGCAAATGTTTATTTTTTTTACTTATGAGGAATTAGTTAGATTAAGTTCCTATCAAACGCTTGGTGGCGGCATCTCCGAGTACTTCGGGCAGAACAGAGCTATGTAATATGTGGAGATGGGTATAAACGGAGGTCGGAGCCAGGTGCAAGTGGGTGGGACTTAAGCTGCAAGTTGGCTGTACAAACCAAGATTTAGATTGGTTTGTTTGATGTCATGTGGGTTGTTTTATCGATTCACGCTCCCGGTGGCGGCACGGTATATGAGTGGAAGAGGTAAGCGTGATGTACAATTGTTGTTTGTTTTGTAAAACTAAAAAGTAATACAAGCTGTGAATAGTGAATTTTCTTGTAAGGCTTATATTAACGTGTGTTCTTAGCACCACACACAGCTTACAATCTGTAATGTGCCTGACAATATCTTTTTTTTCTACAAACAACTAATTTGCTCTCCAGGTTATGGATACTGAAGACCATAAGCAGGCAATGTAATTGCATGGCATTATAATTTTGGTCTTGATATTGATAACACTTTCCATGACGCCCATACAATACATTATAAGGGTATTTTAAGGCATTATAATGAATGCATAATGCATTATAAAAAACGTATATTATTTAATCTTATAAATATTCATAAGAATTTGGCCCTGGATCTAATTGTAACGCGGTTCGAGGGTCAGGGAAGGAAGGACGGGGAAGTCAGGGGTGATGAGCCACAAAAAGGGTGTTTAATAACACAAACTAAAACAGTAACATCAAAACGTAAACAAAAACTCCGGCGCTCTTCTTTGGTGATTTGGTCTTCTTCGGCGGTAGGGCTCTCTCTCTCTCTCATTTTCAAGTCTCCCCGGCAATCACTGGAATCAGATACAGGTGTTAATCATTATTCACTTGCCCACTGATTCCCCGCTCGTCTCCGAACCCGCTCTCCCCCTAGCGCGTTCCGCCTTTCCACGCCCCCCTCGCCACACTAATAAATGCTCATTTGCCTGAATCTAAATAAAGTTCATTAATTTGAAAATGTATCTTATTCGACTCTAATTTTTCTTCTTCTGAAACATTCTCCTTTGATAATAATTCATTTAACCGACAAAGCAAAATAGATTTAGTTTGAAGCCTAGAGGCTTTCAATTCTTTACATATTTTAATAGCAATCAATCTAGATTTATATTTGAAGTATTCCCATCTTTCTTTATAGCCGTTATGCATATTAGTAAATAATTCCTTCACAAGATTAATTATGCTATCATTAAATTTAGTATCCTTCAATAGAGCATTATTACATTTCCAGTAACCCCGCATTTTAGAAATAGGTTGCAAACCAACAAGATTTATACAAATTTTCTTATGGTCTGACAAAGGAGCAAAAGAATGTGAAATGTCCTTAACAAGGTGAAAAATAAGAGAAAAAAATCTAATCTAGATTTAAGGGATACATTTTTATTAGACCAAGTATATTCCTGTGAATCTTGGTTATAAAACCTTCAGGCATCAACCAAAGAGAGATCAGAGCA